>PQWD01011375.1:0-316314 GCA_019425675.1 Leucinodes orbonalis
ATGTCAGCCTGACGGAGGACGTGGAAAATAATAAAGCTTTAAGTTAGCCAAACACGAGGTTATTCACTCTTAGATACTCCAAGTATGTTGTGGTAGACACAATGAAATACATATTGTTTCATTATCACGAAGAACCATCTGGTGTAATGGTTGAGACGTCTGCTATACACCATTTGGGTTCGATCCCCGGGTAGTATAAACATTTGTGTGCATGGACATGTCTATTTATAGGTCTAGGTGTTTTCTGTGTATAATTTGTATGTACATTTTTAAAAAAAAAAATTATGTGAGTTTATCCGTTGTTCAGTATCCATATTACAGGCTAATGTTTAGTTTTGGGCCGCCCAACCTCCCGTTTTCGGGTGATTTGAACCAAAGATCATCATCATCATTACAACCTATAATGTTCACTGCTGAACAAAGGCCTCCCCTAATGATTTCCACGCGGACCGATCCCTTGCAGTTGACATCCATCTGCTACCCACCACCTTAGCCAGGTCATCAGTCTATCTGGTTGGGTCAGCCTACGCTTCGTTTTTCGCTACGCGGACGCCACTCGAGAACTTTTCGCCCATCGGCCATCGGTTCTATGCACAGATTTCCCAATACAGGAGATGGGGCAAGCCGCGTTTAAAGTGCGACAACTGTAAGCTCAACGAGCATACACTGGCTACCAGTTTACACTCTGTGAGACGAGTCAAGACGCACGAATATCAGAAGAAATTACCGTTTTTTTCCAAAATGCCATCCTGTGCAATTGTAACATGCCATCATCGTAAAATCAGTAAATTTACCAAGAAATAATAACTTTTCACAGGTAAGAACCGAAAAAAATTGCGACACTGGGACTGCCTATAACTTGGCGCTTGTCCAGTCTAATGTATATTCTGATGTCTGTGGTTCTATGCACTATGTGCCCTGCCCACTGCCACTTCAACCATAGATATAGCGCTCTAATTCTAAATCTATGATTTGAACCCACGACCAAAACCTAACGCTGACCGTGGTGCACTCGTAAGCGCAGTTACTATTTATTGTAGAAAGATGTAACTTGGAATTAACAATACATTTGTAGAACTCCATTCTGCTTGCGTGCACTGAAGCGTGTTTTTATAACAAGCCAACTCACCCCGTAGTACGTAGTACATCGCACAAATACACGTATTCTACGTTACAATACGTATTCATTAAAGATGTATATTCGTAATTGGCTTGTGTTGTAAAAGAATACGGGAATAGTGGATGTCGAAGGGAAATTGTAGATGGGATTTTAATTAAGACATTTCTTTGAAATGTGAATGGTTTATATATAGTTAATAATGTATAAAAATATAAAATTAAACTATCTTAAAGTAAATGAACAAAATGAAACAGGCCTCAGTGGTTCATTAAATCTTAAGACATATTTTTTGGCTAATTCACAATAATTGAAAGCACATTCTCACTAAAACCATACTATCACATATTTTATGTATATGTATGTAAATATATATAGTTTATATTTATATATCTTTTATGTGTATATATGTTTATGTTGAAGTGTAATTGTTAATTTATAAGTTATAATCTTGCCCTTTCATCTTGTTGATTTCCTTTGTTTGTGAGGTTGTCTGGAAGAGATCGCTAATTGCATAATTTTCTTTCATTTATTGTAAACATTGAATCTTTTTTGTTATGTGCAATAAATAATCATATCTATCTATCGTATAAAAGATCCATGCAACAGCCACTGTGAAAATTCGGGCAAAATAACAACTACCCGGACGCTCCGCTCGCGCCGATATTGTAAAATTCCCAATTCCGAGGAGCCCGAGGCATTAGTGACGTCACGGCGCAATCTTGCCCCACCACGCTGAGAAATATTTTCCGAGTGGCCAATTTTTTACAGCAATAACTTTATTGTACGAGAAAATAAAACTATAGAGTAGAGTGCGCCGTAAATCGCATTGTTATACTAGCGAACGCGATAAATGTAAGTTATGGAAGTTTCGAGACCAAACTCAAATAAGGGACGAATGTTTAGTTCAAATACTGTAGGGTTTAAGTGTTTGTGATGACTAAAATGACATTAACATTGATAGTTTTTTAGACATCAATCAATGAGGTAGATGTGAAATGCACGTAACTTCATAAGTTAAAATTTAATAAATCCCAGCCCGATTGACCGACCAGCAAAAAAATAAAAAACACGTAACTGCTATAGTCATGATTCACAAAATCTCAAGTCACATGGACTGATGACCTGGTTAATGATTAGCACATAACATGATTGGTTTGCGTAGAAGTCATTCGGGGTTGCTTTAATTCAGCAATTAACATTAAAATAAATAAATAAATATACACAGACATACAGACAGCGCCATCTAGCTCCGAACTAAGCATTAGCCTGTAATTTACATATAAGATACAAAACAACGGATAAACATACTTGCATACTTATTTTTGTAAATATATACATATTAGACACAGAAAACACACAGACCAATACAAACAGACATGTTTATGCACACAAATGTTTCTACTGCCCGGTGATCGAACCCGGAACTCTCGGTGTAATACAAGACATCTCAAACATTTCACCAGATGGGTCGTCGTATATATAAACCATACTATCACATATTTTATGCTGAGGCTGTAATCATCATCAGCTCATCATAAGTCCCCACCGAGGGGCAAGAGCCTACCCATATAGAGTAGGCCTTAGCCGTCCACGCAGGCCCAGTGCGGATTGGCCGACATCACACACTACCTTTGAATCTCTTCGTAGGCGTACGTAGGTTTCCTCAAGATGTTTTCCTTCACCGAAAGAGCGCCGGATAAACGTACATATATATCGAAAATTCAAAATCACATTGGTACGTGGGCGGGATTTGTCACTTCGCCCTCCAGATCGGAAGGCAACAGTTGTCACCATTGACCCACCGACGTACTCCGAAGGCTGTAATGACGAATCAAATCCCACTGACCAATCCAAACAATCCGACGGTATAGGTTTACATAACCCAAGTCACAATGCCCACTTGACCTTTCTATTCTGGGTAATGTGAAATGTATGTTAACATTAGTACGGCTGTCTGTCAGTCCGTTATTATAATGCGATTATGCGATTTGCTACACCATTACCTAACTTATTGGGAAATGTATTGCGTTGCGGTAAACTTGAAGCAGTTAATTTGAAATAGTGTCCAGAAAAATTAAAAGCTACTGAGTTATTTAAGTTATACAGTAAATTAATGAAAGTGCACAGTATTTTAGGATATAAGGTTATTATTATTTATGGAATCTAGGAGACTCTCGATCGTTGTCTTAATGTTAGCTTATTTTGCATTTTTTTTAAAATGATAAAAGTATGAGCGTCGGTGGCTCAGTGGTGTGGACTGTCACCTTCCTACCGGGAGGGCTGTGGTTCAAATCCCGACACGTACCAATGTATTTTCGAATTTCGAAAACATATGTACGTTATCCGACGCTCATACGGTGAAGGAAAACATCGTGAGGAAACCTTCATGCACGCCTGCGAAGAGATCCGAAGGTTGTGTGTGAAGTCGTCCAATCCGCACTGGGCCCGCGTGGACGACTAAGGCCTAATCACCGTATACGGGTAGGCTCGTGCCCCTCGGTGGTGACGTTTAATGAGCTGATGATGATTAAAGTATGTAGATATACATACAACATTAACTCTCGAATACCTATCGTGGAATGACGATAGAAAATCTATTGTTTGTGGGGAGAGTTATACCCAACGAGTCCTTCTACATTTTTTTAAATATCCATATGTATAAAAATAGTTACAATATTCAATAAAATTATTAAATTTCAAATCAACACAATTTCACACACACAAATTATTAAAAAGCCATGTAAAAGTTAAGTACATAACGGTAAAAATAGATATGTCTAATACTTAGAGAATAAAATTAGCCGTATTAGGAATTGTCCTATTCAATAATAACCGCAACATTGCAAACACTAATATACCTACTTGATTGATGAACACTAAAGATACTTTGCTGTTGAAATGTAAAAAATTACAAGTTGTAATTCATTTCTGTTCGTATATTTTTACTAGTTTAAATTAGAACGGATATTTGAGCTGTTTGAGATTTCGTAATGGAGTAATTGTTTAAATGTTACATTAGCGAATATAAATTACTAAAGCAAACTTAAGAAATGTAAGCAACTATGTTTGGGAAACATGGATGTATTTTAAACAATTGTTTTAGGGTTTATTAGGCGAGAAAATCCTGAAGCCATATTTTTTTTTATTGAACAGTACATACCACAGATTTCTCAATACAGGAGATGGGGCAAGCCGCGTTTTTAAGTGCGACAAATGTAAGCTCAACGAGCATACACTGGCTGCTAGTTTACGCTCTGTGAGACGAGTCAAGACGCACGAATATTAGAAGAAATTACCGTTTTTTCCCAAAATGCCATCCTGTGCAATTGTAACATGCCATCATCGCAATGAATCAGTAAATTTACCAAGAAATATAATAACTTTTCACAGGTTAAAATCGAAAAGAAATTGCGACACTGGGACTGCCTATAAACTTGGCGGCTTGTCCAGTCTAATGTATATTCGGATGTCTGTGGTACATACATACATTACTTATAGTGCACAAGTTTATGTCATATAATTAGTCAGACCATACTGTGAATGCAATTTTTTTTTTTTATCAATAGAACGGTACCTGTCAGTTCTCTCCCCTGGTGATACGCCTGACCATGACAGATGCTGAAGTAAATTAAAAACAAGTTCTCGACTTTTTTTTCTGAATGCCTCATCGCTGATGGCCGCAGGTGTTCTTCACTGCTTAATTTTTCGACGTGAAAACTACCCTTATATAAACAAATAGACAGTCAATATACCAATTATCCCTTAACTACCCTTTTCCTCTTTTACCAAGTAATTTTCCTCGAAAAAGTCCCTTTACACGCGCCCTTGCCTTTGAAAACATAAACTAAACGAGCAAGCCTTTGTTAATTAAAATATATCTTAATTGAATCTATTTGCTTTAATTATGTTGGAGCTGTTAAAAAGGATTTTCGGAGAGGCTTTAACACTGGAGAGTGTTATATGAAACGTTACTAATAATCTAGTTACCAAGGCTTGTTACTCTTAAAAATACTTAAAAGCATAATGTATGTAAGAGCGTCAGTGGCTGAATGGTATGGACTGCTGCTTTCCGATCTGGAGGGTGCAGGTTCAAATCCCGTCTGTACCAATGTATTTTAGAATTTCCGAAATTATATGTACGTTTATCCGACGTTTTTAAAGGAGAAAGAAAACATCGTGATGAAATCTGCGCACACCTGCAAATAGATTCACGGTTGTGTGTGAAGTCAGCCAATCAGCACCCATCCCATCCGATTACAACTCTAGCGAAAGTTGCTTGACTGGCACTATACTAACCAATCAAACTAACCAGCAATGCGCCTTTAAAAAAGTAACATTGAAAAATATTCTCTGCTTATATCAAAATCAATAACCGTACCATAAAAGAAATTTAAAAAGTCAATTCGAGATGACGAAGGCAAAAATTAAAAGTTTCACTAAAGTGCTAGTAAAAACTGACTTGCAAACTACTAATTAGCCTTCACGTAACCATAAAAATAAACGATGCAAACTTGTTTCAATTTTAACCGAAATATGTTCTGGAATGTTCTTTTTTATGTCATATGTGAACGGGCGGTCAGTGCGCTCACCTGGTGTTAAGTGATACTCCTGACCTTGACAGATGCAATCTTGAATAAAATGAAAAACAGAAGGTAGCCATTATTTTCAGCACACACTGCTCTGCGTCACATGTAAGATCTCTTAGACCTGGTAATTTTGCTGCAGTGCCCTCATCCCGAAACTCAATAGTGAATATCACTCCTGTTTCACGGGACGATATCTGGCACTGCGGTGGTACCTACCTAGACGACTCAGTATCGAGTCCTACCACCTAGTTCATTATATTAGGTATATATTTCATTTAATCAACGAACCTTACACAGTTATTCGTAGAAATTTGAAATTCGAACGAACACACGTTCAATTTATTATTTTTAAATTTGGAACACAACAATGTTGAACTTAAAAGAAACAATAACGTTTGTCAAAACCTACATTAAACACGCTCGCCGCGAAATACCGCATGGGTCATCATGCAATTAAGTGCCTTGCCCTTAATAATCATAAAATTTAATATTGCCTGCACAATAATATGTACAACTAACCACGAAAGTGCTAGACAAATTTGGTACACAAACAACAGACATTGCGGTCTATAATTGCATGTACTTTTCGTATGAATTTAACCTATGATCTTGCATAGATAAGACGTCTTGTACAGCTTTAATGTTATTATAATTCTAAAACGGCAATCACTAATGTCAGATTAATTAATGATTGGAAATTAAATTTTGTGTTCGTACAATCAAATGAATAAACATAATTGAATTTGCAACACAATTTTATAGTTATGTTTACAATAGGTACTTCCCTTTGACTGTTTATTTTACCTTATTCACTGAGGTAAGAACGTGATATTTTATACTTTGAAGTTTTAAATTTAAAAAGAAATAGAATAGAAAGAATTTAAAAAAAGGATGTGGTTTCAATGTAAAAGATGACTAAATCTAATTTTTAAGGTTTAAAACTGAGGTTCATTTTAATGTAGTTTTTGTTTCTTAGACAAGGACTATGTTCAATATTTATTCTAGCCTACATCATCCAGGTTTTCACGGGTTTTTAATTGCCAAACTTTCGAGATACCATTGGTGCCTTTTATACTATTAGTATTTTAAGCATTCCACCTAGTAACAAAGTAAAACCATAAAGCAAAAAAATATTGATATGTCATTAATAAATTACTCAAACTTATATTAGGCCGCTTTTAACGTTGTCTAAGAAAACTCATTTCGCTCATAATATCTATGATAGGAATTTAATTTTTCAATACAAACTCTCGGTACAACGGCGGCGGTATTAAAGCGGGAGAAACAAACAGATTCAAACTTACAGCTCCGTTGCATCTTAGCCAAGGTTGCGGATACAGCGATGAGCGGAGCGATATTTAAAAAATACAATTTAATTTCAAATAGTACGCTCGCATGATGGTAATTGGATACGCTAACTCATGACAAATGTCATGCATAAGGAAACAATAACATATAACCAAGATTTTCTGACACCACCGTCCTGCGCCTGTCACTCGAGATGACAGATTATATTTTTTGTATTGATTGGGTTTTAAAATTGCGGGGTTGTGATTTCACTACAATAGCAAAGTAAAAGGTACATAAATAGTGAAAGGTAAGCCATCTCTTACCACCTCAAACTAAGATGTTTGTTTAGTTTATTTGGAAAATTTACCATTTTCCTTTTACTGTGGAAAATGATGTACAAGGTCGCATGCGAGGGTACTTAATCTTACCCATTAATTTTAGGTATTGCTGGGTTGTAAAGTCTGAAAAGTTGCGAAATTATTGTGTAGAGTGGTTTCAAAAATATATGACTGAAGCGCTTTGTGTAATATATGTTGTATGCGCACCTACCAGGTATCAATATATGTTCACTAGTGATAACTTTCAGTTCATTTAAAACTCAGTCCTTAGTACATCGGCAATTTGCTTCTGAAAGTCCCATTCAATTATGTTTAGAGATCAGACAAGAGACCGACAGCCAGATATTTTAAAAACAAAATTTGCACTTTGGTATACGAATTATACTCATTCAGTAATAGGTATATATATATCTCTCTCTTCGACCTATCGCAGTCCACTGCTGGACATAGGTCTCCCCCATTTTGCGCCAGATATCCTTTCGCAAGTCGTCGGTCCATCGGGCCGGAGGTAGTAATAGGTTATTATTTTAATTTGTTTTTGATAGATTTGAACCTAGTGTCTTTCTAATATATTTGATGAGCGATTTCAACCCGCTCCGCTCATGACTCAGTCACAGCCCAGCAGAGAACTATCGTAAGTCACGTAGGTAAATCGTGATTTCTTCTCAGAAGCGCCGCTTAGCTTCGCGGCATTTTATTGTACGGAATACACGTATTTAACTACCAGCCGTGGATTGGAAGTGCAAGTTTGGATTCTGAATGAGCATTGCACGTTGAATATTCATATATTTGATTAAGGAATTCGATCTTCACTATGTTCATGATATCCTGGTAAACTCGCATCCAAGTCAATTCAAAAGTTAGATAAGCAATCGTGAAAGATATGAGTAAAAAACCCTAAAGTTAGCAATTAAGCTGACAGTTTACCTATTGGTAATTAGCAATTACTGCCTTTACTAAAAGCTGGCTGCGGTACAGTTGCTAACCTATGACGTAAAAATATCACACAATCACACCATCCAGCATTTTCCTTAAGCTTAGTAGAAATTATTACCATTGAAGCAGAAACTTAAGCTATAAATGAAGTTAAAGTTATGTTCAAACTTTAAGCTCCAGATTGGTTTCATTCACAGACATCCGAATATACAATTAGACTGGACAAGCCGCCAATTTTATAGGCAGTCCTAGTGTCGCAATTTCTTTTCGGTTCTTACCTGTGAAAGTTAATATTTCTTGGTAAATTACTGATTCATTGCGATGATGGCATGTTACAATTGCACAGGATGGCATTTTGGGAAGAAACGGTAATTTCTTCTAATTTCGTGCGTCTTGACTCGTCTCACAGAGCGTAAACTGGCAGCCAGTGTATGCTCGTTGAGCTTACATTTGTCGCACTTAAAAACGCGGCTTGCCCCATCTCCTGTATTGGGAAATCTGTGGTTTCATTTTTCATTTTTCATCGTATTGCATAAATATGAAATCTACTTTCCGCATTCCTAATTCGCAGGCGTGCGCAGGTTTCCTCACGATGTTTTCCTTGAACCGTACGAGCGTGGGAAAACGTACACATAAATCCGAAAATTCAAAATGACATTGGTATGTGGCTTTAAACCTGCGCCCTCCAGATCGATAGGCAACAGTCCACACCAAAAAGCCACCGACGCTCTTATTATGTAGCGTTTATAATATGTAATATTTTAAATTCTAATTTAATAATACTAAAAATAAGGTCTAATCTAAAGTAACATTAGCAACCGAATACATCGCCGTGATATAATTATTACCGTGCCAGTCTTTGTTACTGATTGTTCTACCGTAATCCGTACGTAATGACAGACATTTTGTGTTTTTTTTTGACACAGTCTCTCAGTAACCCGTCAACATTGGTTACGCCACGCCTCATCCGGACCACTGTTCGTTTTGGTGTATTTTTTATATATAAAGCCGGTTACAAACGTTAAGGCTACTTGTATGAGAACTAAAATAAATATTCATTGACATTCACACAGCGCCATCTAGTTCCAAGCTAAGCATGAAATGGGTACTAGTCAAAGGATAAATTATATAAGTTTATAAAAGCTTGTTAAAAAATATTTATTTTTACAAGCTTTTATTTAAGTTGCAATGTATGTTTCTTCGGGTGGAATCTTTTAACTCAATTTTAAGGCACTTGCCCTCAACCGATTGAGCTGAAATTGGGTGATTTTGTAAACATATATTTATATACAGAACACCCAGAGCAATACAGACATGTTCATGCACACAAATGTTTGTACTGCCCGGGGATCGAACCACGAACCCTTGGTGTAATAGCCGACGTCTCAACCATTACACCAGATGGGTCGTCGAATGGGTTGCCTTGACCGTCCTGTACACTTGGTATCAAAAATATATATTTAAATAATTAAAAGACACATCGTTTGTGTTCGCCCTTAAAGTTTAAGAAACCGAACAATACTGTTTATAGTTATGATTGAAAATAACATCGCAGTAATGAAGCGAGCCGTGACCGGCGGACGCGTGACGGTTAACTATGGTGGCCATGAGTGACCTATAAATTATGAAAGAAAGAAAGAAGAAAGAAAGAAATATTTATTTGGCACACATGTGCATATAATATATAATAAATAAATATTATTTATTTGGCACACATGTGCATAACATACATAAAACATATAAATTAACAAAAACAAGTACCAGACGGGACTCACTCTGCATGTGTCCTGGTACACTACGGATACCAAGACAAATGTAGGACGCTGTCAATTACTGTTCAATTATGGTTAATTTATTGAATATCGTCATTGTCAGCTCATTAAATGTCCCCACTAAGCACGATCCTACCCGTAAAGGGCTATAGGCCTAAGTCGTCCACGCAGGCCCAGTGCGGGTGGACGACTTCACGCACGACTTGAATATTTCGCAGGCGTGCATAGGTTTCTGACGATGTGACCATACCATTACGCATTATTCTTTCATCCAAAGGTTGCCTGGAAGAATAGCTACCTAAGAATAAGGCCGCCCAAGTTGTACTTGTATTTTTTTGTTATCTGTTGTGTTATATGATTTGTTTATCTTTATCTTCACCGTAAATAAAAATACTTAAACTAAATATATTGATAATAAAATCGATTTTGGTACAAGAGTTTACAATTACAACATAGTTGGTGACCGTAATCTCCATTAAACAATAAAATGCCTGTATCATCAGACCCACTTTTCCATTCGCGTTTACATGTAATAATAATATATTTCGGTGCAGAGATTACAATTACAATAGAGTAACCGGAGACAGAGTAATTCCCCATTTAAGCAAAAATGCCTGCATTAAAACACTCTCCATTAGCGTAAAGTTTATTGCATACCTACATGTATTTTAACATACGTTGAACATACTTTATATTGCTAAGAATTTCATCGTCTTAATCGGCCTATAAGTTGTCACTGCAGAGCACAGGCCTTTTGTATATTGTATAACGTAAAGATTAAGTCGTAACCCACGGTAGGTACGAATAGCATACTGAGTTGTCGGGACCGCTTGACGTTATTTATATCACCAGAATAGGCCCATCATGAGCCTATAAAGTCCCATTGCAGGGACAGGTAATCCCACATAGCAGCTATGGGAGTTAAGGCCTTAACTCAAAACACGGGCTCGGTGCGGATTGGTGGAGTATGAATTAAAATCTTTAGCCACGACGGTATGATAATAAGTCTAAAAACTAAACCAGCAAATTCTTTATTCATTATAATTCATTTACTCCCATGTCCCTAAAAATCCCAAGACACAGTCACCCTACAATTTGCCTCAAAATGTCTACCAAGCACCGAGCCAACCAAAACAAAATGGAAGCCACAACAATTTGACTCCCGTAGGGTGTACTCAAAAACAATTCTAGCATTAGCTGAATTTTAGGCGTTACAAAGCCACTAATTTGCAGTTGCCCTAACTTGGGAGTTAATTATGCCCATAATAGTTTAATTGTTCAGAACAAAACGTTTATGGGTGGTGTGTTTTTGAGTATTCAGTGCTAGCATTTATGCGAGGATGTTAAAGTTAGTAGTGTAGTTATTAACGCAAATAACGATATTTTAAGTTCGAGTTTAGACGCGTGAAATGTCAACTTGAAAGAAGAATTGTGGATTTCTTTGTCATAGTATCAAATGACATTGCTAGAAATTTGTAGAACGTCTATCTGTAAAGATAGAACAATAAAATCTGATTTGGGACTGCTTCTTATACTAGATAACTTCAAATATAGGCATAATTACGCTGGCGATTTCGGCAAGTCCCTCAGTGGGGATGGAAGTTTGGTTTGACCCTTTAGGGTCTAGGAACCCTATATATTTTGGCTTTCGAGTACATAGTATGTTTGGTTAAATAGGATATCATAGATATCTTTAAAGTATATTAACCGATTCTAAACGCTCAGGTTCCCGCGCCATAAAAACGTTTACAGCCAAGGTTCATTACTATAGTTTCCGAATATAATCAAACTCCATTATTCTATTTATTTTCGTAACAATTACACCCAATATGGGCGATCTCTATCAGAATCGATTCGATGCGATCACGATTGGCAATCGCCCCTTGAGTCCATCAAAGGCACGGCTTAATGGCTCGGTGTGAGAGCAAGTGCTTTGGATGCGGTATTTTTTGTTACTGTGAACTGAAAATAAACAAAAATAATAATAATTTTTGTTGAAAAGCTACAATATACATTAATTCATTATCATTAAAATGTCCACTGTAGAACGAAAGCTTCCCCTAATAATTACAACACATCATTTTAAAATTAAATAAATATCTTATATTCGTATTAGTTTGTGAACATACCGAAATAGCTCTTATGATTTATTATGTTGCAAGTTACGCGACATATAAGAGGATTATGAAGCGCCACGACAATCCAGTAAGAGAAAGCAAGTCACCAAAAAGGGCAATCGAATATAATAACAAAGATGTTACCCGACAATAGAGAATATAATAATGTAACTAGAACCATTATTAGTCCATCTATAAATCGTTAAGACATACACTTTTATACAATTGTAATTTGTAAAACGATAAATTCTCATACTATCTGACCTCAGTGTCCTACAATTTAACGCTTAAAACTCCAACATGAAAAATAAATGACCTCATAAAAACGTCATAAAAAACAAAGTTTCGTGAGACGCATTACCATAACACTTTCTTACACGATATGATAAAATAATATCATTATATATTACCAACCATGTAATGAATGTAACATCATTTATTGCTTCAAAACACGTAATTAGTAATTTGAAATCCTTTCAGCCACAGTAATTTGAGTATCACTTTGTCGTAAGAAACAATTCAATGTGGTTCAACAGTGTTGACTAACGAGTACCTTCAAACAAAGCTGGTTTTCAGACATTCGACATCTAGTCTTCCGTGTATTGATAATACACGGAAAAGCTACATTATATATAAACAACATACTATATTAGTATGGTCATCTTTATAACCCTCCGACTTATATTTGGCCCACGTGGTGGGATATGACCCTGCAGTGGAATGTTATTAGGTAGTTGATTATTAAAATTATATATGAATGTTTAGAATAGCCAAGGTTACAGATTTAACAAATTTGGTGTATAAAAGTCTATAAAATTTCCTCTTATACATAATAAGTAAGCGCGCATGAGTATAAGAATTTCTGGCTAAATTCTAACTTACTTGCTGTTGTACACTGCACTAAGCAATGTGTATGATTTATTCATCATAAAAAAACAATAAGTATTTTTTAAAACGGCAATAAAATAATATGCCACATCCGAACACCTGATTTTTAAGCACATCCATGTAAGCTTATAGAGAATTCGAAACAGCCGCTAATGGATGTATTGCAATACATTTGAAATCAAAGAGACATGTATCACATTGCTGCTCAAGTCATAGGGTTTCAAATCGCACAACCATACGATAGGGCTTCATTAGACTTCTGGTATTGATAGGTTTAGCGTTAATAGACGCTTTTGGATGAATACATTGTTTTTCTTGGATAATCTGAGGTCAATGACAAGTTTACGTTTGAGGATGTGACAAACCTTCCATAGTAAAAAATAATCATAGTTAACAAAATAATCAAGACAAATTAATTTTGGACCGACGACTTGCGAAACGTCTCTGGTGGAGGCTGGATGAGGAAAGCCCGGACCGGGATATTTGGCGCAAAATGGGAGGACCTATGTCCGCAGTGAACTGCGATAGGTTGAAGAGAGAGCGAAAAAAATTTTTTGTAAATGAACACGATCGATCCGCGTAATTTCTTTTTAAGTAGGGGTTATTGAAAACTGTCGCTTATTATTTAAAGATTATATTTGACATTGAGATTTCGGCTCCTTCACCATAGGTCTCTTGCTTGTCTGATCCATGTGAAGTGCAAACGATTGTGTATGAACATGTCCGTTCGTATTGGAGAGAGTGCTTCTATGTATATATATGTTGAACTCACAAAAAATACCTATAAAAGTATTTATCCGTTTAGTACCTGGTATAAGCTCTTGCTTATAATTTACCTTATATTAACTAACATACGATTTATTGAATTACAGGGTACTCAACAATGTTGCAATTAATGCATCTTTCATAATGAACACGGCTCTTTACATTTTAAGATGTACTATCAACGGATTTTATTAACAATTTCAGTTGAAATACCTGAACGAAGAAAGCTACAAATGAACGGGCTTTAACGACCCATTGAGCTTTGTTACCGAAGTACTCGATGCTAGACAAGTATAAAGTACTGGAAGGTTCTGAAGAAGTAGGGCTGTCCAAAACAGTTTTGTATTTATTTTTAAAATGTTATAAGCAAATTCTCACAAAATTAACTTTTATGTTGCTTAGTAAACGGAAAGGCCAATACGCTCACATGACATAGCATCATTGAAGAAGACCAATAATTTATAGATACTTATTATTCTCCATCAACTTCGCTTTGCACCGCCATCCGAGATGACAGATGTTAGGTCTCTTATATTTTCTCATCTAGCCTCCACCGGTGACATTTCCCGAATAATCGGTCCATCAGACCAGCATGCTACGCCACGCTTGCCAAGACGCGGGCTAATTAACTTTAAATTTGTAAAAGAATAAGTAATAATTTTTTTTTTGGTGGCAACCCTACCAAAAGCTCCGCAGAAACC
Organism: Leucinodes orbonalis; assembly: GCA_019425675.1. NCBI lineage: Eukaryota > Metazoa > Arthropoda > Insecta > Lepidoptera > Crambidae > Leucinodes > Leucinodes orbonalis. The sequence goes on from PQWD01011375.1 coordinate 14,514, forward strand.
AATCAACTAGTTTACAAGGTTTTACAACTAAGTGTTAATTAAAATTGCAACTCGTTTCGATATTGGACCCGATACATAAGTACAAAGTATCAAGTACAGCAAAAATTAAGTGCATTTTTACGGATTAGATACATACAATGTACCTTCTTAATTCGCTTATAGTAATGTAAAGACGTAAGACAAAAGTTTTATGATATTATCACCTACAAGTAGTATTTTATTAAAATAAAGTTATTGAAGCAAACAAAAAACATTGACAAAATAAAAAATTGTTGGTTTTTAATTTAAGGCCTAAACTCGTGGCCCTGGACGAATCTTTAGAATCGCAGTTTAATTAGATAATTGAATAGCATTAATTATTTATTTTTACAAGCTCAATGTGAAATGTATTTTTATTTATTTATTGAAGAATTTAATCACTAAACAATTAAACTTTCAGATTTTAAGATTTCAGCATAGCAAATACAACTAGAATTGGATTAACTGTTAGAAATGGCAGATACAGGAACGCGTTACAAAATGGCCGACTGACTCCGTAAACAAGATGGCCGACATCGACGTTCGAGAATCAGAGGGAGCCTCGAGATGCGATCTCGGTCAGACGAACATTGAAGTGCGCTGGATACGATTACTTGGAAATCTTGGAAGTGGCATTTGTGATGTCACAGTTGGAAGTTCAGTTCTAAGAGTCAGAGGTTTTTCTTCTGAGAATACTAGAAGTAATGGCTTTTCTAAATAGCAAATGTTTCCTAGTCAAGTAAGTACTAATCTAATAACAAGTGTAAATAGAATTCTTTTCGAGGTAGGGACATTCTAGGACAGACGTCACTTTTCTCAACGATGTTTTCAAGTCTTTAAAATGTTACCAAAATATAAAATTGATGAAGCATGCGACTATGACCTACATTAAAGCTGTTATCTGGTTACAGCGCTCCTTGGGCAATAAAAAAGGAGCATAAAGTTTTAAAGAAATAATGAGACTTTGAAGTTTTTAAATCGAAAGGTAGAATTTTAGAACATGGCAAATTTTAGGGATAATTTGCTGTTTAATGTACAAATGCTTTAATAATATATTAAACATAGCCGTAATGTTAAAAAAATTACCTTTTTATATACCTAGGTAGTTTTAAGTTCTAGGTATTTGCACTCCAACTCTTAGAATCAATTCTATTTAAATCTAATTTGGCGTTATTTTAAAGGGAATCTGTCAGATAAATAAGTTATCTTTTAATTTGTATATTTTAATATTTTGTCGCCTGTTTGTGGACTGTTGCCCTCCTACCGGGAGGACTGTGGTTCAAATCCGCCACGTACCAATGTGTTTTCGAATTCTCGAAATTATATGTGTTATCCGACGCTCTTACGGTGAAGGAAAACATCGTGAGGAAACCTTCACGCACGTCGTGCGAAGAGATTCAAAGATTGTGCGTGAAGTCGTCCAAGCCGCACTGGGCTTGCGTGGACGATTAAGGCCTAATACCTATACGGGTAGGCTCGTGCCCCTCGGTGGGGACGTATAATGAGCTGATGATGATGATGAATATTTTATTGTTTTGGCTAATTACAAAACTTTGAATAAATAGTCATCAAAATTCTCGCTTCACTAGCTCCATTCCAACTGGAAACTAGTTTGTAAAACTCCGCTCTAGGAAGAAGTTTAAGCCTTGACCACTCAATTTAGGAGGAATTTATGAGATTTGTACTTGATCTAATCATTTACTTTAGCCATGGCAAGTCATGAGATGACCTGGTTAAGGTGACGGGTAGCACTCAAATTGAAATCATAGGTATCAGCCCGGAGGAAATCATTAGTGTTAGTTTTGACGTTTAGTAGTGTACATTAGCTACAATGATGACGATGATGGAAACTTATTGGCTCGCAAATTCCCATTAGTGTTTAAGAAAGTTGAATGTTTATAAAAACATCTTGCACACAATTGTGTTACTGCACGGGCAAGAACCCGCAACAACTGGCGTAGCCTTTTTTAAGAATGGTTCCATTACACTACTTTATAATCAAAATATCCATAGAACTATCAAAGTCAGACAAAATCCATTAATTTATTTATACTTTCAAAAGCATTTATGTACGTCAAAATACGATAAAAAATACATAGGTAAAAGTATATAGAACATTTCAAATATTTAAGTAAAATAAAAATTAATTTTGAGGATTCATTTAGCCCACAGAAAGAAGCGCCCAAAATAACTCAACATTAAAGTCTTTTTTCAATAAACAATTATGTCCAATATTTTCTAAACGTGAAGTAAACCAGATAAATAATTGTCAATAGTGTAATAACCATTTTAACAAATATTTTTTAAATCTAGGTTTTAACATCTGTAATGGTACCTCTACAATATTTTGAGGTACCATTTTAACCTATTGAACGCCGGAAATCCAGACACAATAGATTCCTATTGTACCTCCAATGGCGCCTTAAGACGTCATGGCAGTCAAAGGGTTTAACAACATACAACTCTACGAACAAAATTTAAACTAAGACAAATTACGATCAAACAACACCAGTATAAGGAAGCAATAAATGAATTCACCGATACCCCAAAAAGGGTTTTTATAGGACATCAATAGGGTTCCCATTTGACAAATCGTTGAGGGTTCCGCAGTCGGGTCTCGCAATTGATGGCCCAGGGTTCGACCAACGACGCAAGGGGGTGCAATTTAACAGTCGCGTTGTTTACGGTCTGCGTATGTTTAAATATAAAAACATTGCCTTTTATGTACATTTTAGCGAGTATTACCAATGTCTTCAACTATTATTCTGGTCTTTACTAACCACCTTGGCAATCCAATCTCAATACCTCTGATTATCCACAGTATTTTGTTTTTTTATAACTACTATTAAATGACACTTTAGTTTTAAATAACATTTATTTTTCCATTAAATCTTAGTGTTACGTTAATACTGTTTCCCGCGCGTAATGCTAATGTCAAGAGAGAGATAAAAGTAACGTGACATCACTCTTCAATTGATTAGGGATGGGTAAGGTTGGTCGTTTCTATTCCGTCTAACACTGCAAAGGTATCAGATATTATGTTAAATTTAATAGTTAAACAAACTTGTGACAGTCTATTTATCGATGCACCTTTTCACTGACAGTGTTTAACCATAATTTTACTAGGTGGTAAAATTGATACTGAGCCGTTTAAGTAGGCACCACCCCGTGCCAGATATCGTTACGAGAAACAGGAGTGATATGCACTTTTGTGTTCCGGGATGAGAGCACTGTAGCACTGCAATTACCGATATAAAAGACCTAACATCTGTTGTCTCGGGTGACGGACGCAGTGCGTTGATTGATGGAGGATAATAACTGTCTTTCAGTTGTAGGTCTTCTTCAATGACGCTCTGTCATGGTTAGGCGTATCACTGACCATCAGATAATCGCCCTGACCGTCCTGTACACTTATAACATAAAAAATTCACGCGCTTGGCAGGCGGATTGGAGATGCACTATAAACGATTTAATTAAGTTACCAGACTTCCCACAGCGCCCTAAGTCGAGGTTCGAGTCCGCTCTGGGACGCCCTTAGGCTCGTTGTGTAATTAAGGCTGAGAGCCATCTGCGCTCGCCAATTTCTCGGTGAAGCTGTCAAGGCCATCTGCGGCTAACAGCAGTAGTCAGTTCGAAAAAAAACGAGGCGTTCTTCACGTACTAGGCTAAATGAGTTGTACTTAAACCCGCAGAAAGAATTAGGGACGATTGCATTCTAATATCTGGAGGGTGCAAGTTCAAATCCCACCACGTACCAATGTGATTTTGAAATTTCAAAATCATATTTACGTTATCCGACGCACTTATGGTGAAGGTACACATCGTGAGGAAACCTGCGTACGCTTACGAAGAGATTAAAAGGTTGAGCGTGAAATCGGTCAATCTGCACTTGGTTCGCGCGACGACTAAGACTACTATACATTCTATACGAGGGGCATGCCCTCGGTGGAGACGTTTACTGAGCTGATGATGGTGATGACTTTGCAAGTAATGATGATCTAATAAATTATATTTAGATACATTTTTAAAAAGCAAACACCTCTTACAAGAGTTTTCGCGCGGAGAATAAGGCCTATACACTAGGGTTGCCAACCGTACTCTAAATAGAGTATTGTCCTCTATATCATGTGGTCGTACTCTATAATCTATACACATAATAAAGTACTAAAATACTCTTTTTTTAAAATGTTAGTGCACGTCCGTATAATACGCAAAAACCTTAATCAGAATTAAAAAGTCCACTATTTACAAAAATGGTTTGATTTTAGTAATGATAACTGGCTGTATCACTAAATACAATATTTTAAAGACTACTGTTGAATTAATCATTAGAACAAATATAGAAGGAAAACTTAATTTAAAAGACTAAACATAGACATGGATACTTTATATTCAGAAGTCAATTTTAAAATTGCTCGAAGCCGAATTGTTTAATAGCAGACTTTTACAAAAATGCACCGCTGAAAAATGGCAATATATTTTTAAAAAATGTTTTCAGAATTTGATTGTTTAAAAAAAAATATTAGCTATATAACTCTCTGTTCCCGCCACTTCAGCATTTACAGAAAGAGTCTTTTCGGTCCATGAATGTAAGTGGCGAGAAGAGAGAAACAGAGCTTCATTGAATTTAATCAAAAATGAGCTCTTGATATATATAAATTTAGAGTTAGAATGTTTAGAACTCATTCAATACCTTTAAAAATAATGAAAATTTGTTATGTGCGCAAGAAGTACTAAAAAATACTTTTTTAAAAGATAAAAATAATGATAACTCTTTTTATAAGTGCATACTTTAATTTACTCTTTAAAATCAGATATACTTTATTTCTGCTAAAAAAAGTTGGCACCCTATATACACCCTAAACGGTAGACTCGTGCCCCTTGGTTATAAAAAAACTATAATGGCTGATGACGATGATGACAAATTTTTAATGAAATAAATAATATTTTATTTGATTTGATTTGACACTTTCTGATCTTTCTTCTTTCTATTCATGCTCGCCTACGATCCTAAATAAAACATTCAATTCACGCATCATTGTTTTCCCAGCACATTCGAACTATGCAATTGGTGCATAGAAACAACAATGGCCGACGTTTAGTAATAGCCCACATCGTGGAGTTGCAATTTATTGCTACAACACCGTCTCAGTCTATTTCTAGATTATTCACACATTGGTAATGTAAATAGCTGTCTCCGTAGTCTAGTCTGAATGTTGAGTGGAGTTTCGCTGATCTGAGAGTCATAGATTCGAATCCGCGAAGATGGACCGGAAGTCAAATTGTAAAATTTTCTAATTTGGTAAAATCATCGCAGAACAATGGCCGTTGGAGCAGACGAGTTCTGAAGTGGAGACCGCGTTTGGCAAGCGTAGCGTAGGAGCCCTCCGGCCCGATGGACGACGACTTGCGAAAGGTGGCTGATGCAGGCTGGATGAGAATAGCGGACCGGATATTCTGGCGCCAATTGGGGGAGACATATGACCAGCAGTGGACTGCGATAGGTTGAAAAGATTGCAGGCCGAATCACCTGATTGTCTGCAAATTTGATTCTGTACTTCGGAGGGCACGTTAAACCGTCGGTGCCGCTACAACTTAGGATGGTAGTCGTTAACACCACCAATTCGAATTGGGCCGCGTGGTGGTTAAGCCCAATCTTCCCATATCTGGGCTGTGCGGGAAGGTATGTTTCCTTCAGTGGGCCGTTAAAGGCTAGTAATAAAGATCTACACTTTTGACAGCCCGCATTATAAAATCTAGGCACTCTTAGCAAGAATCTTAAAAAGTCAAAGCATTTTTTCAATATATGCGTAAACACATCATTGTAGACAAGCCGTACTAAGCTTTATCGAACACAGAACATTTGGTCCTATAGCAAACAGTGGCGTACAGATTTAGAATAGAGTATGCAAAAAGAGTGACAGAAAATAAATAATTAACTTATGTTTTTCTTAAATTGAGTGCTGTTGATGACAGCAGATCGCCTATAGTTTCGAATGTGTAGAGGAAAATGGGCGAATAAGTGGGAACCATTTAAATGTCGGCGGGTTGTCTGGATGCACAGGGTATGCACTGCTTATTTGCATATATGAAGTGCACGGCACGGATAGCAAAATAATACTTTTGTAATCTCCATAATCTACTTCATTCAATCACATGAAACATACAATACATCCATACATTACAAAACAAACATAGTTCAAAACAAAAATCATTCGCAATCACTATTAGAAAAAAAATGACGCCAAAAAGCGTCATGAGTAATGCGTTTTATTTGTGACGCGTTCGCCGCTAACGAGCGTTAGTATTCTGTCGACGCGTATTAATTCAATCACTAAATATAACCGAGCGACTGTACAATAGGGAACAAAGCGAATAATTGAATAGTTCACATAAATTACGGCATCGACTTACGCTTTTAGACGTTTATTTGCGTGTGACATGAAATACGTTTGATTTACGCGCCATTCGATTGAAATCAAGCAACATTCGCAATGGTCAGGTTTTGGATGGGTGTCCGAAATATTTGTTTATTTAATATCAAGTACATTTTGTTTTTGTAAAAATCTAAGTGTGGGGCTCTACATATTTATTTCATAGTTCTCTATTTAATTTAGAGCATCGGTGATTCAGTGGTGACTGCTTTCCGATCGAGAGGTCGCAGGTTCTTATTCGCGTCACCAATGTGTTTATGAATTCTGAAATTATATGTACGTTTATCCGACGCTCTTACGGTGAAGGAAAACATCGTGAGGAAACTCGCGCACGCCTGCGAAGAGATTCAAATTTGCGTGAAATCGGCCAATCCGCACTAGACCCGCGTGGATGACTAAGGCACACTCTTAACAGGTAGGCTCGTGAACTATGGTGAGGACGGAAAAAATAGCTGATGATGATGTTGATTTAATAGTTACTATTACTATCTTATTTAAAAAAGAAAAAGGCCTATTGACGAAAACATATAGGCCTTTTTCTTTCCCTTTGTCTTATATCTTATGATAACGCTTAAATCTACTGCTACGGGCCCGCGTGGTTTATTCCTTCCTGGTATTCCCATAACCATGCGAATGAAGGTGTAACCTACAGTGATACTATGACTTAGTTCCTCATTTTTCAATATTATCCATTTTTTGTGGTCAACTCGCTCGTGTATAAAGTACAGTCTAATGAAAACAGGTTAAAACCAAAATCTTTGAATAATCATCAGTGTGCGTCAAGGTTTGAGCTAGGAAGTTATTGGACTTCATACATAACCAAGAGGTTCTACTTTTTGTAGCTGACTATACATAATATGCCAAATTTCAGAGTTGACGCAAAAAAAATATATCACAAATTGTCAAGTCGCTCGCCCGAGCGAGATCCTCACGCGCGAGTTTACGAATAAGCGGACGATTAAGGCTTGATGAATAAAGCAATGAACTACATCCTAGTGCAATGAACACCAAATTTAGACACCACATGTCAATAGTAAAGGATTCATTCCGACCATTCTAACCCGAAGGAGATGAATCAAGTCATTATTGACAATTAAAGTTATCCGCAGCGCAGACTGTCCAATAAGAACAATATGCTCATGAATGATGGGTGACCAAGGGTTGCCACGGAAGCAGGAAGTCCAGAAGTCCAGTAGCCCATTGATGGACTAGACCCTTCACAATTATTAGGTCGGACTTTTTTACTCACTCTTCATTTCTCTCTTCAACGTATAGCAATAATTATTTTAATTTAAATTTATTAAATTAAAATTACCATTTAAAAAAATTAACATATTTTTTATCATATCCTGTACAAAAAATAACTAAGGTGTATGTGACGGGATTTCGGAAGTTACTAAAAAAAAATTAAATAAATAAATAGAGCAATTACCCAAACTAATAGCTTGTAACATGGGTATTTCACACATAGAAGCAGACATGTTCATACACAAAAACTGCCAGATTGAACCCTGAACTATTGGTGTAAAGCCAACGTCTCAACCATAACACCAGTTGGCTGACAGATCAACTAAGGTACTTTGTTCTTAACCACTTATTTCCATACATAATCTATGGCATAAGCACTATGACGTCATGGTGTTATTCAACAGCAGCAATTTCTTTTGAACCTCCTAAAATCCTTGAGATAAAGAACTTAATATCCAAATCGATTCTCTTATTGTCTAAAGGCTATGTCAACGTATCCAGGAATTTGATCGGAAAAAAAATCCCCTTTATCATAATTCCCGGGAATTCGGGAGAGCATAATCCGGCAACCCTGATCCCAGCATCCGTTAATGCTCCATTGATGTTCTCTTGTGAGGTTTATTTGTCGCAAGTGTACATTCCGCCTTTGTTGAGACGCGCGTGTGGACTATTCCTTTGTTTTTGTGTTTATACCCTTAGGTTTTGTGCGGGTTTATTTATAAATAGAATCCGTGTGTAATTTAATATTACATATCTGTTTATGGGTATTAGGGCAAAGAGGATGTGGTTGGTTAACGATCGCCTAGTTAAGCAGCCAATGGTTAGACGTTCGATGCGAAAAATATTATCCAAGTAATTCTGCGCTTTGGGAGGCAAGTTAGGCCATTGGTATAGAGTGGTAAAATCATCATCAGCTCATTAAACATCCCTACCGAGGGGCACGAGCCTACCTTGAAGGGTTTACAGGCTATAGTTGTCCACGCGGGTCCAGTGCGGATTGGCCGACTTCACGCAAAACCTTTTTGAATCTCTTCGCAGACATGCAGGTTTCCTCATGATATTTCCTTTACTGTTAGGAGCGTCGGATAACGTACATATAATTCTGAAAATTCGAAATCACACTGGTACGTGGCGGGATTTGAACCTGCGCCCTCCCGATCAGAAGGCGACAGTCCACACCATTGAGCCACCGACGCTCTCTAGAGAGTGGTAAAATGATCCAATAAATTGCAACAGGCTCGCATGTGGATTACAGCTTAATGGGTGACGCTGGTCGACAAAAATGAACTACCATGGAGAGATCCGATACAGCTCCCTGGATTAGCAAACTAAAGTATACGTGTGTCGCAGAACTGATGGCGGTAGAGCAGACGAGCTCTGGAGTGCAGACGCGTCTCGGCAAGCGTAGCGTAGGACGCCCTCCGGCCCGATGGAAAAAACTATTTGCGAAAGTCGCTGGTGGAGGCCGGATGAGAAAAGCGGAGGACCGGGATATCTGGCGACAAATGGGGGAGACCTATGTCCAGCAGTGGACAATGGAAATGGGCGAATAAGTGGGAATTACATACATTTTTTTTGTAAATACATACATAGAAAACACCCAGACCATTACAAACTGACATGTTCATAAGGCGAATAAGTAGGAATCATTTAATATGTTGGCGATTTTCCGGGTTGTCTGGACGCACAGGGTATGCACTGCTTATTTGCATTTATGGAGTGCACGCCACGATTGTAAGCACATATGTAAGTCACGCGAAACTGAGTCAGTTCGATTCTGCACCAAGTGTAGGTATTCACTCGTTTCTCGAGAGGTACTCAAGGCTTGGATAGTACACAAAACAATATCCAGTAACGTTGGATATCTCAAATCGGAACTATATTGCGATACGTATTGTATTACAAATCTGCAATGGATGTTTGTTTACAAGCGAGGATGTTACCTCATTATTTTGTATTATATAGTATATGCATTGGCGTGCACTCCTATATGCAAATAAACAGCGCATACCCAGATCCAGACAACCCGGAAAATCGCTAACTTATAAAACGTGCACAGAGATTAAAAGTATGATATACATAGTAAGTGTCATTAATCGCAAAAACAACAAATAGCTAATTATTATTGTCATATTGAGTGCTGTTTCAAATCTGTAGAGGAAAATGGGCGAATAAGTGGGAATTATTTTATATGTTGGCGATTTTCCGGGTTGTCTGGACGCACTGCATATTTTTATATATGGAGTGCACGCCACTGCAAGCGATGATGTTACCTCATGAAGTTGTATGATATATTATATGTATATACATATAGAATAAGGATATCCTTATTATTATTATACCTTGACTAACCTAAACCAATGCAGGCTCTGTTTAAATAATAATAGTGAGAATGTGTTGAACATATAATGATTTGGTCCGAAAAAACGTAAATATAGATACAGATTTATTTACGAATTGTTTTAGAGGTTACAAAATAAAGATAACGAATCTTTTTTAACCGGATTGTCCTCAACCACGTATTTATTTATGATACACAAACAGATTACTGCCATTAGTAAACATATTGTTGGTTTTTATTATACAAAAGTTAAGACAGTAATCCATACAAAGTATACACAGAAATATAACCTAGTTTACAATAGTTTACTAAAACGCAAGATTGAAAACGAGGACATATAAAAGTGTATGTGCAGTGTTGCAACACACGCACACACGCAGTGCAAAATTAAATGTATAACCCATATTTCTAACAGAATATTGTATTTCTACATCATCATCATCATCATCATCATCATCAGCTCATTAAACGTCCCCACCGAGGGGCACGAGCCTACCCGTATAAGGTGATTAGGCCTTAGTCGTCCACGCGGGCCCAGTGCGTGTTGGACGACTTCACACACAACCTTCGAATCTCTTCGCAGGCGTGCATGAAGGTTTCCTCACGATGTTTTCCTTCACCGTAAGAGCGTCGGATAACGTACATATATTTTCGAAAATTCGAAATACATTGGTACGTGTCGGATTTGAACCTCAGCCCTCCGGTAGGAAAGCGACAGTCCACACCACTGAGCCACCGACGCTCTCCATTATTACATTAGTATTTCTACATAACTCTGAAGTATTATTTTTATGAACTCTTTTTAATCTGTGTGTAATTGTCAGATTATTATTTGGACCATGCTGTGTACGCTATTTAGGGATAACCATCTAGTGCATTTATTTTGTTCCGGGTTCGATCCCTGGGCAGTACAAACATTTGTGTGCATGAACATGTCTGTTTGTATTGTCTGGCTGTTTTCTATGTATGATATGTATGTATTTACATTAAAAAAGTATATAAGTTTGTTTATCAGTTGTTTAGTACCCATAATACAGGCTTCACGCTTAACTTGGGGCTAGATGGCGCTGTGTGAATGCCAGTGGATATTTATTATTAATATTTAAAATTCTCTCTGGAACTAAAATAGTAATATTGTCTCCCAAATTTAAATAAATAAATAAGAATACGATCCATATGTAATACGATAAATACATCAGTTGAAGTAAATAATCCTCGGAGAAGCTCACTCAACGTGAATTTGTATTCTACAAGTTTCGTAGCGATCTCAAGAATACTTATTTTCAAAGTTCAGTGGAGCCTTTCCAGAAAATTCCATGGAACTATCCAGAAATGTGTGCCCTTGTTCGGTTATATGGTGTTAATAAAATAGTGGGTGAAAATAATTCGATACAAAATAAAAAGATAGTAAAAATTACCGGGTATAAGAGACCTAACATCTGTCATCTCGAGTGGCGGGCGAACGGTAGTCATCATCATCAGCCCATTAAGCTTCCCCACCGAGGGGCACCAGCGTACTCGTATAGGGTGAACAGGCCTTAGTAGTCCACGCGGGCCCAGTGCGGATTGGCCGACTTCACGTACAACCTTTTAATCTCTTGGCTGGCGTGCGCAGGCAGGTTCCCTCACGATGTTTTCCTTCACCGTAAGAGCGTCGGATAACGTATATATGATTTCGAAATCACATTGGTACATGGCGGGATTTGAACCTCAGCCCTTCCGGTAGGAGGGTAACAGTCCAAACCATTGCGCCACCGCCGCTCATACTTCAACTTTGAAGCAATGTACTTGTAGGCAGGTTGTGACAAATTATTCCTGATTTCATTAATAACATTTGCAAACTAACTTCACTTCAAGTATCCATGACAATTCAATGCTGGATGAATGCCATACAGCAATACGATTTTATAGTTTCACCAAATCGAAATCATATTAAAACTAAGTGCACTGCGTATTTTAATTTGTGTTATACGAGTAGGTTAAATGCAGACAATGACAAACAAAAAAAAATATAACGATAATCCGAAATAAAATTCCAAGAATTTGAGATAAGAAACGAAATGAGGGAAAAATTACCGGATACTTTGCGAATAACTCGCCGAAAAGCTTTCAGGAACTTACCTGTAAAAATGAAAAAACAATAAATATTTCGACATTACTTAGAAAACATTGAAATAACTGTTACAAATTTATCTTTTGTGGGAGTTTTGTCTCAAGCGAATTAATGAGCACTTTTCCCTTCTCGAACTATAGCAGTCCACAGTTGGACATAGGTCTCCCAACTCTCAGGTATATTATGATAGCTGCTATAATAAACGATTATTTCAACTCCGAATTTACACCATTATCTCGAAACCATTTCAAACTGCTAAGTTAATATTAGTTAATTAAATAAACCTAACATTACACCCAGTTTACCTAAAACAGTACCCAAATTAATTAACACTCAACGTTTTACGTGGAACTTAACTAGTTTCATACCTATCATGAAAAATAACGACACCCACGTTATTAAGCTTAAGTTGATAACGGTTAACCGTTATAAATACGGAATAACGTTACCGCAAACTACGTGCTAATTCTACCTTTAGGGTATAAAAACGTGCCTGGCAACGTGAGGGTTAAATAACCTTAATAGGTTTAGGGTAGGCTATTAGACAATAGAAGGGTAAAGTGATACGTTATTAGATTCGATAGTTGAGGGTTATTTTTTAAGCATGGTACTAAAAGACTTATTATTTGTATATTAAAAAATAACTCGAACAAAGTAAAAAGCTAAGTCGTTTGAACTAACTTTTTTTTCTTTTGTTACAAAATGTACAGGACGATCAGGACGCTCACCCTGGCGCTCACCTGATGGTAAGTGATATGCCTGACCATGACAGAGCGGAATTAATTGAGACCAACAACAAACACACAGTTATTATTCTCCATATGCCGCACTGCGCCCGACACCCGAGACAACAGATTTTAGGTCTCTTATACCCGATCATTTTAAAAGCTTTACTTCTTTCGCTATTTATTAAATGAAGTTAGAAGGTCATCTTCAGTCGACTAGCATCCTAAGATCGTAGCGAAGACCGACTGCTTGACGTGCCTTTATAACAATAATCATTCTTTATTTCACAGATAACGTTATAAGAAACGATAACAGACAATGATCCATTTATGGTTAGTAACAAAAGTGAACTTGAAAATTTGTTACTAGCATCACTTTGAGTTAAATTAACAGGATTAACATCTTCCTCTGGAAACATTTCCAGAGCGATACGACCTGGCGTCTTTGAAAAAAGAGCGCTCAGACATTTAAAGAGCCGGCAACGCATTTCTGGGACCTGAGGTCCTGCAAATGTTCTTGGGCGGCGGTGGCACTTACCATCAGATGAACCGTATGCATTTAATTGAACAGGATGCAATTGATGCATCCTGTTAAATTAAAAATATATATAGGCATTTAATGTCATAACAATTGGATTATAATTTGACGACCCATTTGGTGTTGCGGTTGAGAGGTCGGCTGCAACACCAAGGGTTCCGGGTTCGATCCCCGGGCAGTACAAACATTTGTGTGCATGAACATGTCTGTTTGTAATGGTCTGGGTGTTTTCTATGTATGATATGTATGTATTTACGAAAAAAATGTATTTAAGTATATTTATCCGTCGTTTAGTACCATAATACAGGCTCACGCTTAACTTGGGGCTAGATGGCGCTGTGTGAATGTCAGTGGATATTTAATTATTTATTATTATTTATTTATAATAAACTGTTCATATCTAATTAGAATTGAAAATAAATTTAAAAATAATATTTAAAAATCAAATCATGTTAAATTATGAAATTGAAATGTCAAAGATTATTCATCAGTTATCATTAAATGGTACAACTCAAATGTTTTACGAAAGGAGATTCATAACTCTCCGCGACGGTCTGCAGGATACTGTTGAGGTTGGTCCTTACGCGCACTCAGTTTACTATTAGCTTATTAAGCTCTTTTTGCTCGTTTTACTTTGTGAATACATATGTTATTTCTTACGACGACCCATTCGGTGTTGCGGTTGAGAGGTCGACTGCAACACCAAGGGTTATGGGTTCGATCCCCGGGCAGGACAAACATTTGTGTGCATGAACATGTCTGTTTGTAATGGTCTGGGTGTTTTCTATGTATTATGTATTTACAAAAAATATGTATATAAGTATGTTTTTTTTATTAATTAAATTACATCTACAGACTCATGGTCCGTACTCTTTTTAGTTTAAGATTATTTTGTAATTTAATTATTATAATATTATGTTAGTGCTCCGCGAATAAGGCAAAAGAATTGGTTAAAGGGGGAATGGGATACAGAATAAAAATATCTAAATATTTAAATTAGGGAAAAGGGGTAAATGTAGGGGGGTGAATAATATAGAATAAAGGGAATAAATAACATCATAATACTCTCTCTCTCTCTCTGTTTTATATTTAATATAATAATAGTAGCAATAACTCTTACATTATTTAAGTCTTACTCTTCATTATTACAATTAGAACTTAAAATTAATACATTTAGCGATGTCCATGTTGCCACCACCGATGCACTTCTTTAAGGTGCAGATGTTGAGGTGGATGGACCAGGGGAGTGGGCCTCTTTTTGGTTTTGTCTCTCCGATGCAATGAGTTTGTTTAGGATTGCATCATCCCCCCTCTTAATAGCCATCATCATATAAGTATATTATCATCATATAAGTATGTTTATCAGTTGTTTAGTACTCTAACTACAAGCTTTTCGCTTAAAATGGGGCTAGATGGCGCTGTGCGAGTGTCAATGGATATTATTATTCTTTATCATATAACTAAGGGTTCAACCCTTTAGTCAGGAGAGACATACACGTATCCCATTCTCAAAATAGAGTACTGTTAAAATTTGTTGTTTTTTTATAAAAACTCGCTCTGTAATTGGATTCGAGAAAAAACAAGCTTTTTCGAGCTCAAATTAGCATAAGGCGAACTTCGTTGACAATTCAATCTACTCATGCTAATTTATTTTCGAGGAAATGGGGGGTTGTTAGACGGAATCATGGAGTCTTTGGGTACAGACACGCCTTTAAAAGGTATATTAATAAATCAATATATATCCACTGAAATTCACACAGCGCCATCTAGCCCCAAACTAAGCAGTTATCTGTAATATCGGTACTTAATGAAACATACGTATATATTTTTTTTTGCAAAATCATTCATATAATAGAAAACACCCAGACCAATACAGACAGACATGTTCATGCACACAAATGATTATCCTGCCCGGGTATCGAACCCGGAACCCTCGGTGTATTAGCCGACAGCTACAGTGCCCTCATTCCGAAACACATAAGTGCACAACACTACTATTTTACGGGACGATCTTTCACTCACCGCAGTGAAAGATCGTCCCGTGCGTACCTAGACGACTCAGTGTGTCTACCACCTAGTAAAATAAAAAATATCCCTTCTATGACTCCTCGCTCCTTGGCAGGGTGGCCCTAAGGGAGATAGGGGAATGTCGGGCGCCCATCAAGAGTTATTGTGTAAGGAAAGTGACTTAATCTAAGGAGGGTATAATTGGGTAAAATTTTTAACGCGA
The DNA here is from genome assembly GCA_019425675.1 of Leucinodes orbonalis. Classification (NCBI taxonomy): domain Eukaryota; kingdom Metazoa; phylum Arthropoda; class Insecta; order Lepidoptera; family Crambidae; genus Leucinodes; species Leucinodes orbonalis. The sequence continues at coordinate 30,161 of PQWD01011375.1, forward strand.
AACTTTGTCATACGCCGATTTAACCTTGGTTGATGTCAAATTCTATTGGAACATTTCAGTTTCGTATTCTAAGGGATTCGGGTTCGATCGGGGTGACAAAAATGTATGTGCATGAACATATCTATGTGTATTGCTATGTGTGCAACAATGTATCATAATCATCAGCTCATTAAACGTCCCCACCGAGGGGCACGAGCCTAACCGTATAGGGTGTATAGGCCTTAGTCGTCCACGCGGGCGCGAGACAGATTGACCGACTTTCTGCAGGTTTTCTAGCGATGTTTTCCTTTAACGGAAGAGCGTCGGATAACGTACATATAATTTTGAAAACACATTGGTACGTGTCGGGATTTGAACCTGCGCCCTTCCGATTGGAAGGCAATAGTCCTCACCATTGAGCCACCGATGTATAAATTACTATGTATAACAAAAAAAAGTATAGATACGTATGTTTATCAGTTGTTTAGAGCCCATAACAAGCTTCACGCATAATTTGGGGCTAGATCATAGATAAAGAATCTATCTCTATCTATGCTAGATGGCCCTGTCTGTTAGAGAAAAAGTTTATTTATAAATTAATTGAAAACATTAAAAACCAACGTGTTGCGGTCTTAACTTACTTAGTAGTATTAAGTTTTATGAGACAACAAATGAACTTTCAAAAAAATAATTTAAAACAAAATCCATTATACAATATTTAAACTGTCGTGTCAAAACCGTAAGCTCATCTCTAAATCACCCGACAAACATGAATATTTAACCCTAAACCGGCATGAAAAACCCGCCCATCAAGTCGGGGTACACAAGTACCCGTTGTATCAGTAGCTCTCCATCGCTGACGGAGACAGTGTTAAATTGCCGGGTGCCGGTCGTCCGGACCCGAGCACCCGGGGGGTTAACTCGCGATAACCGGCTTAATTAAGTTTACTTGAATTTGGAGTTTATTAAGTAACGCTATTTTACCATGAGGCGGTAAGTTAATGCTTACGATGTAGTCGAGAAGTGATATAAAGCTGGTTTCCAAAAAGTTCTGAACACATAAATCTTGACCCATTTGGTGTAATGGTTGAGACGTCGGCTCTTATACCAAGGGTTTTGGGATCGATCCCCGGGCAGTACAAACATTTGTGTGCATGAACATGTCTGTTTGTAAATGGGGTTTAAAACTTTCATAACCATCATCAACTCATTAAATGTCCCCATCGAGGGGCACGAGCCTACCCGTATAGACTTCACGGACAGCATTTGAATCTCGTAGGCGTGCGCAGGTTTCCTCACAATGTTTTCCTTCACCGTAAGAGCGTGCGATGAATGTACATATAATTTCGAAAATCCGAAAAGACATTGGTACGTGGCGGGATTGAACCTGCATCCTCCAGATCAAAGGAAGAAAGAAAGAAAAAAAATCTTTATTCAAATAAATCTGTTACAGATACTTTTGAATCGTCAATTGTTATTATTATCATATTTTTTGTGACTCTACCACCGGTTCGGAATAAGTAGGATCTTCGAGAAGAGCCGGCAAGAAACTCGAGTTACTCTTTTAATCTTTTTATATCAGTGGTTACAGTTTTGTCATTTACCTACAAATAGCTTTACAATAATTTATTACAAAGATTTTGTAACTGGAACACTAAGTGCAGACCAACATCTTTATCCGATAAATTTTCTATTGTATAGTAACCTTTTTTCATGAGGGTTTTTTTAATCTTTAATTTAAACTGGTGAAAAGGCAATTCGGCAAGATTTTGTGGTATCGGAAGGCAAGAGTCCCCAACCAACGAGCCACCTTCGCTCTATAATATACAACAAACGTAAAAGTTAATGAAAATGCCGAAAACATGTTCAAAGTAAGCTCGCTGATAACAATCTTCACGTACATCTTGGCAGGTATTGTCATTCTTGGGAGTTCATAAAAGACTGTTATAATTGGTGTTTTGTGATAACTCGTATTTTACGGGCATATTTGGTTTCGATGGTAAAAGTTGTGTTGCTGGGGAAATTGAATTAACAAGGTACTGCTATAATTAAGAATATGTATAGATAAGTAATAATCGCTAAGGGTTCCGGGTTCGATCTCTGTGCCGCATAAAGATGTGTTTTTTGTTACAAGTGCACAGGTCGGTCTGGACGGTAACCTATAAGTGATACGCCTTACCATGACAGAGCGGCATTGAAGGAGACTGATAGGCAGTTATTTTTTATCCTCCATTTATGCCGCACTGCGCCCGTCACCCGAGACAACAGATGTTAGGTCTCTTATATCCGGTAATCACTAACTACAGTGCCCTCATCTCGAATGGGAAAAAAATGCTACTGTATTAATATGTTTTATAATAATATAAATAATAAATATCCACTGACAATCACACAGCGCCATCTAGCCCCAAGTTAAGCGTGAAGCCTGTATTATGGGTACTAAACAACGGATAAACATACTTATATACATTTTTTTTGTAAATACATACATATTATATATAGAAAACACCCAGATCATTACAAACAGACATGTTCATGCACACAAATGTTTGTACTGCTCGGGGATCGAACCCGGAACCCTTGGTGTTGCAGTCGACCTCTCAACCGCAACACCAAATGGGTCGTCCCATCACAAAATTCCTTGGGATGTCCCACGCAAGTCGGAAAACCTGGCAACACAACTCTAAACCACACAGCGATGTAAGTGGTCCAAACGTAGGTTCATTGGACCACGAACGTAGTATGTATATACCATATACATAATATATGGCAAACAACGTCGAAAGCTTCTTACTTGTACCCAAAAAGCCTGTACTTGTTACAAAATACAAACAATTCAGCGACACATGTTAAATGGGGAAAAAACAAACGCCTCCGGAGAAACGTGTTAACTCAAAAATTATGCATTCCGGTCGCCACATGGCGGCACCAATTTTGCGTCCGCGAAAAATGTACCTCGTGTAAAATGTTTCGCAAACAACTTCACTATCTGCGGCTGACGGCGCATCCTTTTTATATATTTGAATGTATACTCGGCTTGCATATTAGATGCCTTTTAACGATATTACTACATTCTTTCCTAGTGCAGTTACTTGTAGTTTGTGTGTTTAATTATTATTATTATTACTTTATTTATCATTTATAGGCAGACATTTGACCGCCATCTCACCTGATGGTAAGTGATGATGTGGCCTAGGATGGATCATGCCTGCCTAGAAACAGCCTATTCACTCTTTTTTTAGTTTTCTTTAATTATATTAAAGGTCAAACTAAAAGTTAATTAGGAGCAGTAAGTTAAGCTTTGGAACTCATTGCTAGAATCTATGTTTCCGGAAGCTTTATAAAATTATATGAACATACTTTTTACAATAATATTATGTTTTTATGTCAATTATTAGCAATTCGTAACTGGATGATCAATTCGCTTACCTACGGTAGTAAGTAGTGACAGACATTGACAGTGACTATCACTCGAGATGACTGATGTTTGGTCTCTTGTACCCGGTAATTTTACTAGCTACAGTGCCCTCATCACGTACCACAGAAATGCAAAATACTTCTTTTTCACGGGACGGTATCTAGCACTGCAGTTGTACATTTCTAAACGACTCAGTATCGAGTCTATCACCAAGTTAACGAATGAATGAGAAATACAATCCTAAATCGCATTCATATCTTTGTATAGTTAAATTAAGATGCACTAAAAAAATCACTTTTCTAGTAAAAACTTCTACCGTCTTACTTTCAACTCCGGGATTAGATTTCAAATATTTATCAACTCCAGTATTATGCCAGCGCGCGCTTGTTCTTTTTAATAAATGCATGTTAAAAATTCAAATTGGTGTTACAGCAAATTGTCATTTTACACGCGGCCGCACATAAAAGTTTACGTTACCTCATAAAGTTCGTCGCCGAATTCTTGTTTAGTTGGTTATACCGTTTTAGCATACGGCCGTATATGAAAATGTATTTTTGGAATATACAATTTTATAGACCGGTTACCTTATATGTTTTTAGATGATTTCATCATCAGCTTATTATGTCTAGATGCAGAACAGATGATTTCTTTTACAGCATGGCTATGAGGAGATTAGGCTACAGCCTTGGTTTCTTCACCTAATTGGTTACAACCAATTAGGTGAAGAATGAAATATAGATAAGCAAAGAAAATGGTATACCATAAGTAAAGAAGAATGTAAGAACCAATACAAAACATCATAATGGAATAGACAATAAGGATACACTGTAAAATTATTGAAAGAAAAAATAAACAAGAAAGAAATAAAGTAAATATATAAAAAAAGGAAAACAAGGTCCCTGACTACAATATCAGGAGGATGAGTGGAATACTAAGATGGTAGTCGGGATCGACGAATTACTTAGAAGGACGTAATCATTATTAGTTTCAAACAATCAGGTCAGCAACGAACTATGAAATAACAAACTGAAAATTGCACTAACTTGCTTCCAATATGCGCGATATCCCTCCCCGGATTACGCAGCAATTAACATTCAATCCTCATTCCTTTAGACCATGAAGCCAGTTTAGTAAAATGTAATCGTCAAGTTTTCACCCGGGAAAATTTAAACGTTTAATACGTAATTATTTAATAGAGAAGCAGAAGCAAACGCAACCACAGTACAAACGTAAAGCTAAACATGGAACTCCATTGAGTACATCATTATGTAAAAAGTATGGATTCGTGATATGCTCACAAAACAATCGAAAAAAGTGTTCCGAATGCAGCGACAGCACACATACACATATTTCGAATGAGCGTACATTTACCTAAACAAAAGAGTACGAACTGTACTCTCTTCGGCGGTTCGTTTTTGAGGCACGGATGGCGTATCTACCTTTATATATACAGAATATCATTGATGGAACATCCCCCGTTATTAAATAGTGCATGATTTTTCAAGTTTCAAACGTCACTGATTTTTTTACATTCCTTTTCCGTAATTACCTAAACTATACTTGTTCTTAACAAATTTGTTCAATGGTCTTTCCTTATTTCCCACCAGCCTACCAACTGTAAGGTCCAATGTGAAAACCAGAGTTTATACTGAGATTTGTTCCTTTTATTCAAGTTTTATATAATATTTGTGTTGTTTTACTTAGCAATTTATATTTTTTTAATTTTATTTTCAAATACGAATTCTATTGAAACTGCAATAAATAACGTGATGTGTAAAATTCGAAAATGTAAATGAACCTTATATTTAAATTTGAATTTTAACATTGTACCGATACTTTGAATACCAGGTTAATTCCGACACAGATTTGCATGAATATATTTGTTTAGGCCTACAATAACGGTCACAGGGCTGTATGTAAATATATTTGTTTACTAGGGTTGTCACTACTTCGTAATTAATGGTTCATTTTTTTTATTTCTTTCGATTCCTCTGATGGTAAGTGATATCACTATCCGTGAATACTCGTTACCCCTGAGGAGCAGAGGGTGTATTGCCAACCTTAAGGAGTGGAAAAAGTGGACGTGAGAATTGGGACTTTACTTCGTCCTTATTCGACGAAACATTACCCGCGCGTTATTTGTCGCCAATTTTCTGTGTCGCCATGGTATCACTTCGGACGACCCGGCCTTACCGTACTTAAGCATAACTATGGCAATTTAAAGTCATGCTCATTCTTTCATCATCAGCTTATATACGTCCCCACCGAGGGGCACGAGCCTACCCGTAAAAGGTAAAGGCCTTAGTCGTCCACCACCCAGTGCGGATTTGTCGACTTCACGCACAACCTCAGAATCTCTTCGCAGACGTACGCAAGTTTCCTTGCGATGTTTTCCATCACCGTATGAGCGACGGATAAACGTACATATAATTTATATAATTTCGAAAATTCGTTAATACATTGGTACGAAATTTGAATCTAACAATTTATAGTCACAGAAAAATCTAAAATTGTAGTTTTCATTCTGGTAGACAAAACTGAAGCAAAAGCAGAAACTTCCGGTCTTGTCAGGGCGCCAAGTGATTACGGTGAATCGATAGTTTCCTTTGTATAGTTACTATGCATGTTTTTCATAGTAAAATTACCGGGTCTAAGAGAACTAACATCTGTTGTATCAAATGACGGGCGCACAGCAGTGTTGACAGAAAATAATGACTACTTCCTTTTTTTTCACACTGAATCCGCCATGGTCAGGCATATCAGGTGAACGTACTGACCGTCCCATTCACTTGTACCTCTAAAAAAATTTACCCTGTGAGCGCACTTTTTTTTTGTGTACAGTACGGTCAGGACGCTCACCTTATAGTAAGTGATGCGCGTGACCATGAGAGAATGGCATTAATAAGAAAGAAAGAAATTTTTCTTTCTTTCTTATTAAGACCAACAACTGATAAATAGTTAAAACCCGAGACAACAGATTTTAAGTACCTATCTTAAACCCGGTAATTTTACTAGCTTCAGAGCATTCATCCTGAATGACATAAAAATTATATGATTATTTTAATAGGAAACTCATTAAGTAATTTGTGAGTGACAACCCTACAGACAAGTGGTTTTATCTTAATAGGCCCCGACGTCACCGTTTTAACATACTGGGGTAAGTCTCACGCCTGATGTAAGATATCCAGAGGTGTGCAGGGGGTGGAATTAGGGGAGGGCTGGGGTGGTTTTAGATAATGGAGTATTGTCATATAATTACAATTAACAACTACAAAAACGAGTTCAAAATTTTCAAAAGTCTTGTTAATTCCGAAGGAACGAAAAATCTTAATATTTGCATGAAGCAAGTATTGAGTTGTTTTCGTTCATGAATTTTGACTGTTGAAACAATATTTCATACATGTCTTGCTAGTTCGTGCCCACGACTTTGATCGCGTAATATTTGGTTACTATAAAGAGATTATTCAATAAAAAACTTGTTATTATAGTATATGAAACAAAAGCTACTATTTGTTGTATGTTTAACATAATGATGCGGAACGTATAACAGTTATTTCGTCAATTTCTCGTGTGAAAGACCGACGAACATACGTACATTTTCACAAGCTTTTGTATGTATACGATGAGGAGGGTTGATTCTATATTTAGGTCGAAAAAAATTAGCTGAACTGTGTTAAGCAGATTACTTATTTGGTTATTACCATTTTCAACCTTCCTTCACATTTAAAAACAAGATACGATCCGCCCATCATACTTTTATAAAGATTATAGGAGCAAAGATAATAAATCACTGTTAACCCTATCCTACGTAAATGCCTGCTCATGGTCGCGTAAACAAAGGATTAAAAAAAAGGTAATAAAACGCGAATCACTCCCGCTCCGTTCGTTCAGGGTTCCGATTCTGTTAATTTTACAATGGGGAATTAGAATCGTACTTGTGTTCCAATAGTAGAATATTGCACTCATTCGTTCTGATTTATGGTAGGATTTTAACTAGTTACACTATTAAACAGTTCATTTTACTTTATAATCACCATTTGAACCATTAACATTAAAGTTACACCGGAATGCTAAATTTACAGTTGGATTGTTAAGTGTCGTAATGTAGTAGAATTGAGACCCTGCTCGCATAATTAGATTGAGTGAGTGAATGAACGTAACGCGTAGTCATTCGTTCGCCGAAATTTATTGTTCATTTATCATTTGCCTTGTGGTGTAATACGGGATTTTAACCGGGATTTTTATGTTACATTTTGGGGGTTAATTAAGGTTGTTTTACAGGAATTTTATGTCAGAGTGATGGATTAAAGGGTTAATCATTAAAGCATTTTTTCGGATCTCATATAAAACTGCAAGATGGATGACACCTTTCAATTTTCAATGGTGGCTGAAAGATAAAAGAGAACCAACCAGGATTTTAAGTTAATATTAAGAGTCCAAAAGCTGCTTGAAATCGGTTAAAGTGCGAGAAGCAAATAACCCACTTGGTGAAAAGCATAGCATACTTTTCCGTTTTGAAATTATGACTTGACATAAGTATCCCCACAACGCATGCGTATTATACAAATACGCATACAAATAAGTAGCGGCCTTCTGCACAAGATGATGACTATTTTAATGAAAGTGTAACAATAGAAAATATTGAAAAATTTAATAAGCGTAAACAAAATACGAGAATTCCGAGCGTCACTGTTTCCGCACCCCTAAAAGGACCAAGAAATAAAACGCGCATTGGTCATCATTCGTAAATAGTACAAGATAATACTTGACGTGGTTTTAATGCACTTATAAATGGTCTTACGGTTTAAGATATTTATTTCTCTAAAAGGATACAATTCACTCATAAGAGAAATACATAGTATACTTATATTTAAATATTATGTACGGCACGGTTAATAGCAGTAACATATTTTTTCTTAAAACTTGATACACTAATAACGAAGCCTCCAGTATCATGGGATTAACGTGCAATAATCACCTTTCTTTTTAGACAGATGGTAAAATAGAACAAACCGACTATCACTACGTTCTCCCCGTTTGGGTTCTCCAGGTTTGAAACCCAAGACCGCCAGATCGGGCATCGAACCACAGCCTAAGGCATACCGTTGGAATGTATTGCGCAAGTTACTGAGTTCGTTCCCGATTCATTGTAGAGTCGACCACCGAGCTTTGGTTTAAAAAGCAATAACTCTTCAACACATTAGTGTGCGTAATATTACAGTATTCAAGTCGTATATTTTCAATTAAAGCTTGGAGTGTACGAATTGTATAATATAATTGGGTTCCGTATGAAAAAAAATCACATTAATAACCAAAAAATATTATTGGAATCAGCAGTAAGCAGTACATTGGCTGTTTTGTTTCGGTTCGTTTTTCAGGTAACTATTACGAGCAACATATAAAATTTAATTGAATTCTTAATTGTTTCAATTCACAAAGATCTCTCTATCTTCTACAAGAATACTGCTGAATGTTCTCCCTCATGCTGCGCCAGACATCCAGGTCGCCTTTTTTCATTCAGCATACACCAGCAACCTTTCGCAAATTGGCGTTCCATATTGACCAGCCACTTCAAAGTGATTAATTTGTCTTTAAGCACTTCGTAGTTGCACTACCACTTAAACGTTCGAAAGTATGAACGAATTAATTATTACACATAATGACTGAACCCTAAAACTTAACCGCTTTGTGACTCCCACGCATTTAAAAGTTGGACAGAATGTAAATATCGTATAGTAATTAATTACAGTAACCGAATGGCCGACGATTAGAGGTACATTATATTGTTATTAATTTATTCCACGCGAGTGGGATGTTCCACTAAACCTGCGTAAAAGCTTTCTGGGATCGTCTTAAATTTATTCAGAGCTCGGTATAAAAGTTATTTTTATGGTTTGATGTGAACAAGACGGTAATGGTAACCTTTACGTTAAATGCTACCTTGAACTTGAGCATTGATATAGGCTTAGTTTCTCATTCCTTCATTTTAAGAATTCTTTCACTCTGGAGTATTTAAGGTTGGATATTACCTAAGTTCTGAGGCTTATAGTGGAAAGATAAAAGAGAATTTAGTGTTTGTAGTGTTAGTTATCCTAGAGTCTTTTATCGTCTACATTAATTATTATGCCGTGAGCCGAATCATGATGAAAGCGGAGCACCGGGATATCTGGCGCAAAATGGGGGAGACCTATGTCCAGTAGTGGACTGCGATCGGTTGAAGAGAGAGAGGGTACCGATTCTATGTTACCAACCGTTAGCTAACCGCGGGCGTCACAGAAGGCGACATAAAAACACAATCTCATTGTTTTACAACCTAACCTTTTATAAGAAGAGCTTTAACCTGCTTGCCAAGAGATAATGGCAAAACCCTCCATCGGTGAGGAAGCCCAGCCCTGCAGTCAACTGACACATACTGTTAAACACAATTACATATGCAATGATTTTTATTTAGTTAGTGCACTTCATTTTATTTAATGTGAACATATTATTCAGGGTAAGAAAGCTATAAAATCACAAAGACAGAAAGATATTTGTATAAAATATTATTTGTTTGAGACACATTTTAAACGCGCTGTAAAAAGACCAAAAGGAAATCTTAATTGTAACATTCAAACTTATCAATATTACCGATCATTTTTAAAGTACAGTAAGAAGTGGCTAATGCTGTGTCTAAATGTTAAACAGCCCATATTCCGTTGCATCAAGGTCGAGTTTCGTACGGAAGGAAGTCGGAAGCCACTTATCTCAGCGTGTCCAGTGAAGTGACAATTGTACATCTCCGATGATCACGTTTGAAGAATGCTTCTGTCAATTGGGATTCATTTTGGTAGTGGTTGTCAAAGTTTCGAAAATTTAATGTATTTTTTTTCAATATTTATTTTATCTTCATTATCAATATAATTTTGTTTCATTAACAACTGCAAGGCGCAGGTCTTCGTGCGCAACAAAGCTTCGAGGAAATTGGGCGGTAATCCACCACGCGGCCTCAATGCCGATTCGTGGTTGTTCTACGACTACCATATTCAGATATCACTGTAGCCCTTATTAATCTTTATTTTTAGACAATCAGGTGAATGTCTGATTCCTATCCAAACTGAAAAAAGTTACTTTTAACACATTATCTATCAGTCACCGGTGACTGACAAATAATATTTTTATAATTGTATCTCGTTTGATGGCCGTCAAAGAGTTCAAAAAATCTTTGATTTAAGGACTAAATAGCACCGTACGAAAGCCTACATACTAAATTATCAATAACTGTACAACTAAGCATGAGTCAACTATTGAGAAGCTTTTAATCATTCAGATCCCACGCAGATCATCTAAGTGTTATCAAGAAATTGCGTCGTTGTCGGAAAATACCATAGATTTAAATATACAAGATAAGCAACTTGCGCGTCAACACGTTCCCAACGCACATATGATCACAATCATATGCCCGGGTTGCATCAAATCAGTACTCAGTGAAAAGTCAACAGAGTCAAACCTAACGACGCGCGGTAAAAAAATACTCTAAAATGGTGTAACGTGTTGGAAAAGAATTCATTTCAAGGTCACAAAAACATAATAAAGCCATCCTTATTACTTTTCAAACGTAGGTTTCTAATGTTTTTTAATTAACGTAAAATCTGTAAAACTAAAATTACGTTTCAAATATTGCGTTTGGAGGTCAGTGTTACCACTAAAAATCAAATCTGGTTTGCAGACTATTGTGGAAAAAAATTGTAACAATAAATATATGAATATGTTTTCTATTTTCACGTATATTAACCTCAATGGTTTTCACAAATTATAATATTATCATATATTGACTGCAATTTGAAAAATGCATCAAATCTTTATTGTCTATTATTTTTTGTTAGTGACCAATAGTCTGCATACCAATGTTTAGCCATGTACTTTAAAATTGTGGAATGTTTCATAAAAACTTCCACCCCCCGTTTTAGGGTAGTGCATGTTTGAATAAGACAAAAGTAGCTGTTTAGTCAGCAAAGTATGTCAATTATTAAACATAAACAATACGAGTCCACTAACCTAAATAGCAATTACATAATTTACCCATACTTACAAAACAACATTGAAATTATTTTAAAGCTAATTTATCATTATTGAAATATGTTTATTTTATTTATTTTTGTGCAAAATTTCTATGACAGGAACACCCCCGAAATTGCACGATTGTGTTTCTGTCTTTGTTCAAAGTAAGCAGCGGTATTGTCTTTGTTGCTTGAGGAGTGAGACAAATATATTTACTTTGAAATCTTTTCTGGTTTAAAGTTACGTCTTTGCAGTTATAGAAGTGGTTACACTTTTATCGCAGGCGCGCATGGTTATTGCTCTTATTTATTTATCTCAATGGAATACAGATATCTATTGACTTCAAAAAAATATCATGTTATGTTTTTATATTTCCTAAGAGCTCCATTAGACCAAAAGTTTGAGAGCCAACGGCCCGCCAGTGCACGGGCCTGATTGGACAAACGACGTCCCGGCGTCAAACTAATCGCCAGGGGTCGTCACCTTTTGTATTACATGCTAATAAAATGAAATGTCATTTGTTACGCTGGTTTGGGGATTCTTGCGACGTTTATTGACATATTGATGAGTATTTTATTTGAGGTGTTTTTTGTTCTATTATAAGTCATTTATGATTCTGTAAGAACATTGACATCGTTTATTATAAAGATTTTGTTCGAGCAGACCATACATTGCTTTGCGATTATATTCGTTTTTTTTATGATTTTCATTTGTTAAATAAAAATTTGTCTTTATGAGGGCTTTTGAAAATCTTTTTGTGCATTCAGCAGAGAACACGTAGCGATATCTAAAAACATGAGGTATATATATGTATGTTTATCCGTTGTTTAGTACCCATAATACAGGCTTAACGCTTAACTTGGGGCTAGATGGCGCTGTGTGAATGTCAGTAGATATTTATTTATTTATTTATTTATTATATTATTATTAAAGGTAAGTTTGAACGTAAGAGTTTTTAAATTGGTTCAAAGATGTAAAAAAGTATAGGTTCGTGGTATACTCACAAAACAATCGAAAAAAGTGTTCCGAATGCAGTGACAGCACACATACACATATTTCGAATGAGTGTACATTTACCTAAACAAAAGAGTACATACTGTACTCTCTTCAACGGGTCGTTTTTGAGGCACGGATGGCGTATCCAGCTTTTTATATACAGAATATCATTGGATTGGTTGACAAGTTTATGGAAAATTTTTACTTGTTCAATAAATACATTTAGGATTGGATTTTTAGTAGCATCCTTATAGATTAACGACAAGCATCAAGTGTAGGAATATCCAGCTTCTACAAGCTTGCTCGTTTAGCAAATCGCTCCATCTTAAGATCAATGATAATCTGTATAAATAAAGGTAGATACGCCACCTGTCGCCAAAGATAATACAGTTGTAGGCAAATGTACGCTCATTCGAAATAAATGTGTATGTGTGCTGTCACTGCATTCGGAACAATTTTTACGGTTGTTTTGTGATCACGAATCCATACGTTTTAAATCAATGCTTAAGATGAAATAGACTACGCTACGCTATGAGTAGAAATATACTTAAATTTCCTTTCCGTTTTTCTTAGTTACCAGTTTTGTATGTAAATTATAATAACTCCTTAAAACTGGCTCGAACTGGTTCAAACGTGTTACCCACTCGCTTTATGAACTTATAGCTTAGTAGGCTATATCATAATGAAGTTATGGCTACAAAATATGATAGCTCCTGACGTGGCATGATAAAGACTACTTAAGACTTACTTGAACTTAGTTACACTTTAACCCTCCCTTATAGGGGATGACAAGTTAAGCATCTTCCGAAGCCTTAAATTACCTGCTAACTAGTTTGCAAGTTAAAGCTTGGAATTTTGAGGGGGCTTTCGAATAAGATTGAGTTAGGAGCGGCGTAACAAGTATTAAGTGTTATAGAGATCCAAACAAAACAAAATAAATCCGTTATCTAGTGGACTAAAGTTGGCTCTACATTTCGGAGGTCGTGTGGTTCAAATCCCTTAAGAAATCGAATATAACAATAAACTAACCAGATGCACAAACTCACTCAAAAAGTGTCCGCGGCAAAAGTCTGCCCATCGCGTCAGTTGGGCAGAATTTTCATTCGTAATCACGTCGCTTGCTATATGTCATAACGACATAGTACTGTGCTCGTGCTTTTGGTTTTGTACTCTTTATATGACGCATTAAGGTTAAAATTTAAATGAATAATTTTACGTTCTAAACAAAACAATTAATAAAACGTAATAGTACTCGTCAAGCGTCGGCGTAGGACGCCCTCCGGCCGATGGACGACGACTTGCGAAAGTCGCTGGTGGAGGCTGGATGAGGAAAGCGGAGGACCGAGATATCTGGCGCAAAATGGGAGACCTATGTCCAGCAGTGGACTGTGATAGGTTGAATAGGAATAGTACTCGTATGTGTCAATTTTTTGGTTGACGTTTCTTCGTGATTCAGGATGTAGTATGTTTAATGTTGATTTGAAGGAGAAACCGCACAGTGAAATGCACTTTGTGAGATTGTTATGACACCTTGATTACGACATTACAGGCTAAATCACCTGGTTGCCTGAAAAGAAAGATGATCCTGTGCTTCCGAGGACACGCTAAGCCGTCGGTCCCGGCTACGGTTTTAAAATGGTAGTTAAAGTCAAATCTTACCATAAATATGACGACCCATTTCGTGTTGCGGTTAAGACGTCGACTGCGACACCAAAGGTTCCGGGTTCGATCTCCGGGCAGTACAAACATTTGTGTTCCTGAACATGTCTGGGTGTTTTCTATGTACAATATGTATGTATTTACAAAATAAAAGTATATAAGTATGTTTATCTATGATATGTTCGCAAGTTTCATCACTCTCACTCAGTACGCGGGGCTAACGCGTATTGGTGGTTGCTCGATTAATAACAAAAAAGAGCTATATATTTTTGAAACTAGAAATACCATGCTCCCCAAAGTTCGTCCAATACAATACTTTTGTCCCTAAGGAACGTCTATTGTGCCTCAAGCTATTGTTACATCGCCTACTTAGAACAAAAGTGACCTAAGTAAAAAACAATTTAATATTACAACAAGTAAAATAAAAGTTACCAAATCAAAATACGTTTTTAATAAATCCTAAAAAGGCTTTTGCAAAACATACAAATATTTGCCTTTGATACTTATCATTAAAGGAACCTGCCCATATAGACACAACCACAGACATGTCAATGCGACGGGATATCCATGGACAAATCGGAAGACCAATCCGCATCGAGCCCGCGAGGTAGGTACCTATGATATAAATAGCCCTAGAGTGAATTTTGACTTTGACCAATCAAACAATCTGGGTGGAACCAGATTCTACTGCGTATGTTATACGTATAAACAAAAACGGGCCAAATATCTTCTTAACCGTGGGACTGAATGGGACTTAATTTAAAGTTAATTAAAACAAGATATTTTGTAATATGGTTTTAGCATGTTAAGTCAACAAATTTTGCAACTTCGGTAAACACTGTGATTTTGAGTTATAACACTTTTTAACCGAGGATGTGACTTGCCCTTATATCATTAAAGCTGTATGTATATATATTCTGATTGCAAGCCAGGAGGGGTGGATTGAAAGATCTTTTCAATATCAAACACCATAGAAATGCATTGACAAATGCACCCTAAATTATGAAATAATATTGAGATTTCGGCTTAAGAATAGCCGGTAAAACCACTGGATATGGTAGCAAAAAATGCGGTTGTTGTATGCCGATAACCCGTGTAGTGTAATGGTTGTAATGTAGGGTAATCCACCCAGGGTTCGGGTTCGATCCTCGGGTAGTACAATCATTTGTGTACATGTCTGGGTGTTTGATTAATATATATTACAAAACAAAGTAATACAAGTATTACTAATGTTAAGTACCAAAAATACAAGGTCCTTGCTGAAATTTGGGCCAGGAGGCGCCTGTAAATGCCGGAATTTATTTTCCAAAACAGCCCTGTTCAATGTTTTTGCTGTACTAACTTTAAATATAGATTGTTATAATAGCCGCAAAAACATACATTATTTACGAAAATTTAAATGTAGTTGTCATGGTTCATGACTCTACTTAGTGACAGACTAACAGACAGCTGAATACTTAGTGGCAGTGGGCTTGTCACGTATGTCGCAGAACCGATAACCGTTGGAGCAGACGAGTTCTGGAGTGGAGACCGCGTCTTGGCAAGCGTAGCGCAGGACGCCCGGACCGATGGGCCGACGACTTCGCTGGTCGCTGGTGGAGGCTGGATGAGAGAAGCGGATGAACGGGATATCTGGCGCAAAATGGGGGTAGACCTATGTCCAGCAGTGGACTGCGATAGTTTGAAGAGAGAGATAATATTTAGTAAAAGGGTCCTAATTTATTTAAAATTTAGATATTTACCTTTTGTCCATGGAAACCTACAAATGAGCCTATAGCGTTTTTCTACATGAAATATATTCATACAAATTACTAAACCATTCATATCAATTAAATACATATATTAAAACAATACATCACATAATCATATACGCATAAATTTAACACGTGAAATTGATTTCGTGAATATATTACCAATTTAACATATTAATATAATATATTTTCCTATTAGGATAATATGAATAATTATAAACAATTATAATATAACAAATTGATATTTTGTAATAAATTATCATTTAAGCGCAGGTTTTTACCGATACACGTTTTCCATATAATTTTAGTTGGCACGTGGGTGTAGCTTATTTTATCATCATCAGCTCATTAAACGTCCCCACCGAGGGGCACGAGCCTACCCGTATAGGGTGATTAGGCCTTAGTCGTCCACGCGGGCCCAGTGCGGATTGGACGACTTCACACACAACCTTCGAATCTCTTCGCAGGCGTGCATGAAGGTTTCCTCACGATGTTTTCCTTCACCGTAAGAGCGTCGGATAACGTACATATATTTTTCGAAAATTCGAAAATACATTGGTACGTGTCGGGATTTGACCCTCAGCCCTCCCGGTAGCAAGGCGACAGTCCACACCACTGAGCCACCGACGCTCTATTATTAGCTTATTTTATGTTCTAACATATTTCTAATATATTTTAAAGCAAGTTAATTTTGAACTCAAGAACGCCTGAACCGATTTACATGAAAACTGATTGGAAGCAAAACCAAGAGACGAACTTAATACTTATATGCCATTTCTGTGGGTCGTGCCATGAAACAGTCCAATATTTGCTCCAATAATTGCTAACCATATAAAAAATATTGTAAAATCATGTTTTTTTTGACGACCCATGTGGTGTTGCGGTTGAGGCTTTAACACCTAGGGTTCCGGGTTCGATCCCCCCATTTGTGTGCATGAATATGTATGTATGTAATAGTCTGGGTGTTTTCTATGTAAAATATGTATTTAAAAAAATGTATATAAATGAATGTATGTGTTATCCGTAGTTTAGTACCCATAATAGGCTTCACTCTTAACTTGCTGCTAGAAGGCGCTGTGTATAGTGTATTTTATTTTTACCTTGTGTATGGAAAGGCACGTTACACTACATTTGTTAATTATTTCTGGTACCTAAAAGAATAACCGCATAATCCGTAAAATACCTTCTAGGTAGGTACCACCGCAGTGCCAGATATCGTCCCGTGAAATAGAAGTGTTTTGCATATCTGTGTTTCGGGATGAGGGCACTGTAGACCTAACATGTGTTGTCTCGGGTGTCGAGTGCAGTGCGGCATTGATGAACAATGATGACTGTCTATCAGTTGTTGGTTTCAATGACTGCCGCTCTGTCATGGTCAGGCGTATCACTTAACAAAAACACTTGGTAACAAAAAAATAAAAGCATTACGAATATAGATTGTCATCAAAGCTTATAAGCTTATATGATATTATTATATATATGATACATCATGTTCTACACACAACGTACAGTTAGCGTCAGCCCTAAAAGAGTTAGATACCGGCCACATTCAAAATCTCAAAATTCAATTAAAAATCAAATACGAAAAAGCGTATTCCATGACATATGCCAAAAACCCTCCGGCCCCCGAAAATATGCCAAGTTTGAGAGCAGTTTTAAAATTATACAACGCATTTGAGATTCAAATTGAATCGGACGTCGCACAGTCCAGTAAAACAATTATATGCCTATTCGTTGGCGAAATGGAAAAAAACGAGTACAGGCTCAACAAAACGGGGAATTATGCGTACGGGAAAGGCTCGCTGGTGTTTAACTGAGCGAAATCCGCGATTCGCAACGCTTTATATTAGTTTCGAGTATCTACAATGACATTTGAACATTTAATTCCAATTTGAGTTCACATTTATACATTCACGAATATATTCACAAAGGATTTACGCACTAAAGTTTGTTAGCCAAACTTTATATTTCATTTTAAATGTAAATTTACAAACAATATTTAATAAAACCCGAGTGATAGGTTACCAGTAAACAAACGAATAAACCTTACATATCTAGAATCACAAAATATAATGGAAGATCATTACCGTTCAATTAAAGAAACTTTCTACCTATATTCATCATCAAACCACCTAACTTACTAAACATGTAAAACAGACCTACCACTATGCAAATAAATAATTAATTCGCACGAACAACCCGAATGAACCGCAATTATTGTTATTGTCTTTTAATTGGATTTTACGATCTCCGCGTGAGGTCTTAAAACAGTGCACA
Source organism: Leucinodes orbonalis (assembly GCA_019425675.1). Classification (NCBI taxonomy): domain Eukaryota; kingdom Metazoa; phylum Arthropoda; class Insecta; order Lepidoptera; family Crambidae; genus Leucinodes; species Leucinodes orbonalis. The sequence continues at coordinate 48,278 of PQWD01011375.1, forward strand.
AAATAAATAAATAAGTATCCACTGACATGCACACAACGCCATCTAGCCCCAACTAAACATTAGCCTGTCATATACAAAACAACGAATAATTTTATGTACTTAAATACTTTTACAGGCATGTTCATGCACACAATGTACTGTCTAGGGATCGAACCGCGGACCCATGGTGTAGCAGACATAAAATAAAATAGAAAAACATAAGTTATCTATTTGGCTCCTTATGTGTTCCCCGATCATTACAACCTGGCCGTCTTCAAGGCAAGAGTGAATAGGCTGTTTCTAGGCAGGCATGGTCCATCCTCGGCCGCATCATCACTTACCATCAGGTGAGATGGCGGTCAAATGTATGCCTATAAAGGATAAAAAAAAGTGCGAAACAAGATGGAAAAAATAACAATATTACGAATCATGAAGGACTTTTAAAACTCTATAATGTAACTCACATTAAATTTGAATGCTCCTTTCTGGACACACTTTATATGAATAAATAATTATTTTCAGCCGCTTTCGCATCCTTTTATAAATAATAATAATCAATAAATATCGACTGACATACAGACAGCGTCATCTAGCCCAAGCGTTAGCCTATAACATAGGTTTTAAACAACGGATAAACATACTTATATACTTTTTTGTAATATTAAACATAGAAACACCCAGACAATATAATAATTTGTGTGCATGGACAATACAAACAGACATGTCCATGCACACAAATGTTTGTAATGCCCGGGGATCGAATACAGAAACCTTGGTGTAGTAGCCGACGTCTCAACCAGTCGCCTTAAGGCAAAACAATCGCCATGTTTTGCCTGTCATAAATACGAATATAAAAACTCACGACTGCTATAAAACCTCATCATAAACACGCAAAATGGCGGTGTAATTACAAAATGCAGTGAGCCTTAATGCACTTCACGTGTCGAGACGCGAATTGAATTAAGTAAAATAACCTTCGCCAGATCGTTATCTCTTATCTTTGATCGGGAGTTCAATCGAAAACACTTAAGCTGAGAGTAAAATGCACTTATTGTATTGATTTTAAAAGGAATCGATATCAGTATTTATATCCGCATTTTATTCATTTAATTCGGCACGCAGATAGATAACAATCTTAATATTTTCCAGATAAGCACGCGTAATCCATAAATGGCATATACGCCATTTTCAAAACTTCCTATCGCAGTACACTGCTGAACATAGGTCTCCCCCATTTTGCGCCACTCCACCAGCGACCTTTCGCAAGTCGTCGGTCCATTTAAAACTTATAGTATATTTATTATATTTAAGTATAGCACATAATATGAAGTTAAACTTCCTGATGGACCGACGACTTGCAAAAGATCGCTGGTGGAGGCTGGATGAGGCAAGCGGAGGACCGGAATTTCAGGTGCAAAAAGGTGAGACCTATATCCAGCCGTTAACTGCAAAAGCTTAAAGAGATGTTACCGTTTCGGTAAAAACCAACCTGAACCTGTCTAGTCAAAAATAAACCTACTTTGAACCTTATTCTAACGGATGACAGTCGAAACCATACATTTAGGTTGTAAAAGATTATGTAAACAAAGAGCGTCGGTGGCTCAATGGTGTGGACTGTTGCCCTCCTACCGAGAGGGCGCAGGTTCAAATCCTACCACGTACCATCGTGTATTCGAATTTTGAAATTATATATACGTTATCCGACGCTCTTACGGTGAAGGAAACATCGTGAGGAAACCTACGCAGCCAGCGAATAGATTCAATGGTTGTGCGTGAAGTCGGCCAATCTGCATTGGGCCCGCGTGGTCGACTAAAACCTATACACCCTTTACGGGTAGGCTCGTGCCCCTCGGTGGGGACGTTTAATGAGCTGATGATGATGTAAAGAAAATCGAATAATGCAAAGACTAATTTAACTGACACTGATAATAGTGAGGTAATCAAATGGATTAAATCAATGGAGATGCTCAAACAACATTCCTAGGAGCCTCCATCGCATAAATTATAAAATTAATTATTGGCCTACAATGGTTGCTTTGTCGGACCGTGGATGTGGGATGGTAATGTTGATGGATACGCCACTTACGTTAATGGTAGGTATTTAATTAAGCCAGTGGCGTGCACTCCATATATGCAAATAAGCAGTGCATATGTTACGTTCCAAGACACTGGCTTTCCAACACATCATGGCTTTCGTTGGAGAGACTTAGCCGTAATACAAAGCGGGCCTATTACGAACTTGTTAAATTTAACTTAGGTTAGCGACGTCGTCAAACATCAATTTTGATACATATTTTTAATACTCAATGACGTACCAGTTATATTTATATTAACATAACATTAATTTTAACTGGTAGAGTATGCCACACTGCAATAAGTCGTCTTTCACATTTGCAGATCATATATACACCGATGGCTACTAATCACAGTGTCGGATATTGGCTGTTATTGAACAAGCAAGACCATCGCATTAACAGAATTTTTATTATTGCAGCTTAGCCTCTGAAAGAAAGCCTAGAAATATTAAATTCCACCTACAAATGGTCTTGATGCCAATATGATAAATAGCGACATCTAGCGTATGCAGTTGACTTACACAAACCAAATGCCACATCCATAGTTCTTAGAGCTCGTGAGTTCCAACAGTTGATAGTATAATGAATATGCATATAGTATTATTTGTGTACCAGGTACCGCTTCTGAAATATATGACGGCGGGCAGGGCTGCCACGGTGGGATAAGACTATCATCAACTAAGTCCTAAGGTGGAATAAATCAGTGGCGTACACTCATATGTACAAATAAGAAGTGCATACCCTGTGCGTCCTGACAAACCGAAAAGTCGCCAATATATTAAATGATTCCCACATATTCGCTCATTTTTCTCTACAAATTTGAAACCATAGGCGATCTGCTGTCATCAACAGCACACACTATAAAAAATTAAAATTATTAATAGTTTTTGCGATTAGTGTCACTCACTTTGCATACCCTTCTCATAATCTCTGTGCACGCCACTGGTGAGACTTCAATTAATAACTTTGCAAATAAAATCTGCTCATTTGCAAAGATTTTGGTTATTTTTGAAAAACTATTGATATAGCTGAAAAGAACACTGAAACTGAGTTGATCAACTTATGTAAAAATCATGTTTTTACCCGGTCAGTCATCATTTCGAAAAATAAACCGACTGTATCATATTCATCATCATCAGCTCATAAAACGTCCCGACCGAGGGGCTCGAGCCTACCCGTATAGGGTGATTAGGCCTTAGTCATCCATGCGGGCCCAGTGCTGGTCGGACGACTTCACACACAACCTTCGAATCTCTTCGTAGACGTGCATGAAGGTTTCCTCACGATGTTTTCCTTTACCGTAAGAGCGTCGGATAACGTACATATTTTTTCGAAAATTCGAAAACACATTGGTACGTGTCGGGATTAGAAACTCAGCCCTCCCGGTAGGAAGGCGACAGTCCACACCATTGAGTCACCGACTGTATACTCAATTTTAAATAAGAATATTAGCTGAAAAACTTTAATTTCGTACTCTAACGATCCCCAGTCGAAATAATTAATAATATACAATCAAAATAAACGGGCATTTCACTAGATTATTCCCGAACGTTTCATCAGCCCTGTTCAACCCAAGCTACAAGATACTATGTTATATATGCGAATGAACTGAGTGGATGTTATTTCAAAGTGTAATACTGTATAACTCGAACCTTCAAAGTTAAATAAATAAGGTCAGAAGCCTGCTAGGCCGAAGGATATGTTACAAAGGGCCTTTCATGTCCGGATTTCAGGTTTGATTTTTGGGGAAAATTTGATGGAGCATGTAAGCAGTCATGGATATATGGAATGGTTATTTTAAGTGAACATAACAAATCACAGGCTAATCTCAAAACGAAGCGATTAAATTGCACTATGATGATGATTTCCTCCCAGGCGTATCCGTCGACGGCGACACCCTGCCAGTCTGAATTTCGAATGTGAGCTCGGACATGACTTGCAAAACCAAACTTTGTCAAAAAAGTGCGGTTGCAAATTGCACAGTAAAGTTGGCCACTGGAATTATATGTATAATTGTAGGAGGGCTTGGGTAGAGTTTACGGAGTTGGCGTTTAGCATCAAGATCTTCAAGACGCGTTCGCTCATATAAGTCAATGCCGGTTTTGACCGCATTTCGCCACTCCGGTCTTCGTGTTGCAAGCTCCTCCCACGAATCACTTGACAGGCCAATCGCTGATAGGTGGCGTTTAAGCACATCTTATAACGCAGGTATTGCCCGCCTGCCTTGCGCTTACTGAGCTAAGCTCTGAATAGAAGGCAATTTTCGGCAGTCTAGACGCCTCCATGCGCACTAGGTGACCACACCAACGTAGCTGACCTCTTATCAGTAATCTTTCCATTCCGGTCATCCTGGTTCGGCGTAAAACCTGTCAGTTGTCAGTGGATATATTATTTATTTATTGGTTGCTAGAATAATATTTTGTATGTCACAGGACGGTCAGGACGCTCACCTGATGGTAAGTGATACGCCTGACCATGACATAGCGGCATTGAAGGAGATCAACAACTGATAAACATTTCTCATTCTCATATATATTAGATGTCAGATCTTATACCCGGTAATTTCACTAGCTACAGTGCCCTCATCACGAAACACAGAAGTGCAAAACACTCTTAATTCACGGGACAATACCTGGCACTGCTTTGGTGCCTACCTAGACGACTCCAGTACTGAGTACCTCATAGTAAATGTGCATGAATATGTCTGTTTGTAATGGTCTGGGTGTTTCTATGTATAATATGTACGTCTGTATTTATTTATATATAATGTACCTTTTAAATCGCCAACATTACACATTTGCCGATAAAAAAGGTTGAGTATAGGCGTAGTGCGTCGGTGGCTCAATGGTGTGGACAAATGCGTGAAGTCGTCCAATCCGCACTGGGCCCGCGTGGACGACTAAGGCCTAATCACCCTATACGGGTAGGCTCGTGCCCCTCGGTGGGGACGTTTAATGAGCTGATGACGATGACGATAGGCGTAAAATTTTCATAGTTTTTAAAGTTATTGTGACATTTAAGCATCATTTCATTTTTAGGATTTTCCACAATTTTCCTCAAGATCCTTGACGACCCATTTGGTGTTGCGGTTGAGAGGTCGGCTGCAACACCAAGGGTTCCGGGTTCGATCCCCGGGCAGTACAAACATTTGTGTGCATGAACATGTCTGTTTGTAATGGTCTGGGTGTTTTCTATGTATGATATGTATGTATTTACGAAAAAAAATGTATATAAGTATATTTATCCGTTGTTTAGTACCCATAATACAGGCTTCACGCTTAACTTGGGACTAGATGGCGTTGTGTGAATGTCAGTGGATATTTATTTATTATCCTTAATTTAAACACCCTACTAAGGTCACTCATACCACTACTCCTAAACACCCAAAAGAAGTTAACCAACCATAAAAGATATTACACAACAACCACAGTAAATCCTCTTATATTTCTATTCATGTTGTACAACTAGTGATTAAATATCTTCGGTTCAATAAATATCTTCAACGTGTTAGCAGAAGAAATAACAAGTTCGTATAACCTGCAGAATAAGACTCAAAATGGTTTTAGTTAATTTCGCTTTATTTATCCAACTTATACCTTCAAGACACTACGTAGAATAACAAACAACTCGGCTAGTTACTCCAGCATTTATTTTCTTGAGTACATTCAGTTATTTGTGTGCATTTCATTTATTAAAAGGGTTGGCTTGTTAAGGATAAGGCTTTATGGTATTTTTCTAACATTGCTAAGTACTAGTCAAGTGGTCTAGAAGAAATTAGTATTAGAAATTCGAGTATTAATATAGGCTATTTTATTATTTTGATATTATTTTCGAATCACTAGTGGATTATTTATTTATTTATTCATTCATTCAGAAAACCAACAGCGTTATCTTATAGTTAGACTTTAATTATTTATTACATGTAAGTATGGCCAAAAAGGTTTTCCTTAAATTAACTAAATAAAGTAACAATTGACTATAAAAATACTACATTATTATTTATTACCGTGGTTGCACAAAAATGTAATATAATAACTCATATATGTAAATATACATAAATAAATAATTATAAGATACATATTAAATAAATACCCATAATATGATTAGTAGATATTAATATATAAAAAATAAACTAAATTTTATAAAAGTATAAACATATACATCTTACGAGTACTATGCATGTATATTATTTATCACCTAAGACTTAGACCATATGTCATCGATAATTTTGCGTTTAAAACTAGTCTTACTATTTGCAAATGGATCAATGTGATTGAAATTGTTTTATATGTAGCTACAATACGCCAGAGAGCAGAGTTTTTAAGATAATTAGTGAGATGCTTTGGTACATGCAGAAGACAAGTGTGACGCGTACGGCTTCCCGATTAAAAAAGATCGTTTCTAATGTTGGGGCCTTTAATAGTTATAAACGCGTCATTATCATTATCAGCTCATTAAACCCCCCACCGGCTTGTCCCCACCGAGGGGCACAAGCCTACCCGTATAGGGTGATTAGGCCTTAGTCGTCTTAACTTAAGAATATTCTCCAGTATTTAAAGGATGTTATTATACATAATAACTTAATATATTAAAAAAAGCATCAAACTCCGTTGATTTTTTTAAAAATTTAAGCGTACATAGGCATATAGGGACAGAGAAGAGTATTTTAAACTATGTGTGGAGAGTTAGTTTGAGTATTTCTCATAGTTTGTTATCAACATTTAAGAAGTCTTTAATTTCTTTAAAAGAGTAACTACTGAGTTACTTGCTGGATTCTTCTTAGCAGAAAACTATAGTTCGAACCAGTTATAGACTTATTTAACCTTCATAAGTGTTCTCCGAGGACCTAAATTGAATAAAAACATTTTGGTTTTGATTTCAGGCTGAACCAGATTATCTGAAAAGAAAGACATTACATGCTTCGGGGGGATCCTTAATTCGTCGGTCTTGACAATTTTAGGATAGTAGTCTTACTTCGTCAATTAATTTACGGCCTAATTGCCCCCTACTGGCTGTACTGTAAGGCCAGTGCCCTAACTTTACAAGCGGATGATAATAATCGTTTGTTGCTAACTAATTATATTTATATAGAATTATATAAATTAAACATACGACAGCTATGTAAAAACCAATAGTATTATATAAATTTTGAAACGAAATGAGGACCATGTTAAACCCCATTTTTTGAAAAGAGTAACTACACATGTTTCTTGCCGGTATCTCCTCGGTAGATAACAACCTCCCGAACGTTGGTAGATTCATTAAAAATAACCTCTTGACGATTCAAAAGTGTCATGTAATGATTTATTTGAATAAAACATTTTTGAGTTTGAGTTTAATGACATTGTATAAGTGTTCAATGATAACAGAAATCCGCGAAACTCGATCCCAGTACTTAGTATTCACAACCCTTGGAGTTAATCTTTTGAGACAATAGGGTGAAAGTCAAGTTAATTTATGATTACACTTACTTGAATTGGTGGTTTAAAATTCACCGCAGTAGCGATATTTAAGGTCCAACATTTATTAATTAATTTAAATTACATGCCGCTCCGCTGAGCGTCGGTGGCTCAATGGTGAGGACTGTCGCCTTCCTACCGGGAGGCTGAGGTTCAAATCCCGACACGTACCAATGTGTTTTCGAATATATATGTACGTTATCCAACGCTCTTACGGTGAAGGAAAACATCGGAGGAAACCTTCATGCACGCCTGCGAAGACATTCGAATGAGGTGTGTGAAGTCGTCCAATCCGCATTGGCCGTGTGGACGACTAAGGCCATCACCCTATACGGTAGGCTCGTGCCCCTCGGTGGGACGTTCAATGAGCTGATGATGACATGCCGCTCCATTCTTAAATGTTCAAAGAGGTTGGTCGTCAGAGCGTCATCCGATTCCGTAGGATACACCATGATCAGTAAGGTTGGATTGGCTGTTTGGCATCAACTTTATGTAACATTAACGGGTATGAGAGACCTAACATCTTTCATTTTGGATGACGGGCAGTGTTAAAAGTAAATATTAATAACCTTTTATTATTAATTTCCTTAAACACTGCATCTGTTGTGGTAAGGCGTATCTATCATTTACCACTGACTGTCCCATTCACGAAATATCAAAAAAAAATTCGACCATGATCAGAGGAAGATGGTACTAACCCAACCTCACTTGTGCAGCCTGCTGGCGATTGCCAACACGCTACCATACCGTGCGAGTACCATCGCAATGACTTACGTTCCCCAAATTATAAAAGGCATTAGGGTTTACTTATACCAGCAATTTCAATTTCCCATTACATTATGGCTTATGAAGTAAGATTTGATGATTTACTTAAATTTAAAAAAAAATATAATATTTTCTAAAATAATTATATAACTACATAATTAATACACGCAGATTAAGTTTCGTTTTTAATTATACCTAAAAATATAGTTTCAACATAAAATGAATCAAATTGTAGGACCTTATAACAGATTTATCTTTTGATTGAGTACTTTGTTAATTATTGCCAAAGGCCACATTGTTTTTTACCAAAGGGTTCAGAGGCCTTTGTTGTAGAAGTGAAGTAATTTCGGTTTTCAAACCCTTGAAATGCGGTGCTTTATATAATTATAAACGCCATTTTCTGGTTAATATAGTAACAGGTCAAAAGAATATCTTAATTGAGGATTCAGATAAGAAAAAAAATATAAGTCAATAAAGATACTAATTAATCCTATCAACTAGCATAAAGTGAATAAGTCTTAAAAACACTAGGTAACGCAATTGAATTGTATGTAATAAAAATAAAAGAAAGGAACACCGACAGTTTTGGGCCCGCATTGTGGGTTGCAATCCAAAATTCCCATAGTCATGCTTGTGGGAAGAACTATACCCTCCAGTGTGACTGATTACTCATTATTTTATAGAGATTGGAACCTAGAACATGAAATCAGGACACTTAAAATATCCACCCTAAAGTTTCGGAAATCAATCAATACTATGCCCCTAAAAGCATCTTCGCCACAGGCATTGCTTCTCCCCTCAAGCTGTTTGATGAACTTATTGTTCCTAAACAATTACATGTTACTGTGAAAGTGAAACATAAGACTTTAAATAAAAAATCCAACCATGTTGTAATGTTGCGAGAATATTTTTTTTATTTAAATTTGGTATAATGGTATAGAAGCTCTCTATGCACTCAAAGCCTACGTGTACATGAACATATTGTTTGTATCAATATTAAACGTTTATATATATACATAAGCACATAATATATATCCTTACTCGTACTTAAGAAATCAATAAATCAAACAAGCCGGTTAATTAACGAAAACATCGCATTGCACGGGAATCTAGCCCTTAACTTTCTATGTTATAGCTAACTGTATTATCATAAGCCTATAACGGCTCACTGCAGGGCACAGGCTTTGCTGCACAGCATATCTATGGGATCAGATTGGGCCATTACCCCAGTAATAGCTGACCAAACATATTTATACAAAACACCTCAGATCATCTCACCATTAAGCTGCTGATAACGAGAAAATAGACTAGGTGGTAGACTCGGTACTGGGTCGTCTAGGTAGGTATCAACGCAGTGGCAGATATCGTCACGTGAAACAGGAGTGGAATTCTTTTTTGTGTTTCGGGATGAGGGCACTGTAGCTAGTGAAATTACCTGGTAAGAGACCTAACACCTGTTGTCTCGGGTGACGGGCGCAGTGCGGCATTGATGGAGTATAATAACTGTCTATCGGTTGTTGGTCTTCTTCAATGCCGCTCTGTCATGTCTAGCGTATCACTTACCATCAGGTGAGCGTCCTGACCGTCCTGTACACTTACAACATAAAAAAGTGATTTCTCAATAATCCCGATTTTACATATCACCAGTAACATCCATACAAATGGAAGCACAACGAATGTTCGGAAATTTTCGACGTCTTGTTCTTGACGATTTATCGTGTCCCCGACAAATCGAATAACCGTCCCCTAGAAACTTCTACTAATACCGTGAGGTAATTTTTTTCTAAACCAAACAATACTCATTCGGAAGTAAGTGCTCTTTAATGATCGGAAGTAATAGCATAAATTAAAGATTTATATTATAGACGTATGAAAAATTCAGACAGATTTTCGCTAACAACAAAAGTGTGACAAAAGTCGGCCAGTTTTTGTATGGAAATTATGACATTTGGCGAAACAGAGCCGAGAGAAAACTGAAAAGAACATGGCTCGCGTAGTAAAATGGACTAAAAGGATATAAAACAGGAATTTCTTTTCGTAGTTAAATTAACATTTTTATATATGATCAAACAACTTCTTGGAATGAAGTTCGATCATATTATATGAGTCGCTTCATTCGAAGATATAACATTTAAACGTAGTCCCTTTTCCTACCAGGCAACACTCGCACGCTATAAAGATTTGTTTTTTTTTTTTTTTTTTTACCTGTCACTTGCTTCCTTACAAGTCTCATTCTTTTTAGAGATTGAAGTTTCAAAGCAAAACATTCCACATTTCACCGGTAAAGGGAGGGTGGGAAGTTTATATCTTCGAATGAAGCGACTCATATAATATTGATCGAACTTCATTCCAAGAAGTTCGTTTGATCATAATTATATTTCGTCGCTTCATTCTTCATATAACATTACAACGTAGAAGTTTAGAGAAGTGTTTTGCTTTTAAGGAAATCATAACGACCTGTGTAAATTAATAGATCATTATTTATGTTAATATATTCTAACTTAGATAAACTTATGAGTAGGATATAAAACAAAGTCTCTTTCTTTATTATCATAAGGTAATAATTTTAATCACGTAAGAATACTGATTTTGCAAAATCAGTCTCATCAACAATCGGCGATCATAGAATTTCGCGAAAGTTTGAGATGTGTTAGTCCAACCCGCTTGTTTCCTAATATTTTCTACAGAAACTCCAGCTAATCTGGCAGTAGAAGTGGCAGCATGTCGTGTGCTGTGGCGCTGAACACTGCTACGTCTCCACTGAGAGCAAGCACGTCTTTAATCCAACGGCTAAGCGATTGTGAACTGGCACATTTGTAAGGGCGGCGAAAAGTTAAAAATAATTTAGAAATTGTATGTGATCTATAAGAATTTGTAACAAAAAGATAATCTTCTAAGGTTGTGGCTGACATATGCTGCGACGGTCCTTAAAATAAGGTAAAAACAGTTTAGGTTGAGTCCGACCTGGAGCCGACGTTTAATTAGATCCGTAATTATTATTTCCACTCCGCTACTTTGTATACAAATATTACGCGTCTCAATCAATGAGGAGTTTGCACCCTATGGGCAGTACATATGCAAGTAAAATTGCCAATTTTTTGTAATTTTATCAATTGAGAGTTCTCGATTGGGGTACCATTCAGAAACTGTGTTGAGAACAATCTGGGGGTTCCATGTACTCGTATATTGGGAGCACTGGGTCTCAATTTAAAAGCTCCTTTTAATAATCTTTTAATGCTATCGTCTGTCCTATGTTATTTCCAAGAAGATGAGAGGGCAGAGCGATGTGAATTAAGGAACCGTATGATCCTTTATGAAACTGTTCGGTAAATAATATTATTGTTGAAATTGAGGTACCGAATACCTCATTATTTGTATTTTTACAAAAGGTCCACCAAAGCTTAAGAGTAACGTCATACTGTTTGATGGTATTTTTTGCCAATGATGCTAACATTAGGTCGAGAGCAGTGCAGGGTATGCCTCGTTGGCTGAATGCGAGCCGAGAGTATCGCTGCACCCAGGGTAAGTCTTGTAGAGAGGTGATGTGCTCTGAAATGAGAGTGCAAAAGATTTTGTTAGGTCCTAAAATTAATACCTCTGAGATTACCATACTTTGTAGTTCGGGGTACCAGGCCTGTGAGGGCCAAATTGGGAAAACCATAATACCTACAGCCTTGTCTAATCTTATTTTCTGTAAACACTTAAGTATAAGTGAAAATGGTGGAAATGCATAAAAAAACGTCTCTGCCCAATCTAATGTAAATGCGTCCACAGCTATGGCATCCGGATCACGCTGCCATGATACGTATGCTTCGCATTTAGCGTTAGTCCGAGAAGCAATAGATCGATCTCAGGATACCTAAATTTACGAGTTATTAATCGAAAATAATAGTTATTTAACTCCCATTCTATGTCAGGATTAATTTCCTAGACTCCTTATCTGCTTCTGTATTCTCTGCGGTATTAATATAGGATGCAAAGAGCCAGATATCTCGCTCTTCACACCACTGCCATATTTGACGAGATAGATATTTAAGTGTGGAAATTGTATTCCACCCATCCTATTTATGTAACTTATTGCCGTAGTATTATCGACGCGCAATAATATTGCACAATATTACATTCGCGAGCAAAACATTTAAGACCTAGAAAAACAGCTTGAAGTTCCAGATAATTAATATGAAATTTTAGTTCATCTGTTTTCCAATTTCCGTTAGCTCTTGCCTCATTACAATAAGCACCCCAACCTGTTTTTGAGGCATCTGTAAACATTTCTAATGCAAAATCTGGTAATCTTAAGTGAGTGAATGTTGTATCAATATTATTGTACCACCAATTAGATCGTCCAAAATTACTTTTGGTAATTTTTTTGTACTATAACTGACATGTTTACTAAGTGCTAAAAATTTTGCCTTTCCAATTTTTGTGTAAAGCCATCCGTATTTTACGCAGGGCAAGCAGCAGTAAGAATGCCAATGAGTTGCGCAAAATCTCTGATTGAACAGGAGGAAGCATAGAGAATTTTTAATTAACTTTAAAATTATTAATGCGTTTCTCCTGTGGTAACGATAAAGTAAGATTAACAGAATTATAAATAAATCCTAAAATTTACATCCGTCTTGGTTCCAAGCAACTTTTTTCATAGTTAACTACAAAACTAAACATTTGAGAATTCTTATGGTTTCTGTAACGTTATTTACAAGTTTCGTAGGTATCACCGATGCATAAAATGTCATCTAGTATGTACTGACTTAAAGCCTTGTATCTTAGGTATGAAATCACTTCTTTCATGACCTTCGTAAATGCCCTAGGGGCAACAGATAACCCATACGGTAAAGCAGTAAATTCATATGTTAATATTGTGAGAATTCATTTTCATTGGAAACGTAAATATTTGCGGTGTTTGGGAGCAATAGAAGAACTAAATAGGCTTCTTTTAATCAATTGTGGCCATGTAGCCATTGGGGGTATCAATTTAGATCTGTTCTGAAGTCTTCCATTTTAAAATGACTTTTTTCCACGAATTTGTTTAATGGTTTAGGTTAAGGATAAAACGATGACCCCCATTAGATTTAGGGTAAGGAAAACGTTAGACAAATATTGACCCACTATTGGGTGACAAAGCCTTATTGCTCCCAAATCTAGAAGATTATTTATAGCTATATATTTAGCTTTCCCCAAGCAAACCTATTGGGAGTGATTCTGTAAGGTTTCTCTGTAAGGGAACCGGAATCCATTTTGGATCCAATTAAGATGGTTTATTATTAGTTTTTTGCCAACAAAAAAAAATATTGTAATCTTCCAGCATGAATGTACCTCGTTTACTGTTGAGCTGGGGCACGTGACTTGCCCGGAAGAACGGGTCTGTATTGAGGTGGCAATGGACCGCGGCGAGCTACATAGCTGTCCTCTTGGCCCCTCCGCGCCCCCCTGTTCGACGGGTAGCGTGAGGGCCTGCCCAGTTTCCTGGTAGCGGGGTCTCACTACCGTCGACTGAATAGCCGGTGTGAAAGTCTTTGGAGCTGACACAGCCTTTTATCTGCAAACCTTGTCTTTCAATCACTCGAGGCCTTATCTTTTCGGAGAGCTTAATCCAAATAAGGTCTCATCTCTCTCCGTCTCCTTTATATATTTAGAATGATTTGTCCAATCCTGTGTAGCATTTTGAACGAGCTTGTGAGTAACATAATGTAGGTCCGCTAACATACGACAACCATCACCTAAACTTTATGGCTTGGATTTTTCATCGCTCGACAATTTTGGTATAAGTAAGATTTAAATAATTTGTTTAGCTTTTTTGTTATTCCTTTTTTCAATATGGACCCACCTCTGAGCTAAATTTCGTAACGGCATGGAGTTGACTCTCCAAGTGCCAACAATATTCTGGATAGTTCAGGGCTTTGTGACTTGTTACTAGTTCCGTAACTTCAAAGATTCACCTTGTACGTTTCGTTCTAAATTTGCTCCATCCACTATTACATTGGCAATTTGTGCATCTTGGATTCTAAAAGAAAATTTACAAAAAATATTAATAATGAATGTAGTTCAAACAAAAATAATTATGTGATCATAAAACCTTATTTATTTAAGTTAGTGTTAAATTTGCTATTAGTACCGTCGTGTTGACTCGCGGCCAACCCGGCAATATGTTATATTAATATATATGATTTGCTGTTACAGGAATATATTTACGTAATATTTTGCCATCGTGTTGACTCACGGTCAACCCCCAGCATTATATAATTTGGGTAGATAAAGATATTCCAATTATAAGAGTACTTATCACGTCTCATACCATCGTGTTGACTCACGGCCAACCCCCAGCTTTCATTATAATTTACGGGTAAATAAAGTATTCCATTATAACAATACTTATGCACCGTTCATACCATCGTGTTGACTCACGGCCAACCCCCGGTTTACATGATCAATACAATAAAAAAGTATATTTTAATTGAAATGTCAGATAATTTAAAAACTGAATTCAAATAAGTTTTTAAATATAGCTGTACTTACCAGATTCCTGACAATCCCACTTGATTCCGATGAATCAATTACTAGCCTAGCCGGTTACGGGTTTGGGTGTTCGAGTTTTCGAAGCTTCTTACGATAGCGTTCCATTTTAGCTCAGTACTTCGTTTAGGCATTACTGATGGAAAGTTAAAAATATTTGTGACGAAAAATTTATTTCGTAAAGCGCGTGCGCTCGCTGCCCGCACAGAAAAAGAATGAGACTTCGTAAGAAAGCAAGTGACAGGTAAAAAAAAAAAAAAAAAAATCTTTATAGCGTGCGAGTGTTGCTGGTAGGAAAAGGATACGTTTAAATGTTATATCGAAGATGAAGCGACGAAATTAATTGATATCATATTTCTGTTTAAACATTAAATAATATACCAAAATTCGGAAATTATTTGTCAAAATGACACTTCTTCTGTATTACTAACAATCCGTCTGAATTTTTAAGGCCATTGTTAAAGCATGTCTTTTAAGAAGCAATTACAACAATTTATTTTTATTTTATTTTTTTTATTTTCGGAAGACTAACAGCATAAATATTTACAAAAATAGTACTTAAGTTTAATACAATGCATAATAAGTCTCCCCTATAATTCGACTACATTACAAGGAAAGCTGAAGTTTAAAACTAAATGAGATAAGATGAGATAAGAGTGCTGACCACAAAATCCGTATTTCAGTGAATTTACTAATCAAAATAACCTCTGTAAGAAGCCGTTTAAGTGATGGAGTGCTAGTGCAGAATAGGTCTATTTCGGCGGGAGCGGTTAAAAGCCTCACTAGCCGATTGAGGAACGTATTGGAACGATAGTTGGTGCGCGCAGAAGGCACTTGAAGTTTTACCCTGCAACGCAATCCCGAAAACAGCTGCTCACTGCAGTCAATGGACCCATTAACAATGTTCATTAAAAAGCAAATGTCATTGATGTTCGCCTTATTTGAAGAGGAGAAAGTGATAGCGCTTACAACGATGTTTCATAACTATCCGAGAACTGGTGTGCCTTATAGTCCAATACTATTACACTATTGATTAAAATAAGTACCTTCAAGTAATCATCATTGTCATCCCACTGCAGCTTGGCAGGTCTTTCCAAAGCATTACTATGGCTCTTTGGGTCGCAACCCACCATGAGCCAATGCGGATTGGTGGTACGATTAACATTTTGAGATACTACCGGGACCAAACTGCTTTACATGTGTTCTGAAGTACGGAGGACTCGAGTTCTAGTCACCCATCTGACGAATGTTCCATGCCATATTTGCTTGACTTGAGCGTAAATAGAAGCGATCGAGCCCCTAATACAAAGCGAATTAATTTTCAAATTTTCAATAAACATCCAACCAATTCACATAAATCATGAAAACCAATAAATTATAATTTGTTCATACAAATTCTAATGACAATAAGTTCTCATATTAAACTGACATTAGTATGTTTGACATACAACCGACCAGTTTACGTTGAGCTGTAACCTTCGTAGCAAACCCCCGTTTTGGTGTATTTACTTTGGTATAAGAAGGCAGGAGAGTCAGTAGGCGGGTCGTTTTTCTGTACAATAGGCTCACCCTCATGTGATATACGGGGAGAAATTTTATTTAATATCTGATATTGATTTATTGCTTTGCGCGAGTGAGTGGCCCCATATTGGGCATTTCTAACCAATTGCTGTGACGCTGTGATATTCGCGATTTGTTTGTTTGGTTGAAGTTGTTTGTTTTGTGTGGAAAATATTTATTATTTATTTATTACTTATTGTACACCAAAAACAACAAAAAAGGATACAGAAATAAAAAAAAAGAGAGTACAATGGCGGCCTTATTGCGCATGGCAATTCTTCCAGGCAACCTTAGGATGGAGAAATACAGTGCATGGGATTAGGGCCAGTGTACGCATTAAATGCAAGTATATACATACTTAATAATAACTAAGATGAATAAACTATACGTAACTTTATATATGCGTACTAATACAATAACAATAGAATATTGAAAAAAATCAATAATATACCCTATATAATATTTTGGCGACTAATGCGGTGTAATGTTAAGATACTTCACTAAGGTTTTCAGTAAATCCCGGCCGTACAAGCATGAATTTTTTATGAGTTCGTATAACAAGAAACATGGCATGAACATGTCTGTAGTTGGAAGTTTTCTATAAATAGTTTGAATTTACAAAAAAATATAGAAATATTTTACAATTAGCGCTCTGTGTGCATTTGATTAGTGATTTATTTTGATTATTGACATATTCAATTATAAGAATGTAAGATTATGCGGATATCTTTGTTACTCATTGAATATAGCTTACAATAATATAGCTTTAAACTGCAGTATAATAAGGTTTAATTCCCTTTAAACTCGTTTTTATCGGATGAATTTTCGCTGTAGCCTTTACAGTTTCACAGGCGAATGGCAAGCTTAGTTGGCTCTCAGTCTAATCTCACCTTAAGGAAACGGGAACTTCGTCAAACATAGCGGTGAAACAGCAGCGCCTGCTAATCAGTAATTCAATGCAGCTATTAAGTCCCATACAACATTTGAGGACCTTAATCAAAATCAGTGGTGACACTGGAATCGGAAACCAAACAAGATCTGTTATAAGATACTAAATTATCATATATGGCCAACAATATCACCAACTTATTTCGCCAAAGAATACCACAGTTTAATCGCCAAGACAAATTGAGCCCCGTTCATTCCAAAGCCTTGCCTATACCCCGTGAACGATCCCATACCGCGGAAGCCATTTCAAAAAGTAAACATTTCTTCCCTGCCCGTAAACGGAATACTACACTAAGATAGACCAATACGCCTAATCTCAATTCGGATCTCAAGGTGGGAATTGCCGTTGAACGACCCCGTCCGACGACAAAAGGTCTATTTTGTAACCCATATTGTTGTAACGGCTTGCTATTTATCAAATGTCCAACTTGTAGATGATACACACGGAGGGTAAGAGATTTGACGAATAAAGTCAAAGAAGTAAACATTTTTAATTTAGAATCTGTAAAAACTTTCCTTTAAACATCTTACAGTCCACCGAACTTCCAAGCCTCCCTATTAGAGCCTGATATGCCAATGTAACTGTAGTAACTGATTTCCACTACTAGTAAGGTTGCCCATGTCGTTGGCCTATGGAGCCGAAAGATGTGATTGATAAGCCTTTCGAACTCGTTTGCTACCACAGCGAGTCTGCCACATGAACAACGCACTGTCACTTTAACTTAGTATAAATACAAAACCTACAAACATAAGCTCGCTTTATGCTTTTTTTAAATATCTCATTTATTTTTCACTACTTGTCAATATAAGTTTTTATGTTAAAGTTTACAGGACGTTCGAGACGCTCACCTGATGTAAATAATACTGTGACCATAACTTCGGCATTAAGGAGACAAACAACTGATACACAGTTTATTCTCAGTCAATGCCACACTGGGCCCGACACCAAGATAACACATGTTGGTTTCTTATACCCGTAATTTACTAAAATCAGAATATTCATTGTTTGCCGATCTGTGAGTCTGTAGTCACTGTTGCTGCTGACTTATCCATCGTGTCCAGGTGAGCTGTCTCACAGTATCACGCTCACCAAGCCTTTCCTCGACTTTGTCACTTACAATATGGAGTTTTTATTGGGATTCCGTTATATTGATAGTCGTATCATGGCGAAATTGACGGTTATTCGAAAACATATGAAAACTCTTTGGAATATTTTGATTTGTAAGACTAAATCCTAGGTGCAAATAACTTAAATAAAAAAAAAATTGAAAGTTAGTTGTTCAAGATCCGTTGGGTTCTCCGATATGGTGTAAAGAAGTCAATATTAAGATCGACCGTATTGAATAAAAAATACCTAGCTTTTCGAGGTGAATCTTAGTTTAAACTTACACATAAAAGGGTAAATGTATTACTATAACTTGGTAAATCTTAGTATTATTCATATCTAATACTTTACTTTAACCATACAATTATACTATAAATAAAATTCACCCAGATGTAAATACCGAGGAAACCTAGAAAAGTTCGTCTAAATTGCGAATCTTACAAAGTTTGCTGGGCCAGAGTTTTTGTTAACTAACTACTGCTGTTGCAAAGCTTTTATACCACTATCAAGAGCAGAAAGCTCTCGGTAAGTATTAAAGTAGAGCCTAAGGTCTCGAACGCTAAGGAATTGCGGAAGGGCTAGGTAACCTCATATACACTCGCGTGCAAGTAAATCGACTCAAGCCTCAAGTGCGCAAAAAGTGATATAACTAAAAAATGTCTTATTTTACCTCTATATAATGTTTACATAATTAAAGCCTAGTAATTAGGCTTTCAAATGGTAGCATAATATCAGTAATTTAAATAAACACTTGTACTTAGAATGCAACTGAACGCAACCTCCCGTAAACTGCTCTGCGCTCTATTCACAACTTGCGCGACACAACCCCTATAAAACCCCCTGTAATCGTTTTTTTCTTATCAGTCGCTCATTAGACGTTGACCTGAACACATCTCTGCAAATTAAAGCCGTCATTTGAAGAAAATTATGGATACAACACCTGAAGAAGCCGCTCAAGTCGTTGCCCTGTTGCAAGAAGGGTTGAACCAGCGAGAAGTCGCTCGTCGTTTGAATATGAGTCAGTCCGCTGTCTCGAGAGTATACAGAAGGTTTCAAGAGACTGGTGCCTTCACTCGGAGGCCTAATACCAGCCGACGCCGGTGCACCTCGGAGCGTGACGACCGGTTTTTGGTCTCGACCTCTCTCCGAAATCGACACCTTACCGGCGTAGATGTGCAGCAGGAGCTACGTCAAGTTCGCGGGGTGACTGTCAGTCAGTGGACAGTTAGAAGAAGGTTGAAAGAAGCTAACCTTACTCCGAAAAGACCCGCTACAGGCCCGAAGTTGACCACAGCTCATCGTCAAGCACGCCTTCACTTTGCTCGAGAACATTTGGATTGGAGCATAGAGCAATGGCAGTCAGTCCTGTTCACAGATGAGACGAGGATGTGTCTCCATGGCAGCGACAGGAGAGGTCGGGTATACCGTCGTCCCGGTGAACGGTTTTCACAGTGCTGCTTTGTGGAAACCGTTGCATATGGTGGCGGATCTTGCATGATGTGGGCTGGAATTTCCTTAGAAGGCAAAACGGACCTTGTTTTCGTTCCTGGGGAGGCCGGGGAGGAGGTCTGACCAGTGATCGTTACATTGAAAATGTTCTACTGGATCAAGTTGTCCCTTATCAAGGCTTTATTGGGGAAATTTCATCTTGATGCATGACAATGCCCGATGTCACACTGCTCGGGCCACACGTGATTTCCTGAACGAAGTTGGAATTCACACTATGCATTGGCCAGCGCTCAGCCCCGATTTAAATCCCATTGAGCACATATGGGACGAGCTCAAAAGGAAATTAGAGCGAGGAATCCAGCTCCGACAAACATCAATGAGCTCAAGACTGCGTTGGTAGAAGAGTGGGGTCGAATACCACAATCATCCATTAAAAAGTTGATAAGGTCGATGAAGAATCGCATGAGAGCAGTGATCAGAGCTAGAGGAGGGAATACCAAATATTGACACGAATAATTTTTTTATCTTACGCACATTTTGTTTCATTTAAACACAATAACCCCATACTGTGAAATTGTATGAATTTTCAACATTTTTACATTATCATTAGCATTAACCTTTTTTACTAAACTACTGAATCGATTTTCATGCAACTTACACCATTTTAAAGCTCAATTACTAGGCTTTAATTATGTAAAACATTATATAGGTATAATAAGGCATTTTTAGTTATATCACTTGTTATGCGTACTTGAGGCTTGAGTCGATTTACTTGCACGCGAGTATATGTTGGGAAAGAACGGCACGGCACACACGTGCCGTGCCGCTTCTTCTTCTTCGCCGCGTGTTACGCGAATAGGAAATACCGAAAGTTAGAATAGGAGGACGAAAGCTTCCACAAAAATCTTACTTTGTTTGAAAAAAAAAATGTGTCTTACATAACTTTAATACTAGAATAAAAAAAACTTGCTGTACCAGATCTTAGACCAAGTAAAGTAGGAAATCATTTGTTGGAAGAGGCATAACATTCTTTAATAAAATACCACAAAATCTTGCCGAATTGCCTTTCGCCAGTTTAAATTAATGATTAAAAAAACCCTCATGAAAAAAGTTACTATACAATAGACGAATATTATCGGATAAAGATGTGTGTCTTGCACATAGTGTTCCAGTTACAAAATCTTTGTAATAAATTATTGTAAAGTTATATGCAGGTAAATGACAAAACTATGTAACCACTGATTAAAAAGATTAAAAGAGTAACTCGAGTCTTTGCCGGCTCTTCTCGAAGCTCTACTTATTCCGAACCGGTGGTATTCACAAAAAAAAATATGATAATAATAACAATTGATGATTCGAAAGTATCTGTATCAGATTTATTTGAATAAAGATTTTTTCTTCTTCTTTCTTTAATATTCGGCAAGAAGTACAAGAGAGACCGACGTTACATTTGGTGCCAAAAGATGGAACCTGGGACTGTTCTTACCCTAAATTATCCTTACTTGAATGAAAACACTCGAAGCTGCACTGCATTTAAATCTGAAACATCCTGCAACAAATAATTAGTAGGTTAGTAACACATTTAAAGGACTATTGAGCGTTTCGTTTTTTAATTCAATTCAACGACCCATCTGTGTAATGGTTAAGACGTTGGCTGTTGCCATGGGTTCCGGTTCGATCCCGGGCAGTACAAACATCTGGGGTATGTTTGTATTGGTTTTATATATAATACGTATTTATTCACAAAAAATATAAGAATGTTTATTCGTTGTTTAGTACACATATAACAATCTAATGCTAATTTAGGGCTGGATGGCGATGCGTTAATGTCAGTGTAATTTATTTATTATCATCATTCCCAGCTTGAAAGTTTTCTTCATAAGCTAGTACGCAATCCACCCACCTACGGGCGTCCTTTAAAAAGATTAAAGACCTCTCCTTAAGGTTCTATATCAAGGTATTTATATTTATTATAAACAAGTCCGACAACAATGATCGATCCCGTAACGCCCACTCTCGATTGTATACGCCCAATGCAGTCTGTAGATACCGACTGATAAGTGATGGAAATTTCGTAATCAGTTTTTATAAACTTCGTAAGTTATTCTTTAGTTTTGTTTATTGTTATGTTAATTCCACTGGGGCTGTTCAATTTTGTAGTGTTTTGTTAAATATAATAATAACTAGCGACCCGCCCCTGCTTCGCACGGGCTAATAGTGATTTTCGTATAAGGCATGCTCCCGCTAACCCGGTACCGCCGCAATCACTACGTACCGCAGTTTTTAAATCTGTAATATCTTCGCAAATATTCAATTAAATCATATGCTGTACAAGGCAATATTGATCAATATTCAATCAACAATTTATTTAAGGTATTGAATTGGATAATTAATGCTGTATTAGTTAAAATCGCTTCGAAAATTTGCGGAAATTCTCAAACAGTGCGTAGAACGGATGGATTTGCGAGGATTGGAATACTTATTTTATGTTATAAGTAAACGGGACGGTCAGTACGCTCACCTGGTGGTAAGTGATACGCCTGACCATGACAGAAGCAGTGGTGAAGGAAATCAATAACAATAGGTAGTCATTATCTTCCGTCAAAAATGCCCTGCACTCGACACCCGAGACAACAAATGTTAGGTCTCTTATACCCGGTAATTTCACTAGCTACAGTGGCCTCATCTACGAAACACACGAAGTTTCAAAGGGAAGATATCTGTCTCTGCGGTGGTACCTACCTAGACGACTCAGTACCCAGTCTTCCACCTAGTCCCACCACTTAATCCCAGAAGAAGACTAAAATAGTTAAAACCGAAGGGACTCTGAAATAACTAATTCCGAAGTCATATTACCTACTTCGATTATGACGCCACAATTGCATGCTTCATGCACTTGATGATGCCACCCTGCAAAGGCCTACGTCGATATTAAATTTATGGTTATCCATTTGATGTTTGGACCTTTATTCTCAAGGTATTAAGGTATGGAATTGCTTAGCAAATAACACAATAACCTGCAGAGGTGGTTAAGATATATTGTGGCTGGACAGTGTGGGAATGTCTTGTATTTTAATAACAACGGTTGAAAATTATGTTAGTGCTTTGTATCTGACGACCAATATGGTGTAGTGGTAGATATACTACTAGTACTACGCGAAGGTCCAGGGTTCGATCCCCGGGCTGTACAAACATTTGTGTGCATGAACATGTCGGTTTGTTATAGTCTTGTTGTTTTTATGTTATTCTATGTGTAGGGGAGCGAGCTTGCCCAGACAAAGCCTTTTCACTCGTTTTTGAATGAGAAATGAGAATGAGAAATAAAGTGTCTGTCTGTCTATCTATTCAACCTATCGCTGGACATAGGTCTCCCCCATTTCCCGCCAGATATCCCGGTCCTCCGCTTTTCTCATACAGCCTCCACTAGCGACCTTTCGCAAGTCGTCGGCCCATCGGTCCGGGCGTCCTACGCTACGTTAGCCATGACGCGGTCTCCACTCCAGAACTCGTCTGCTCCAACGGCCATCGGTTCTGCGACATACGTGACCAGCCCAAAGTGTCTGCCTATCTTAATTAAAACCGCAAATCTAATGCGCAGTAGAAAGCTACTTGAGAGCATTCAAAACGACCTTGACATCCGTTTCGGAGGTCACACAGACCTTTAGAAGACATTGCACAACACCGATTGTATCGATGCATCACCAAATCATGACCCACGCGGCCTACGGCCTAATGACTTGATGATATGATCGTGGAAAGGATACGTGATGGCAGACAGGCGTTAAAAGCATCTTTCTGTTACGTAAACAATTTATGGGAATAAAAGTATCGTAGTTCGAAATTATGGCGTTTAAGATTTCATCATCAGCTCATTAAACGTCCCCACCGTCTGCACTGGGCCCGCATGGACGACTAAGGCCTAATCACCCTATACGAGTAGACTCGTGCCCCTCGGTGGGGACGTTTCATGAGCTGATGATGAAAATACATAAGTATGGTACAATGCACCGAGTTTAAATACAAAATAAACAACTTAGGTAACAAATGCCACTCCTATAGAATACCTAGTTTCAACTTAGACTACGTACTTTAACATAAAAGCAATAAGAACTGATTTAGTACTTTTCAAAACCATACAAAACGCAAATCAAAATGTGCTTTAAGTTTACTGGAATAGGAACTAAAAAAGCGTAATTCTTAATATTATTAGAAACTTGTCTTCAGAACTAAAGATACAATAAAATATATGCTTTAAATTTATGTCAATAAGGGTCATATATCTTCAAAACGAAACATGAATGGGTTGAAGCAAGTGTTGAGTGGTTGTCTCGATTTACCGGGGTCGTAGGGTCGAGGTGCGGTCCTTTCACTACTTACGCAATAGAACGATGTATCGATGCTTAATGCATGATGTAACTGCGATTCGAATAATATTGACGTTTATGCTATTATGCAGTTCATCATCTGCCTAAACTTGTTCTTATGTGTTTTGTACTCAAAGGTATTAATTTTAATAAAGATTTTTTATAATTATTTTTATTATGACAATACTTACACGTCATCACAAAAACACACACATACCAAATAACAATTGAAGTATCTTAATTTTGTTCTTTTTTATGGTGTATATTTTATTTATTGACGACCCATTTGGTGTTGCGGTTGAGACGTCGGCTGTAACACCAAAGGTTCCGGGTCCGATCCCCGGGCAGTACAAACATTTGTGTGCATGAACATGTCTGTTTGTAATGGTCTGGGTGTTTTCTATGTATATATTTACAAAAAAATGTATACAAGTTTGTTTATCCGTTATTTAGTACCCATAATACAGGCTTCACGCTTAACTTGGGGCTAGATGCCGCTGTGTGAATGTCAGTGGATATTTATTTATTTCATTTAAAGTATTCATGTCAACTTTTGTAACTAACTGTTAAAAGAAAGGTTCTTATCACTACAAGCATTATCGCCTAACGGGAAGTTTCCACAACGAATTTGTTTTTTACACTAAGTTATTGAAATAAAATATAAGTTATGTGCTATTTGTATTAATATAATTTATTCTATTTAATTCATTGTATATGCCTGCAGTCAGTACAGTGCAAGGGCAGTGGGAAAATAGATCTCAAATAAACATTCGATCTCCATTTCATAATATTCTAGTTGCTGACATATTATGCTGTTAAAACAGAGCGTCGGTGGCTCATTGGTGTGGACTGTTGCCTTCCTACCGGGAGGGCTGAGGTTCAAATCCCGACACGTACCAATGTGTTTTCGAATTTCCGAAAATATATGTACGTTATCCGACGCTCTTACGGTAAAGAAAACATCGTGAGGAAACCTTCATGCACGCCTGCGAAGAGATTCGAAGGTTGTGTGTGAAGTCGTCCAACCCGCACTGGGCCCGCGTGAACTACTAAGACCTAATCACCCTATACGAGTAGGCTCGTGCCCCTCGGTGGGGACGTTTAATGAGCTGATGATGAAAATACATAAGTATGGTACAATGCACCGAGTTTAAATACAAAATAAACAACTTAAATAACAAATGCCACTCCTATAGAATACCTAGTTTCAACTTAGACTACGTACTTTAACATAAAAGCAATAAGAACTGATTTAGTACTTTTCAAAACCATACAAAACGCAAATCAAAATGTGCTTTAAGTTTACTGGAATAGGAACTAAAAAAGCGTAATTCTTAAAATTATTAGAAACTTGTCTTCAGAACTAAAGATACAATAAAATATATGCTTTAAATTTATGTCAATAAGGGTCATATATCTTCAAAACGAAACATGAATGGGTTGAAGCAAGTGTTGAGTGGTTGTCTCGATTTACCGGGGTCGTAGGGTCGAGGTGCGGTCCTTTCACTACTTACGCAATAGAACGATGTATCGATGCTTAATGCATGATGTAACTGCGATTCGAATAATATTGACGTTTATGCTATTATGCAGTTCATCATCTGCCTAAACTTGTTCTTATGTGTTTTGTACTCAAAGGTATTAATTTTAATAAAGATTTTTTATAATTATTTTTATTATGACAATACTTACACGTCATCACAAAAACACACACATACAAAATAACAATTAAAGTATCTTAATTTTGTTCGTTTTAATGGTGTATATTTTATTTATTGACGACCCATTTGGTGTTGCGGTTGAGACGTCGGCTGTAACACCAAAGGTTCCGGGTCCGATCCCCGGGCAGTACAAACATTTGTGTGCATGAACATGTCTGTTTGTAATGGTCTGGGTGTTTTCTATGTATATATTTACAAAAAAATGTATACAAGTTTGTTTATCCGTTATTTAGTACCCATAATACAGGCTTCACGCTTAACTTGGGGCTAGATGGCGCTGTATGAATGTCAGTGGATATTTATTTATTTCATTTAAAGTATTCATGTCAACTTTTGTAACTAACTGTTAAAAGAAAGGTTCTTATCACTACAAGCATTATCGCCTAACGGGAAGTTTCCACAACGAATTTGTTTTTTACACTAAGTTATTGAAATAAAATATAAGTTATGTGCTATTTGTATTAATATAATTTATTCTATTTAATTCATTGTATATGCCTGCAGTCAGTACAGTGCAAGGGCAGTGGGAAAATAGATCTCAAATAAACATTCGATCTCCATTTCATAATATTCTAGTTGCTGACATATTATGCTGTTAAAACAGAGCGTCGGTGGCTCATTGGTGTGGACTGTTGCCTTCCTACCGGGAGGGCTGAGGTTCAAATCCCGACACGTACCAATGTGTTTTCGAATTTCCGAAAATATATGTACGTTATCCGACGCTCTTACGGTAAAGAAAACATCGTGAGGAAACCTTCATGCACGCCTGCGAAGAGATTCGAAGGTTGTGTGTGAAGTCGTCCAACCCGCACTGGGCCCGCGTGAACTACTAAGGCCTAATCACCCTATACGAGTAGGCTCGTGCCCCTCGGTGGGGACGTTTAATGAGTCGATGATGATATGCCTGCAGTCAGTACAGTGCAAGGGCAGTGGGAAAATAAGTCTCAAATAAACATTCGATCTCCATTTCATCATATTCTGCTAACATGTTATGCTTTTAAGACAGAACATCGGTGGCTCATTGGTATGGACTGTTGCTGTCTGGATCTGGAGGTTCAAATCCCGCCACTTTTCAATGTCTTCTGTGAAGGAAAATATGGTAAGGAAATGTGCCTGTGGAGGACGCCTGCGAAGAAATTAAAATGATATTCGTGAAGTCGGCCAATCCGCACTGGGCCTGCGTGGGCGACTCGTACATATAATTTCATACATTCGGAAAGACATTGGTATGTGGCGGGCTTTGAACCAACACCCTCAAGATCGGAAGGCAACAGTCAACACCAATGAGCCACCGACGCTCACGCTTCGTTCAATATTACATAATTCTGTTTCACTATCAAACATAATCGTCATCTTGCGAAGATGGCCGCCATTTTTTGGTCATCTTTCGTGAATGGTACTATCTGATACCACAGTTACCATATTACAGTAGGAAATAAAAAGCCCTGGTAAAAGGTAATTTACAAATAGATACCTGATAGAACCTGGAGGTATCCTATTAAATCTAGATTACTTTGATACCTTCTAGACTCAACCTTAACCGATCAAGCAATAATCGCTTTACGATGACCAGCCTTTAATTTCACTCCAATAGACGCAAAAATAAACACCAACAAAGCAATTCAATTTTTCATCCAGTTTCATTTCAAATAATCTTCTAATACCAATTGCGCTTGAATTAAGGCTTGTATTATTCATTGTAATATTCGAGTAAAATAGACATTATTACAAAGGCATTAAAGTGCACAATTTATTGCATTTGTATCGACAAATTCTTACTCTCATCTTGTACAATTAGCGATGCCGAGTCACGGGGCCTATTCTGGTAATCACTCGATAAGTCTACTAGTTTAGTCACATGGTCTACTGTTAGATAATATCCCTCTTCTAATTAATTGATCGTTCAAAGGATTTTAGACCACTATGCCATAAAGTCCCGGCAACCTCGAACTATACTATCACGTAGCATACGATGTATGAAGATTCGGATACACCAGGTGGAATAATCTTGCCATCTTATCAGTTTTGGGGCTAGATCTAGCTTTACTATTGGCGACGACCTTTTTTAACTTTTGAGCACGAAATCTTTTTCATGGTCTAGAAAATATAACCAAAACGAGAAGTTTTCAATATGCTAACAACTACTTTCTTGATGTTTTGAAGTTGCTTCTTTTTCGTCGCTCTATATTGACTTCAGTAAAATACTGTGAAACATTTTTATTGTTGGTTATTGAAGCTTAATTAACCCATTTAACTTCTTGAAGAGCCCCATTCCTAAAACTAAGATGGCAACACTGCAGCGGAAGCCGCCTCCATCCATGTCTTTTTTTAAATTACACTCTTGAGTAGGGCGGACAACAATCTACGACTTGATATGAATCGTTGGTTGATTCTGTGTTGGGAAAGACTTGATACTAAATCCTGAAATCCTATAGGTTCATACGATTAGAATATCTCATTGTATAAAAGATATTTTGAAACATTGTTATATGTTTTAGAACTAAAAGCTCTCCTTCGGACGTACAATGTAATTACAAAATATCATTCGACTTCCATACATTGAACAATTTAACATTTAGAAGAAAAATTAGGATATCTTTATTACAACTTCCAATCATAATTAAAATAACATTTTTTATTCAATTTAGGTCAAGAGAGCATACTTTTATTTATTTTTATTTAGGTACCATATAAAAAATTGTTATATATTCTTATATATATCAAATCCCGTACAAAAAACCACTTAAGATTGTAATGCGGGGATTTTCAAATGATTTGTATGAAAATTAAACTAAAATAACATATTTTTATATTAATACTTATGAATGTCAATAGGATAAAATTAATAAATAGCATTTTTATTTTCGGACCAAACATATCGGAGACGAAAGGGACTAACCTCAACTTAATTATGCGCAAAGACTAATGAACTAAGAAATACTATTAACCCATATCGACTGATTCAAGAATAGGTCCCATGATAGTACAATAGTACAAGTAATTTTTCGATCCATTTCCCCTCACTGCGATTATACCTCCTCAGTACTAATTCTGATTGTATAAGTGCAAGCCTGTCTAGAAATCAGCAGTACAGTGTACTCGTATATTCAAGAAGTAAGTACACGAATATTACACGAATTCTTTGGTTAAACTTGCAGAAGAATATACAAGCTTTTTTGATGTGCGGTCAGTTCGCTCAGCTGATGGTAAGTGATTGCAGTGTTGAAGGAATTGAATAACAGTAGGTTATCTTCCAGGATAACTGCCCTGCGCTAGTCACATGTAACGACAGATGTTACGTAGGTCTTATGTTTTAATTTAATCACCTGCAGTGCCCTCTTCCGAAACCCTATAGTGCAAAGCTCCGGAGAATAAAAATTACGTTCCTTTGAATCGAATCATACCTTCTTATATTCATACCCTTTATCCGCCGCTGACGGATATAATATTGTTAATAATCCTTCGTCTCCCTCTTACCTAAAAGATAAATTTCAGTTTTTGTCACAAACACATGATCGTGCTCTCCGCTCCTCAGGTAGTCTTCGCATTTATACCCCTTTACACCGTTCCAACTTTTTATCCAAGTCGTTTACCCTTCAAGCAACGCGGCTTTGGAATGACTTGCCAATTGATATAAGGGCATCTTTCTTGTGAAAGACGTCATTTAAAAGGAAAGTTTGGGATAATTTCCGATTGAGCAAATGATGTGTTTGTTTCTTTCTCTTTTCTCTTTTTTGTTTATTTGTATTTATACTTATAAAAATATCTATTTTTATGTATGTATATTTATTTTTTACTTTATGTTTATTTATTTACACCTATGGTTATTTAAGTTATCAGAGTATGTTTATTTTTAATATGTGTTATCCAGTGTATGTATTGTTTGTATAAGTATATATATATATATATTGGTTTTTAAAGTATTAGATGTGTTATATACTGTTATAGTTTTGTTTCTTTTTTCATATACCGCACCCAATTTAATTTTTCTGCTTGACCCGAAGGTAAACTGGTAGAGAATGCCTCTAGGCATTAATTCGCATTTGTGCTATTGTATTTGGTGCATAAAGAATAAAAATATATCGAACAGAAACAATAGATTTTCTATTGACTCGGGAATCTTAGAGGTCCCGAGCTGCAACCTTAAATCCCGTTTTTTTACCTCATGTACCGATTTCAATCAAATCTGACATGGCAATACTAGTTGTCACATAATAACTTGAAAACCACTCGGTAAGTAGTCAAAGTTAGACTATAGTAATAGTAGATAGATACATAATAATTCTTTATTGCACAAAACAAATAAAACACTTAACAAGATTCTGCACAGGAAAAAAGTACAATTGGCGCCTTATTACTAAATAGTAATTTCTTCCAGACAACCAACTTATAATAGAAGAGGACAATTGAAAGAAGGGGTATGCATACATATAAACAAGAATAAGAGAAAAACAAATAACCTAAATATATATACTTAAATACATACATGTAACTATCAACTTTATATATATATATATATATAAAGAAAATACATAAGCATATTTTTAATACATACATACATAGTATAATATTGCAAACAAAAAATACCTAAATTAAATATACAAACTTATATATATAAAATAATATACTACGATTTATTCAACTTAAATAACAGTGACAGGCAGAAGATAGTAGTAATTATCTACTCAAAAAGTAAGACTAACCCAACAGGAAAACCTGGAATTTTCTAGAAAGGTATCGCATCTAAGGCAACAATTACCTAGAGGCCAAAACATTGGACAAACTATGGTCTTCACCTATATAAATACTCCACCGGACTCATATGAATAAAGATAGACCCCATATCTCATACCTTCGCGACGTATTACTTATGAGGGTAGTTATAAATTTGGCCCAGAATGACCTTTGTTCTTGCAACGCATTTTGAAGCCACGCGTACACCGTTAAAGTCGAATTGGCGCGGCATCGTCCACAATAAATCTCTATGAAGTTAGTACTTTGGTAAGTAACTGTGATTTCTTTTAGCCCCCGGGAAAGGTTTTGCGGTAATATATTTACGTTTTAGTATTTTAATTTGAAAAGTTGAATTAATGCTGAGTAATTTATAAATCTAGCATTTGCCCACGGCTTCTCTTGCGTTTAGTTCGGGATCAGACCATTACCCTATTGATTTAGAACACACAAAAAGCTAATGTCACCCTCAATCTCTCGAACTATCTCCACGTCAAAATACGTCAATTAATCGCTCCGTTTTACCGTGAAAGAAGGACAAACAAATAGACATATTTTCAGAAGTGTTGTTTATCACTGGACATAATTCAAAAGACAAAGTCCTAAACCTTTGACGCATTCCGCTATGAGTTCCTAGTGGAACTTCAGCAACTAGTTTGAAAAACTTGGCCGACGCCGGCTAGTTTAAGGTGAACTAGTTGGTAACTATCCCGAATTGAAACTGCCCCATCTCATGTTAAACTTTGAGGTTAACTGGAACTGTTTAGAATAATTATAAATGTATGTTGCAGAACTGATGGCTGTTGGAGCAGACGAGTTTTGGAGTGGACACCGCGTCTTGGCAAGTGTAGCGTAGTAGGCCCGATGGACCGACGACTTGCGAAAGGTCGCTGGTGGAGGCTGGATGAGAAAAGCAGAGGACTGGGATATCTGGCGCAAAATGGGGGAGACTTATGTCCAGCAGTGGACTGCGATAGGTTAAAGAGAGAAAATGTATGATCTTTACGTATATTAATTATGTAATTGTGGATTGAGATACACAACACGAAAAACTATTTTAAGGTTTTTTATGTCATAAGTGAACGGGAAGATTCCTACGCTCATCTGGTGGTAAGCGATACGCCTGACCATGACAGATGCAGTGTTGAAGATAATTAATAAGAGTAGTTAGTAATTACTTTCCGTCAACACAGCCCTGCGCTTGTCACTCGAGACGATAGGTCACTTATACCCGGTAATTTAAGTAATAAATGACGCAATAAAATACAGATAATCATCATCAGTTTATTGCGTCTCATTGCAGGACATAGGCTTTCCACATCATGACTATGAGAATTGTCAGTAATCCATTTTGCGGGCAAAGAAATATGTATTGGTAAGGTCGGAACGACTTAAATCATAATACTAAGATAGTAGCCGCAACCATCCGCTTAAAGTGCCTTTCTTAACACGAAAGAACTCAAGACGAAATTTTTCGGATAGCCATCCGATATTTAACCATTGTGATGGTTGCTTGATCGTGAACCAAACACGAGCTGCTACTCCATCGACCCTACAAAAACGTAACTTAATTCGACTTCTGGAAATATACTTAAAAACTTGACTTACAAAACAACAAAGTTACTTTGTATTGGACAATGGAAGATATTTGTTGGCATCCTGCCAAAAGTTTTTGAATGTTAAAATTTATTTAGTATAGATAGAACTACGGTAAACGGGTACCACAAATTACGAAGTCTGGGAGTTACCGCCATCTCTTAAAACATTTTATTTGAATTACAAATAA
Source organism: Leucinodes orbonalis (assembly GCA_019425675.1). Classification (NCBI taxonomy): domain Eukaryota; kingdom Metazoa; phylum Arthropoda; class Insecta; order Lepidoptera; family Crambidae; genus Leucinodes; species Leucinodes orbonalis. The sequence goes on from PQWD01011375.1 coordinate 80,733, forward strand.
TTTTACACAATTCTATTGTAATTCAAATAAAATATTGACAGAATGATAGTAAAGAAATAAAATAAAATTTTGACACTGAATTATTATCCTATTACGATGTACAATGTTTTTTTATGAATGTATAATTATTTCATAAGTTTATTTTTCATTAGTTCATAAGTTCAAAGTTACTCAACGCGCAATGCAGCGAGCTATGCTTGGTGTCTCTCTTAGGGATAAGATCAGAAATGATTTAATCCGTAAGAGAACTAAAGTTACCGACATAGCCCGCCGGATCAGCAAGTTGAAGTGGCAGTGGGCTGGTCACGTATGTCGCAGAACCGATGGCCGTTGGAACAGACGAGTTCTGGAGTGGAGACCGCGTCTTGGCAAGCGTAGCGTAGGACGCCCTCAGGCCCGATGGACCGACGACTTGCGAAAGGTCGCTGGTGGAAGCTGGATGAGAAAAGCGGAGGACCGGGATGTCTGGCGCAAAATGGGGGAGAACTATTTCCAGCAGTGGACTGCAATAGGTTGAAGAGAAGAGAGATAATTACTTTGTGAAATTATTGTAGGAACTTAAATGTACTAAATCTAAAAACTATGATTATTTGTTAAATGACGTACCGATGTTATGCAGTGTAACTGAATGTTGAATCAATAACAATAAACAGATTCCCTTGAGAATATTGGAAAGTACAAAAGGTGAGGCAAATGAAGTTCCACACGAATTGAAGTTTTCTCTTCGATTTTTTGCTGACGTGACTGATGTTATGCAGTGTAACTGAATGTTGAATCAAAAACAATAAACAGAAGTACTATAATGATACGTCAGCATTTTTGTATTAGAAAAGGCGAAGTACTGCAGTGGCGTGCCGAAAGATTATGAGTAGGGTATGCAATATAAATGATATGATTCACAAAAACAGTAATATGAATTCCTTTTCTCAAAACAATTGTACAGTTGTTGACTGCAGATAGCTTATCGATTTAAAGATGTTAGGGCACATAAGGAGAGATCTTACATGATCGCGATTTGCGTGTTTATATGTGAACACAGGGTATGCACTGCTTATTTGCATATATGGAGTGCACGCCACTGGGAAGTAGTATCCTGAATTACTGACCCTAGTGCAGTTAAACTAATAAATTCATTATCGAATCTCTCTTTATTTTAAGCCACCTTTGTAAACTTTTGGATAAAGATTTTTATTTTAAATAAATAAATATCCTCTGCCATTCACAAAGCGCCATCTAGCCCGAAACTAAACATTCGCCTATAATACTATAACGGATAAATATACTTATATACATTTTTTGTAAATACAGACCATTACAAACAGTTCATGCACACAAATGTTTGTACTGCCCGGATATCGAACCCGGTACCCATGGTGTGATAGCCGATGTCTCAACCATTACACCGGAAGGGCCATCAACGTCGTATAATTATCATTTATGTACTACGATGCGGTTTTCATAAAAGTATTTATTACATTCAGAGGAAGGTTTTAGTGCTATAATAATTATTACTATCAATAAGTACCAGACGCAAGTAAGGCCTACTTAGATACCTAAAGATATATGCTAAAATTTCATACATATATTATACAGTGGATATAAAAAAAATAACAAACTCATATGTATGAAGCAATACGTGGGGCGGAATAGGGTTGTGGGCTTGCCATCACGACACCGGTTAATTTTATGATAAAATAAATCATAAAAATAATATTCGTTGTTTCATTACCCGCAGTAAACGGCTGGAGCGATTTAAATGATGTACCCACAGATTTCCCAATACAGGAGATGGGGCAAGCCGCGTTTAAAGTGCGACAACTGTAAGCTCAACGAGCATACACTGGCTACCAGTTTACGCTCTGTGAGACGAGTCAAGACGCACGAATATTAGAAGAAATTACCGTTTTTTTCCAAAATGCCATCCTGTGCAATTGTAACATGCCATCATCGCAATGAATCAGTAAATTTACCAAGAAATATAATAACTTTTCACAGGTAAGAACCGAAAAGAAATTGCGACACTGGGACTGCCTATAAACTTGGCGGCTTGTCCAGTCTAATGTATATTCTGATGTCTGTGGATGTACCATATAAAATTAGCTTAGGACATGGTATCATTTGTGGGTGAAATCTAGCTTCATTTGTAATTCATAAGTTTTCTGTAAGGACCTAAAATAAACACTCATTTTCAGTTATAAAAATATATTGGTGGTTTGTATATTAGATCACACCTTATTATTGAGGTTTTTATTGCGATAGACTTGATACTGAGTCGTCTAGGTAGGTACCGCAGTGCCAGATATCATCCCATGAAATAGAAGTATTTTGCACTTCTGTGTTTCGGGATGAGGGCACTGTAGCTAGTAAAAATACCGGATATAAGAGACCAGATGATGTCTGTTGTCTTGGGTGACGGGCGCAGGGCGGCATTGATGGAGAATAATAACTGTCTAGTTAGTAATTAGTTGTTGGTCTCAATCAATGCCAGTCTATCATGGTCAGGCGTATCACTTACCACAGCAAAAATACGTTTTTGGAAATGGTTAAATAATTCTTTCATAATTTTAATGTCGGTGCCAAGTGCCAAACAAACTCTACACCTTTAGAATACGGGAAAATAGGTTAGAAAGATCATCTTACTTAATTTGCTTAGCACCGACTTCAAAATCATGAAAGAATTATTTAACCATTTCTTTTAATTCATTTTTGGCTATTTAGTTTGAAGTCGATATTTTTTTTATTCAAAAATTTTTTTACGGACATACTCCCATCGCTACGGAAATATAATGTTAAGTTGCCAATACGAACTTACATAATACTTCCAAATGCTTATTGGAATATCTAAAAATTACCCTTATTATGAATATCACCAACCCTACGCATGCAGAAAGGGATATTCCCTTGAGAATATTGGAAAGTACAAAAGGTGAGGCAAATGAAGTTCCACACGAATTGAAGTTTTCTCTTCGATTTTTTGCTGACGTGACTGTTGTTTTGGCGTCTTTTTCCTTTTATTGACGTAAATATCCTGGAAGAGACAGCAATAGATCGGTTGTACCTTATGGACAGATTTCACAGAAATTAATTAATATTGAAGGCAACTGCTCGTTTGCAAGGCATTTTCGCGAAACATCTATTTCGCAGAATTTCTACTCGTCGCAAAATGATATTTTCTGAAAATGCTCCTTGCGTACGACTTCTGTTTCGGAGAATTCACTTTTGCAAAATGGAGATTTTGTATAAAATGAGTTTGTTTTGAGAAAAAAACATTTATGAAATATATACATAATAAAAATGTCACATGGGAAGTAGCCATACATACCTATTTCTTATCAAATATTTTAAATACGTGAGCAAAAATATAAAATTCGCAATAAAGAAATTTGAGCTAAACGAAATATCATACCGAAAGAAGTTAAACCTAAGAATTTATTATGAGCTCGTCGTATTCGAGCTTAATAAAAACAGCACTCCAGCATCGTTTCTCAATACCTCACGATCTTGCAATACACTTGTCCAAAGCAACACTTACTTTAAAATATACAAGTTATAGCTGATTTTAGCATACAACAATATTTAAAATTTCACAGGCAAAACTAAGAAAATGTGTTGATATTTCGTAAAAATACCACAGTCCAGCTCACAGAGATTCATTATTTGTTAGATACGCCATTTTTGTTAGCTTTCGAAATATTCTTAGTAATACCGTGTATATCTCGTTAGCTGAAATATGCCTTAAAACCAGCGGGAATTTATACGAAACTAGTTATAGTTACACGTAATGCGACGTGAATCTAATTACATTTACTGCTTTTTCCGCTCGTAATTATTTCATGGTGGCTAATGGTTTCAAACAAAAACATACATAGTCATAATTTATATCTTTTCGGAGAGTATTGTATGTGTTTAAATATCCACTGACATTCAAACAGCGTCATATAGCCCCAATCTAAGCATTAGCCTGTAATATGGATACTGAATAACGGATAAACATACTTACATACTTTTTTACATACATATTGTATATAGAAAACACCTAGACTATACAAACAGACATATTCATGCACACAAATGTTTGTACTGCCCGGGGATCGAAACCCAGAACCCTTGGTGTACCGACGTCTCAACCATTAAACCAGATAGGTTGCCAGGTTTCTGATAGATATGAGGAACACCGAACAACTGGTTACTTAAAACACTTTTATTTAATCGGTAAAATGTCTTTAGAAGATATATACAGCAAATTATACCGATTGGTAGGTGTTAAATACTGCAAAACTAAGGTAGGTATTTATTATCAGCTCATTAAACGTCCCCACCAAGGGGCACGAGCCTACACGTAAAGGGTGTACAGGCCTTAGTCGTCCACGCGGGCCTAGTGCGTATTGGCCAACTTCACGCCATTCTGGCTTCAACCTATGAATCTCTTCGCAGGCGTGCGCAGGTTACCTTACGAAATTTTCCTTTTCCGTAAAAGCGTTGGAAAACGTACATGTAATTTCGAAAATTTGGAAACAATTTGGTACGTGGCCGGATTTGAACCTGCGCCCTCCTGAATCGGAAGGCCGTCTACACCATCGAGCCACCGACGCTCTTTGAACTAAGATAGTAGCCGGGTTTGGTGATATGATGTGTGCCTTCCGAAGTATGAAGAAATTGGTCATAATATTTTCAGTCCCTTTTTTCAAGACAGTTATTAAAAATGCCAAAATTAATATGTCAAGCTTACTAAAAAAATTCTCAAAAAAAAAACAAATAATCAATGAATCCCTTAAATAATTACCGGATTTGAATTAAGGGCTGAGGTATCCCACAGTCAAGTCTCAAATCTCGTGTCAGACTTTCTATATTTTATTAGTAAACTGAGAAACCTTATTTTCAAGTTAGCGAAAGATCGGGTTAAACTTACAAACAACTTTGATACACCGAACTAACGATTGTGAACTCTGAATTTATGTAATTAAAGTCTAGTTTCGAATTGGGCTTGTCAATTTGTCTTACAGAACAGTTGGCACTAATTTAATTTGGAGTATCCGAACTGTTTGCGATTGAATGATAATAATTGAGCAGCTCGATGGCACGTTTCGGAAGCCTATTTTGTCTTTTATTTATTCAAATCATACAAAACAAGTTCAATTACATATTATGTACGGGGATATTCTAGGCTTGGTGACTTTTGTATGAAATAAAATAATGGAGACTGGTTTACTCAATGATATTCTATATATATAAAGGTAGATACGCCACCCGTGCCTCAAAAACAAACCGCCGTAGAAAGTACTATTTTATTTAGCTAAATGTGTTCGAATTCGAAATATGTGTATGTGTGCTTTCACTGCATTCGGAACACTTTTATCGATTGTTTTGTGAGCATATCACGTATCCATACTTTTTTACATCATTGGGTTTACTGAATAAAATTTACATTGGTACCAAAAAACAATAGGCGCGCGTTGGCGCGAACTGTCAAATTATGGCGGGAACGCCAACAACTTACTTCGAAAATTGGAAAATATTAATCAGTGATGGACTAGATTGGCTATAACGTCACTTCGGCACAACTAGGTGGTAGACTCGGTACTGAGTCGTCTGGGTAGTGTACCACCGAAGTGCCAGATATCGTCCCGTGAAACAGGAGTGTTACGCACTTTTGTGTTTGATGAGGCACTGTAGCTAGTGAAATTACCGGGTATAAAAGACCTAGCATCTGTTGCCTCGGGTGCCGGGCGCAGTGCGGCATCAATGAAGGATAATAACTGTCTATAAGTTGTTATTCTCCTTCGATTCCGCTCTGTGATAGATAGACGTATCACTTACCATCAGGTGAGCGCTCTGACTACCCTGTACACTTATAACATGAAAAAGACATCAGTTATGGTCAGGCGCAATGATATTCTGTATAAATAAAGGTAGATACGCCACCCGTACCTCAAAAACTATGTAAAACGAACTGCCAAAGGGAATACAGTTTGTAGGCTTTTGTTTAGGTTAATGTACGCTCATTCGAAATATGTGTATGTGTGCTGTCGCTGCGTCGGGAACACTTTTTTCGATTGATTTGCATCGATCATAGCACGAATATATACTCTTTACATCATTGGTCAGGCGTATCACTTACCGTCCCGTTCGCCTATGTGCATGACAAACACTTGTGCATACCACATGTCACAACATCCAGTCTCAATACGATGACGTAGTACATCACAGGGGTCCATTGATGTTATCTGGTGACCTCAATAGTGGGTTCTAACATCGAAATTGATTAGAGAAAGGTCAACTGCCTTTAGCCACGAAAAATTTAGACTTGAGTAATAATGAGCACACGAGTTCTGGAGTGGTGGCCGCGTCTTGGCAAGCGTAGGATACCCACCGGCCCGATGGACCAACGACTTGCGGAAGGTCGCTGGTGGGGGCTTGAGGAGGAAGGCTGAGGACTGGGATATCTGGCGCAAAATGGAGGAGACCTATGTCCAGCAGTGGACTGCGATAGGTTGAATAGTAAATATTGTTGGATGACACAGCTCTTCTTATGCTTGACATGTACGTATTACTTATATCTATATGTATTATAAGTAGTAATATATCGACAGAAAAAAAGAAAGAGCCATCTTGAACTTATAGCCTAAATAAAAACATAGTGCTTGTACTATTCCAAATACAGCGCCATCTAGCTTAAATGTATGATTCAAAATAATGAATTAAAATTTACCAAGTCCGTAGTTTAACCAGCCAAAAGTTTCGTAACATCTCAAACAAAACAATGGAGCCGGATTGTCTTAGAGCAAGTGAAACCGCTGTCGCACGCCCATACAACAGTGAAACATACAAATGTATGACTTGTATGACATGTGAGGCATGACGGATTAGCGTTATCGGTTTGCGGTCCACTTTCCATTTTGTATGGAACTTGTTGTGGTCAACAATGTTAATAATAAAGGTTGTTTGCATTGGCTAACCCTTCAGACGTCAATTTTCTTCTAAAATGAAATAATAATAAAAAAAAATAAAGTTGTGATCGAACCTAGTGTTTAGACCAGTAAAGGCATTCAAAAGCTGTGTTAAAAGAAATTAATTCCTGTGAAGATATCGTTAAGCAAACGAACCTTAAATAAAATATTAAAAAAAAAAATACAAAATAAAAACTAAACTTCAGAATACGATACTTCATTAACATGAAAAAGAACACAAAAATTTGAAAAAAGAATCCACCGAAAAGGATTAATGCTCATCCGACTGATCACACACTCCTAGAGATCCGCCGAAAGCGAAATAAATCACGGCCCGCCAATCGCACGGCTGCAAGTTCAAATTTCAAATTTGGAAAAAAGAACGCCCGCGATGCGTTCCGAATGCCGGTCGGATTTGAGGATCAAGACGTGCCCGGAATTAGGTGCGTTCAGAATAGCAATAAAAATCTGGCGGAAGGCTGACTATCGCACGTTCCGTTTTACGATTTGAGGTTTCAAAATTAGAACGTGCAAGTAAAATAGATTGCAAGCCCTAAAGAGAAAGAAGTAAACAGACATTTTTATGACATGATGGCAATACCGCCACTTCTGGACAAGAAGCAACAAATAAAAAAAAAACCACTGACATTTACACAGCGCCATCTAGCCCAATATTAAGCGAGGAGTTTGTAGTCAAGGCACTATACAAGTAATAATCATACATAATTTATTTTTGTGAATACATATTTTTTTTACATATAAATACCCAGACCATTACAAACAGAGATGTTCGTGCACACAAATGTTTGTAATGATCGGGGATCGAACCCAGCACCCTTACCGCAGCAGCCGACGTCTCGATCATTCATCAAAAGCGAATTTTGAAACGAATAGTGAAAAAGGAGAGGCACTTTTGGACCTCCGATAACATCAATCACTCGAAGAAACATTTCGCGTTATAAATAATAATATTTCAGGTTCATTGTAAGCAAACATATATAATATCAAATGTCAGCGCGAGGGAGAATCTTCCCGAAAGTTCCACAAATCGACCATCAAAATGTTAAAAATTACATCAATTTAGAACTGCAATCGAGCATTGAGTTGAAACCGAGCCACAAAACTGCTGCATTTATCATATTAAAACTTAAATCCACGACGATTTTTCCAGTTGAATACCAAAGTGGATTCTCTGGAAGAAATGAGCTGAATTTTTTGTGTTAACTATAAAATGCATTCTGGGTTTGCGTTAAAATTTCATTGCGCTGAACTATATCTGGCGCAAAATATGGCGGAATGAATAAATCATGGCGTCTCACCTCCATTTAACGGTACAGGCGAGTACCGTTAAATGGAGGTGACTTAACTTTTAAAATAACAAATCATTTGTTATTTTAAAAGTTAATTAATAGATATACTCAGACACCCACATAGCTCCAAACTAAGCATTAGCATTGAGTTACTGATAAATAACAGAGCGTCGGTGGCTCACTGGTGTGGACTGTTGCCTTCCGATCTGGAGGGTGCAGGTTCAAATCCCAGCACGTACCAATGTGTTTTCGAAACTTCGATATTATATGTAGGTACATTTATCCGACGCTAGTAACATAAAAAAAGGTAACAAGAAGTTGCCTCAGGGGATTTGAACCCACGAGCCTCGATGTAGCAATTTAAGCCAACACTGTAACCCACTAACATGTAATTCCTCACAACTTTGTTCTTAAAATATACAGGATCATTGAACTTAACGTACTTAGTCATGTTAACCACACCGCCATTTTAATTTTCACGTACAACCGTGTGCAAAAGTGCTAAATGCACATTTAGCGCTGCAGTGTTTTTGTTTAACATAGAACATATTTAGAACGGCCATTCTAATGAGGGCACTTTTTAATGCAACTTTTTTGGTAAACACTTTTCTCTCTGAGTGTGCACTTTGGTTCAGTTGCAGTAATTTTAAAATAGTCACGTAATTACCTAATTTTATTATTTTATCGACTTGCGAAAGGTCGCTGGTGAAGGATGGATGAGAAAAGCGGAGGACCGGGATATCTGGCGCAAAATGGGGGAGAACTATGTCCAGCAGTGGACTGCGAAAGGTTGAATAGGATTATTTTATTACGATGAACTGCCTCTTGGTCTAGAGCTTTGAGGTCACTGCTTGATCCAAGAATCATGGGTTCGAATCCCAGAGCTTGTGTCAGTCGTTTTTGCAATTTCCCAGTTTGAAAGTGTAGGTGTGCAAAAACGTTTATCTCTTTTTTATTGAATTTTTTAATATTTATTTATTTTATACTTATTACAATTTAGGAAATACAAACATAGTTCCTAAAACAGATACATTTTAGGATCACTAGTGTATTTTTGGACTGACTTGCGAAAGGTCGCTGGTGGAGGCTGGATGAGGAAAGCGGAGACCGGGATATCTGAAGCAAAATGGGGGAGACCTATGTCCAGCATTGGACTGCGATAATTTAAAGAGAGTATGTATAGGTTTATATTTTAATTAAAACTAACTAGGTGTCAGAAAGGCTGTCTATTTACTAAGTTCTTGCAAACAAAATCGGGTGCTTTATAATTAAAATTATTAATTTGCCAATCTTAGCAAATTACATCTCATTCAATTCAACGCTTGTTTCATTTAGGCGAACTAGTTATTGCTTAGATTAATGATTGATCATTAATAACATTATGAATTAGTACCTTGTCAAAATGTCTTAGCTAAATGCTCGTGTTAATTTATCATACACAGTTAATGACAACTCATTGTGACAAGGTACTGATTAATACTGACCGGTTTTATCTTGTTGGTGCAACTGATATGTATCAAGTTAATGTTTTCAGGAAAAATAACATCATTTCAGACAACGACCAATATGATGTTTAGTAACGTCGACTAGTGAACAAAAGTATCAGGGTATTGAGACTAGAAGCCATTTTGTGTGCCGGTAAACACACAAAATGGCTTCTAGCCTCAATTGCGGTAGTACGCGAAAATCCTCATGGGTTTCGAATCTACTATTAACTCTGTCTACTGTGCTCCGGGTCAAGAATCTATAGGTTTAGGTACTTAAGTAACAACAAATCATCAACGATGACTAATCAACTACTTTAACTTTTAAATCAACCACCACACGGACTACGACCTCTAAAGGCATGACTTCATATTTGCATAATGCATTTGCGGTTACCACTTTCTAAGTTAGTCAGCAAATTCTCAATGACATCATACACTTTGATTTATTATATATAAATACTATTTATATATAATAAATCAAACGGCCATTTGGTGTTGCGGTTGAGAGGTCGGCTGCAACACCAAGGGTTCCGGGTTCGATCCCCGGGCAGTACAAACATTTGTGTGCATGAACATGTCTGTTTGTAATGGTCTGGGTGTTTTCTATGTATGATATGTATGTATTTACGAAAAAAAAAAATGTATTTAAGTATATTTATCCGTCGTTTAGTACCCATAATACAGGCTTCACGCTTAACTTGGGGCTAGATGGCGCTGTGTGAATGTCAGTGGATATTTATTATTTATTTATTATATATAATTTAGAGTTAATTTTATTAAACTAGAAATTTAACAAACATACAATATAGAATACTATAACACTAACATCAAACTAAACACCTTAGAAAAAAACATATAATAACTAAATAAAATTATTAAATGAACCACCTTTAGGTAAAGTTCCGAAGATACTAGAGAGAGCGTATTCTTATATCAAGGGCCGGCAACGCATCCCTGTGACCTCAGCTGTTGCAATTGCCCATGGTCGGCGGTGACACTTTCTATCTGGTGAGCCTGTTCATTTGCCTCCCTATTTTATAAAAAAAAAAGATACTGGCAGCGTTACCCCTTTGAATCGGTAAATTAATTCTTTGACCGACCGTCTCCAGTGACGTCGACATTTATATATTCTTTTATGACATTAAGTTAACGGAACGGCCTGTTTACTTCATCATCACTAGCTCATTAAATGTCCCAACCGAGGGGCACTAGCCTACCCGAACGCGGGTGTATAGGCCTTAGTCGTCCACGCGGGCCCAGTGCAGATTGGACGACACAACCTTTGATTCTCTTCACTGGCGTGCGCAGGATTCCTCATGATGTTTTCGTAGACCGTAAAAGCGTCGGATAACGTACATATAATTTCGGAAATTCGAAAACATATTGGGGATTGTCGGATAACGTACATATATTTTCGAAAATTCGAAAATACATTGGTACGCGTCGGGATTTGAACCTCAGCCCTCCCGGTAGGAAGGCAACAGTCCACACCATTGAGTCCACCGAACCTCCAATTCTGTTACAATATTAAAAAATCGAAAATGATAATTATGAAAATTCATTAAGTTATTATATAGAGAGCGTCGGTGGCTCAATGGTGTGGACTGTCGCCATCCTACCGGAAGGGCTGAGGTTCAAATCCCGACACGTACCAATGTGTTTACAAATTTTGGGAAAAATATTGTACGTTATCCGACGATTTACGATGACGAAAACATCGTGAAACGTCTGCGAAGAAATTCAAAGGTTGTGCGTGAAGTCGTCCAATCCGCACTGGGCCCGCGTGGACGACTAAGGCCTAATCACCCTATACGGGTAGGCTCGTGCCCCTCGGTGGGGACGTTTAATGAGCTGATGATGATGATTAAGTTATTATAGACTTTGGAATATATCTAAAATTTTATTTTAATATCATGATCATTAATTCGAATGAATGGCATACAAATAACTCGTACAATTGACAATAAAGTTAATTTCAAATTAACTTCCTAACTCCCAGATCGACAGAAACTCTTTTATTGGATACCGTAATGAATTTAATTTCGGATAACCATCTGTCACTCTTTTGTAATCATTGAAAATTAAGCGTTGTTACTCAGTCGAAACATTTTTTTTGATTATGTAAATCGCTGTAAAAGCTACTTAAGCTTTGGCTCGCGGCTTTGCTCGCGTTATGAAGTATTATGGTTTATCCCATAATTTATCCTCTTAGGGGTGGAATTTACCAAATCTTTCCTTAGGGATGTCTACGTCATACTAGCTTTTATATGGGTACTAAACAAATCCGGCCACGTACCAATATGTTTTAAAATTTTCGAAAATATATGTACGTTATCCGACGCTCTTACGGTGAAGGAAAACATCGTGAGGAAACCTGCGCACGCCTGCGAAGAGATTCAAAGGTTGTGCGTGAAGTCGGCCAATCCGCACTGGGCCCGCGTGGACGACTAAAGCCTAAAAACACCCTTACGGGTAGGCTCGTGCCCCTCGGTGGGGACGTTTAACGAGCTGAAAATGATATGTAAGTTTGTTAGTAGCTATGATTTTCTTTATATATTAAAAATAATATCAATAACATGAACATTCACAATCGATTAAAAGCGGTTGTTCGCAAATAAACCGTAATCCATCTGTCGCGAGATATTGTGACTACATTATTGATAACCCCGTCGCGGCCACTGCGCACGCGCATGACAGAACATGCTTGATTTATGGACGATGCCTAAGTGTGATGTCAGTTACGCACAGATTATATCTTACAGAGATTAAAATTTAGAATGCGAGCTAAGCAATGTTTGCTTTTGACAATTTTTGGATGGGTGACCGGAAAAAATGTTTAGTGTAGGATTAACGACCCTGAAAAAAAAATTTTCTGATGATCCCAAATGGAGTAATGGTTGAGACGTTGGCTATGCTCAAGGGTTCCGAGTTCGATTTCCAGCTAGTACAAACATTGTGACATGAAAAATATGACGTGTCTAAAATATGTGTGTATGTATATATGTTCATCCGTTGTTTAGTACCAATTTTACAGGCTAATGCATAGTGGCTAGATGGCGCTGTATGAATGTCAGTGGATATTTATTTATTTAGCAGACAACGAGTCGTGAAACTATTTTCACAACCTTTAATCAAATCCAAGTCATTTGTTGCATTAGCGATAGGTTTATAATAGGTAGGTTTTATTACCAATCAAATAGTTGCCCTATATCCTGCCCACAAGAACGTACGATATTATTTAATGCTGTATAATTTAGAGCTAATTGATTAATATTATCAGAACAGTGTGACTACTACTATAATAACTTACTTATCGTTTCTGCGATCTGTAACCCGTCTACCAAGCATTCAGATAACAGCAAAACTCTAAACTATCAGTGAGTAGTCCCCATGTCAAATAGTGGACTTCTCCGAGCAATTGAAACAAGCTAGTTTTAAAAGCTGTTCAACTCATGGTACATTTTTTTTATGTAATAAGGAGCAAACGAGCTAGAGAGTTACCTGATGGAGAGTGATCATCTCCGCCCATAAACAAGGGAGACACCAGAAGTATCACCGGTGCGTTGCTTGCCTTTTAGGAAGGAATACGCTCTTTTCTTGAAGGTTCCAATGTCATATTTTCCAGGGAATACCGCTGCTGGGAGGTCGTTCCATAAAAGCAGTGTGCTACAAGAAACATTACCAAGAAAGTTTTATCACTGTCAAGATTTTCTTTTTTATCGGTTGATGAATTTAAGTGCAATATTTCAAAGTGAAACTCAAACGAATGCGGTTTCCCATGATCATCAGATATTAATTAACCAAGTGCTTATGGATAAAATAAATAAAAATCCCGGTACGAGTCCATTGTTTTCGGTACAAGATAATCGCATTAGGTGAGTTACCGAGAGGCGGGCTTAAACCTATTAATCTCCATCTCTGTTGGACTTTATGTGTGGTCCAAGTTATAAACGATCGACTGGTAAAGTATGTTTACGTATATTCTTAGCTCATCATCTGTAGCATGTACTATCGCGTTAGGTTTAGACCTGTAATGATAGTATATATGTGGTAAAAAATAAATGAACAAAAAATAAAGCCAAATTCCACCTAGATGAATGGATAGAATTAAAAAACTGATCATCATGCCTTAGTATTCAAAGCACAGTAAGTCGTAACCTTAATTAAACCTGAACTAACTCGAAGGAGGCCACCTGCACCTGTTTTTCACACATTCCCTCTTTCTTAGTCTTATGATTTTCATTGGTGCTGCTTTTCATTTCATAAGTAACACTTCAATTCATTATTCATTGCAATTCATTATATAAAAATGAAAACATAATTTCTAGTGTTGTATATATATATATATATACGCCGAAGCATGTGACTTGTACCACAGTCCAAAAATTTCGTAATGCATACAAACGATAACATGCAATACGTCAAAAGTGCACCTTAAAAATATCTTCGGGCCATTCAGTGTTGACCGGTTGGAAAATAATTAGTTTCCGTACACGAAACACTTGGAATGTAAGTACAAACATCCGTAACTTAGCATTTTTCTGACCAAAGTCAATACGCGTAGATGGCATTTACAGCAGTACCAAGCAATAGGCTAATGATGAGGGTTCTCTTCCCAAAGAATTTATAAAACCTGATACTTTAACCTTGACTAGGTAGACTTGATACTGAGTCGTCTAGGTAGGTACCACCGTAGTGCCAGATATCGTCCCGTGGAATAAGACTGATTGGCACTTCTGTGTTTGGGTACTGTAGCCAATAAAGTAGCTAGTAAAATCACCGGGTATTAACGACCAAAACATACGTCGTCTCAGGTGACTATATGAATTTCCCTTAACACTGCTTCTGTCATAGTCAGGCGTATCACTTACTACCGGGAGAGCCAACTGTTCACTATATGACATTCAAAAAGGCATTTTCCCAAAATTTTCTCAGCGTTTTCAAAGGTATATTTGCATAACTCTCTCTCTCTCTCTTCTTCAACCTATTGCAGTCCACTGCTGGACTTAGGTCTCCCCCATTTTGCGCCAGACATCCCCGTCCTCCGCTTTTCTCATCCAGCGACCTTTCGCAAGTCGTCGGTCCATCGGGCCGGAGGGCGTCCTACGCTACGCTTGCCAAGACGCGGTCTCCACTCCAGAACTCGTCTGCTCCAACGGCCATCGGTTCTGCGACATACGTGACCAGCCCACTGCCACTTCAACTTGCTGATCCGGCGGGCTATGTCGGTAACTTTAGTTCTCTTACGAATTAAATCATTTCTAAACTTATTCCTAAGAGAGACTCCAAGCATAGCTCGCTCCATTGCGCGTTGAGTGACTTTGATCTTGTGAACCAATCCCACAGTCAGTGTCCATGTCTCAGCTGCGTATGTTAGTATGGGTAGGACGCATTGCTCGAAGACTTTCGTTTAAGCATTGCGGAATAGTTGACGTTAGGACCTGACGTAGCTTACCGAATGCCACCCAGCCCAACTGAATCCTCCTACTAGCCTCCCTCTCGAAGTTATGCCGGCCAAGTTGGATGGTTTGGCCCAGGTAGATATACTCCTGCACAACCTCGAAACGGATGCCATCGACGCATATCGGTTGTGGCATGACACGACTGTTGAACATGACTTTCGTCTTGTCCAAATTCATGCCAAGCCCAACTCGTCGGGAAGATTCATTAAGGCTGTTCAGCATCTCCGCAAGCTCTTCCAATGACTCTGCCACGATGACGATATCGTCAGCAAAACGAAGATACATAACTACTACATGGAAATTCGACTCGTGACTTTAAATTTACCAAGCAATATCTGTCATTCCCACGATGACGTGTTCGAGATGACAAAGGCCCATCTTCAATAGGACGTCACATGGACCAACCTATACATCCTGCACATACAACGTATAGTCATACAACACAATAGAAACTAGCGCCATCAAGGACGACCAATTTTGGAGAATACTAATAACGTTATTTAACCGGAAAACAACCGATAAAATTGTTGTTTTATCGGTTAAAGACTTCATTATATTAATAATTAAAAAAAAATGTTTATTGCTGTCCACTAAAATATACTTAACACATTTTGTACAAAAAATGCAGTATCAAGTACAACAACAGGAAGCAGCTCAGCTTATGCTCATCTGCGACCAGGTATCTCAAACGGGGCTGATTTACAGCCCCTCCCTTTTTCCCTTATTTTCTTATAATGACGTATCATTCAACATCCTGCAGGGGCATGAGCCTGCCCGTAAAGAGTGTACAGGCCAACGACTACCAGCCTAGACTATGTGGTCGTTAGTACAGGCTTTAGTCGTCCACGCGGGCCCTGTGCGGATTGGGCGACTTCACGCGCAACCTTTGTATCTTCCTCGCGAGCGTGCGCTCTTTTTCCTCACGATGTTTAGCTTTACTGTAAGGGTGTCGGATAAACGTACATTTAATTTCGAAATACATTGGTACGTGGTGGGATTTGAACCTGCACCCTCCAGATCGTAAGGCAACAGTCCACATCAATGAGCCTCTATACGTATCATTATGATGATTCAAATCGGAACCCTTTGTATAAGCCAACATCTTAACTATTAAAATACATTGAGCAATAAATAAATATATATATATATATATATATAATAGATAACAGGATATAGGTCAGGAAATGATTTAATCCGTAAAGAGAACTAAAGTACCGACATAGCCCGCCGGATCAGCAAGTTGAAGTGGCAGTGGCTGGTCACGTATGTCGCAGAACCGATGGTCGTTGGAGCAGACGAGTTCTGGAGTGGAGACCGCGTCTCGGCAAGCGTAGCGTAGGACCTTGCGAAAAGTCGCTGGTGGAGAGGCTGGATGAGCAAAACGGAGGACCGGAATATCTGGCACAAAACCGGGGAGACCTATGTCCAGCAGTGGACTGCGATAGGTTGAAGAGAGAGAGAGATTGTTAAAATAATATTCATTGAAACAATTTATTTTCAATTCAATTGCTTCTATATTCCTGTCACTACAAAGGCAACATGAATTTTGAAGTTACCTAAGTCTGCACAGGTATTGCTTTCGATAGTCTACAAAACTGCATAACAAACTAAGCCAAGTTTCTATTGCACATCAATATTCAAACTGATGTTATGGAGATGCAGTCCGTAGCGGGTTCATAATCTTAGGTAAATGTCTAGTCTAGAACTTGGAGATCCGTTTAAAAGGAAAGCTCTTTGGATTGTTTCGTTTTTTAACCCTGCGCGTCTAGTGACGCATTTTCAAATCTTTGTATTTTATACACGGTAACACCAATATTTAAACCTAAACTATCATAACTGTAAGTACATGTAAGATCAGATAAACATATAAACAAAAGCTTACTGAATTCCTAGCAAGTAATTTTAAATATATTTTTGAATGTTTCTTTGAATTCAATTTAAATAAAAATTATGTATTAAAATTTTGACATTTATTTTGGTTATTTTCGTAATCGTATCATTTTAATTAAACCTTAATAGATTTTGTATGAGATTTGTAAAACATTTTTTTTATATGGTTCATAAAAAAAATAAAATAATATTTATGAATACCTCATTGACGGTCATCATGCCATATTAAAAAAAAAATTTGTTTGGCGCCCACTGATGGATGACCAAGCAGTGTTAAAGTGTATTATTAAACATATATTTTTTTACTTTAAACGAAAAATTATATGAATTATTTGAATCATTGCTAAATTAAGTCTATCAAACCGTCTTGTCAATACGAAAACATTATAATTAGGTTACATTAAAGGTACCTCATAACTTGAATCCAAGCTCAGATATAGAAACACAATTTGAAAGTTAAGTTACGGCACTGTTGCCTTACCGAATTTGAGTTGATAATCTTATGTTTATGTGCTGGAATTAATGCAAAAAAAAACCAAATGCGTGTCAATCGATAACCTAAATACTTTTTGACATTGCACATTGCCTTAAAAAAATAGAAATATATTTGATGGATCAAAAAGTCAGCAAATCAATCAGCATCGGTCAATATTCATATTTATTTCCTAGGACAATACATTGTCCTAGTAGAATTGAATTTGATACGTCATAGATTTTTTTTTACATTATTTTTAAAAACTATAACAAACCAATATTGCCTCTGTCATACTCTAGTGATAAATACCCGAACTGTCAACGGTGCGACATTAAACTCTTTTTGGAAAATTTTCAAAAACAAACATTTTTCAATGCTCCGACCGCTGATGGTTATTCGGATACGGGACGGACCGATAGTGGGACATACATAACAAAGGTTGTTATTTATGACATGACACAATTTATGGTTGTTTTTAACCGAGTTGAATTTTGATGCGGTTTGACGAATGATTGTGAGTTGGTTATTGCTGGGTTTTGTTGGCTTATTTGGTATTTAACACTGTTGGTTTAATCCGCTGTTCTCATAATAATATTTGTTAATTTGTCTCCCTTAATCCTTAAACATCGTTCATACTAAGACCCGAAGAGCTGAGATGACTCTACATACAAACAACAGATATTTTCTACTCGTTGACTTTCAAGACATAAGTTGTAAGGACTAATGAATCCTTCATAACCTAGCTACAATTAAATTTAAGATAGTATTTCTATATCCAACTATCAGGTCAAACTGATAACCTCCTTTTTTGCAGTCGGTTGAAAAAATCCAAAAATTAAGAAAATGAAAAAAAAAGTCAAGAACAATTTCAAATGACCAAAGCCTAGAAAATATTATTTCTTGCTCATTTCATGAAATGTCATCAAATAACATCCAGGTTCACAAATTTGAAAATATGCCTCCCACTTACTCAATCCGTACGAACAAAAATACCGAATCGACAAACCCAACGTCGTAAGCATAGAAACGTTTGCATACAACTTGAAAAAAACATACAAAAACCAACAGTCCGAATTAACTGCGTGCAGTTTTTGCCCATCGTAAAACCAACGGTCGTGAAACAGCCGAACTGTGCCAATAAACCTAATTATGGGGGTATAAAAATACTGAAATACATTTGGGGCCATGCAGCGGCATCCACTTACACCGAACAGTTACATAATAAAAAAATATATATGTTAAGTGATACGCCTAACCATGACAGAGCGGCATTGAAGGAGACCAACAACTGATAGACGGTCATTATTCTCATTCAATGCCGCACTGCGCCCGTGACTTGAGACGACAGATGTACGGTCTCTTATACCAGGTAATTTCACTAGCTACAGTGCCCTCATCCCGAAACACTCCTGTTTCACGGGACGAGATCTGTCACTGCGTTGGTAACTACCTAGACGACCCAGAATAGTCTACCACCTAGTACACTTGTAAATGTCAACTTGTATAATTTAAAAAGCTGCTATATTTTACATTCATCATCAGCTCATTAAACGTCCCCACCGAGGGGCACGAGCCTACCCGTATAGGGTGATTAGGCCTTAGTCGTCCACGCGGGCCCAGTGCGGATTGGACGACTTCACACACAACCTTCGAATCTCTTCGCAGGCGTGCATGAAGGTTTCCTCACGATGTTTTCCTTCACCGTAAGAGCGTCGGATAACGTACATATATTTTTCGAAAATTCGAAAATATATTGGTACGTGTCGGGATTTGAACCTCAGCCCTCCCGGTAGGAAGGCGACAGTCCACACCACTGAGCCACCGACGCTCTTTTACATTAAGTGGCATAATTCAATATATCCCATCAGTACGGTGTCAATGGGCGAGATTTTATTAATTTAAAACGGACACTTAACGCGGTTTGATTATATTTCTGTTTCAAGGGGCCTCCAGTTCTGTGGTTATATGTATTTTGAAACGGTAATTCGCAATATGGAAGCATTTATGGTAACTTTATTACTTAAGGTAACTGTTTGTATTCAGGTAATGAGTTAGCAAAAGGTCGGATAAGCGACAATTTTAAACTGCAGAAGAAATGACAAATAAATTTTGTGAAACAGGTAACCAAAGTTAGTTAAGATATTGTAGATAAATTATATATATGCATAGTACTCGTAAGATGTATATATTTATACATTAATAAAATTTAGTTAATTTTTTCTATATATTAATATTCTACCCAATCATATTATATGGGTATTTATGTAATATGTATCTTATAATTATTTATTTATGTATATTTACATATATGAGTTATTATATTACATGTTTTGTGCAACCACGGTAATAAATAAGTGTAGTATTTTTTATAGTCAATTGTTACTTTATTATTAGTTAATTTAAGGAAAACCTTTTATTGGCCATACTTACATGTAATGAATAATTATAAGTCTAACTATAAGATAACGCTGTTGGTTTTCTGAATAAATAAATAATAATATAAAGAACATGTCTGTTTGTGATGGTCTGGGTGTATTCTATGTATGTATTTAAAAAAAAATAATATAAGTATGTTTATCCGTTGCTAAGTAACCATAATACAGGCTTCACGCTTAACTTGGGGCAAGATGGCGCTGTGTGAATGTCAGTGGATATTTATTTATTTAATATTTATAATGACTCCGTGCTTTGGAGGGCCCATTACGTCCATATTTCCCTCTTAGTCAGTGGCGTCCACTTCATATATGCGAATAAGCAGTGCATACTCAGTGCATTCAGATAACCCGGAAAATGGCCAGCATATTAAATGATACCCACTCATTCGCCCTCATTTTCTTCTACAGATTTGAAATCATAGGTGATCTACTGTCTTCAACAGCACTCAATTTCTAAAAGGCTTTCATAATAGGAATATGTGAAATTCTCCGTCTGGCCAAGATTTGTAGGAAGGTCGCCAGATCTAAGATTCGTCGGGATGCATCCTTGACATATCGACAGAGATATTTATCCCGAAAAAAAAATGTCTTAGGTTGAGAAAAACTGCAAATCACCTTTTATTGATTATCAGGCAACACCCAGGCGCTAACCATTCAATATTAATCAACTTAACAATTATTCAACCCTCACTTCACTTAATTAATTAATGACATTCCAAATTTATGAAACGTTAGTCAACGTGCGAGGATTTTATCCACTCGCAGAGATAAGCTATATCAAAGCTTTAAAAGGTAGTAGACTCGGTACTGAATTGTCTAGGTTGGTACCACCGCTAGTTTCAATTATCGCTCTGTGAAATAAGAGTGCTATGAATTTTGTGTTACCGGTGAGAGCAATGTAGCTAGTAAATTTACTGGGTATAAGTAACCTCACATTGTTCGTCTTAGTAGTAATAGAATAGTATTAACGGAGAATATTTACGAACCTAAATATTTACTTGACCTTAACAACGCATGACCATCCAATTCCGGAATGAGAGCCTACCCACGATAGGCGGGTTTGATATAGCTGTACTTTAACTTTAGACTGAGCGAGAGAACGCTGCCATTTGTTCTATAAATAAATAAATAAATATCCACTGACATTCACACAGCGCCATCTAACCCCAAGTTAAGCGTGAAGCGTGTATTATGGGTACTAAACAACGGATAAACATACTTAAATACATATTTTTGGATATACATAGAAAACACCCAGACCATTTGAAACAGACATTCATGCACACAAATGTTTCTACTGCCCGGGGTTCGAACCCGGAACCCTTGGTGTTGCAGCCGAGCTCTCAACTGCAACACCAAATGGGTCGTCAAATATGGTCTATGCTGAGTGTTATATTATCCAATGCATTTCTTACGGTTCCCACCGAATTAGTAGGGGTGGTGACAGTTGTATTTCTATATCTGCTGTCGCCAAACAGTATCTTTACATTTTAAGAATCATAATAAATTTTTCATTTCGTTAATTGATAGCTTTTGTAAACATCTCCCACTGTAACACAACCCTAATGTAAGGATGGTCGTTTCTGTAATTAAATCTAAAGGCTTATTGTAATTACAGATAAAGTCTCGGTCAGCACCTCCAGTCTTAACCCTCAGTCGAAACAGTTATTTGAATCAAGTAACTGATTCACCAGTATTTTGTTAGACTAAGCAATGCTACAAGGGATGAAGAATTTTGAAACTTCTGAATTATTTTGTAGCAAGCTTGGTATATAAGGTTTTAAAATGTAAACGAATAATTACTTGCAAGCTTGATCTCAACATTAAAATATTAATTTATGTAGTGTCTTAGTTTTTGTTTTTTTTATTTTATTTAATATAAACACAATTAAGTCGCAGATATTCATTATTTATCGGCGGATATTTATATCAATCAGATTTCAAACGTAATGAGATTAATTCATGTAAGAAATACGCCATTGAATCTAATACACTCGCGTGCAAGTAAATCGACTCAAGCCTCAAGTACGCATAACAAGTGATATAACTAAAAAATGCCTTATTATACCTCTATATAATGTTTTACATAATTAAAGCCTAGTAATTGAGCTTTAAAATGGTGTAAGTTGCATGAAAATCGATTCAGTAGTTTAGTAAAAAAGGTTAATGCTAATGATAATGTAAAAAATGTTGAAAATTCATACAATTTCACAGTATGGGGTTATTGTGTTTAAATGAAACAAAATGTGCGTAAGATAAAAAAATATTCGTGTCAATATTTGGTATTCCCTCCTCTAGCTCTGATCACTGCTCTCATGCGATTCTTCATCGACCTTATCAACTTTTTAATGGATGATTGTGGTATTCGACCCCACTCTTCTACCAACGCAGTCTTGAGCTCATTGATGTTTGTCGGAGCTGGATTCCTCGCTCTAACTTTCCTTTTGAGCTCGTCCCATATGTGCTCAATGGGATTTAAATCGGGGCTGAGCGCTGGCCAATGCATAGTGTGAATTCCAACTTCGTTCAGGAAATCACGTGTGGCCCGAGCAGTGTGACATCGGGCATTGTCATGCATCAAGATGAAATTTTCCCCAATAAAGCCTTGATAAGGGACAACTTGATCCAGTAGAACATTTTCAATGTAACGATCACTGGTCAGACCTCCTCCCCGGCCTCCCCCAGGAACGAAAACAAGGTCCGTTTTGCCTTCTAAGGAAATTCCAGCCCACATCATGCAAGATCCGCCACCATATGCAACGGTTTCCACAAAGCAGCACTGTGAAAACCGTTCACCGGGACGACGGTATACCCGACCTCTCCTGTCGCTGCCATGGAGACACATCCTCGTCTCATCTGTGAACAGGACTGACTGCCATTGCTCTATGCTCCAATCCAAATGTTCTCGAGCAAAGTGAAGGCGTGCTTGACGATGAGCTGTGGTCAACTTCGGGCCTGTAGCGGGTCTTTTCGGAGTAAGGTTAGCTTCTTTCAACCTTCTTCTAACTGTCCACTGACTGACAGTCACCCCGCGAACTTGACGTAGCTCCTGCTGCACATCTACGCCGGTAAGGTGTCGATTTCGGAGAGAGGTCGAGACCAAAAACCGGTCGTCACGCTCCGAGGTACACCGGCGAAGGCACCAGTCTCTTGAAACCTTCTGTATACTCTCGAGACAGCGGACTGACTCATATTCAAACGACGAGCGACTTCTCGCTGGTTCAACCCTTCTTGCAACAGGGCAACGACTTGAGCGGCTTCTTCAGGTGTTGTATCCATAATTTTCTTCAAATGACGGCTTTAATTTGCAGAGATGTGTTCAGGTCAACGTCTAATGAGCGACTGATAAGAAAAAAACGATTACAGGGGGTTTTATAGGGGGTTGTGTCGCGCAAGTTGTGAATAGAGCGCAGAGCAGTTTACGGGAGGTTGCGTTCAGTTGCATTCTAAGTACAAGTGTTTATTTAAATTACTGATATTATGCTACCATTTGAAAGCCTAATTACTAGGCTTTAATTATGTAAAACATTATATAGAGGTAAAATAAGTCATTTTTTAGTTATATCACTTTTTATGCGCACTTGAGGCTTGAGTCGATTTACTTGCACGCGAGCGAGAGTATATCCATTGCGTGCTGGTAATGGATATCAAATTGTACGCACTAACATAACCGGCGATGTATATATCGAGTTAGAGCACGTGTTAAATTGGAGAGAAATTGCTTTGAGCCTGCAAAAGTATGAATCGTAAGATCCGACAGTTACACCGAATTGTTTATGTTGTAAAAATACTAATATAAAAATAGAAGAGCTTTATTTCTAGGTATAGTTAAAAAATGAAATACTTGTATTGGGAATGACTCGCTTGTTTTTTCATTATTTACGGAACTTATAACAATAATAGTTAAAAGATAAACCGAATTTAAAATAATACAGACCACAGTTTAACAGAAGACTGCGTGACGTTAAAAAGATACATTAAGATTGCATTACTTTGAAAACAATTATAAATTCATAGCACATTAATTGTTTTAAGATTTCGTAGTATTTCCAACAATCTAAAAAAAGTTTGTAAAATCAAATTACTCATTTTCTGGTTTAATGACCATATTAGCGAACATAATTCAACGGATGCTTAAAAAATAACTTACAACGTTAAACAGCTTCAATTTGCAAAAAATGACCACTCATGGGTTTACATACCTGAAACAAAATTATACAATCATTAGTCTAATGCACATCATTGGTCAATAAAAATTAACAACTGTACAAAATTACTAACTGTCACGAAATTAATTTAAGCTCAGTATTAAGTCATTTAAATGTATCTAAGCTATGCGGAAAGGCCTATGCCCTGCAGTAGGATGTAATAGACTGATGATTATTATCCAGTCATTTGACTAGAATGTTGATAACAATGAAATTCGTTCCCAAACTCGCTGTTCAACAGCGTTTAAATAGCGAATTTGGGAACGATGACTTATTATTAAGAGCGTCGGTGGCTCAGTGGTGTGGACTGTCGCCTTCCTACCGGGAGGGCTGAGGTTCAAATCCCGACACGTACCAATGTATTTTCGAATTTTCGAAAAATATATGTACGTTATCCGACGCTCTTACGGTGAAGGAAAACATCGTGAGGAAACCTTCATGCACGCCTGCGAAGAGATTCGAAGGTTGTGTGTGAAATCGTCCAATGCGCACTGGGTCCGCGAGGACGACTAAGGCCTAATCACCCTATACGGGTAGGCTCGTGCCCCTCGGTGGGGACGTTTAATGAGCTGATGATGACTTATTATTTATTTATATATTATTAATATCTAGAAGTTAGTTCCTCATTACATCACGGTGTAACTGGCGGACGACTTAACGCGTTTTATTATGTGTGAACGAAAATTTGATACCGCTCGCGTGATACCCCACCTTAAACGCATTCGTAAAGTGGTTTCTGATGGAATCCAGTGATTTAGTTGGGATCCAAACGCGATCCAATTGAACACGGTGTAATGGAGGACAGGTTGGAAATATTATTATTGGGTTATGTACCATTTTTGCGATATTTTACGCAGATGATAATTATAACTAGATACTTGATGTATCTGTACGAGATACTAGTTTCAGTCATATAATACAAGTCTTTTTGACAGAAAACAATGGAAATAACATACACTTCGTTTTCTCTATTGTGTCGTCTGTTGCTTTCGGATCGGGCGGGCGACGGTTCAAATCCCGCCACGTAGCAATGTGTTTTCAATTCTCGAAATTATATTATTTATAATAGTATGGTGTTTGTTTTGTTGGCTGTCCTAAATAAATAAATAAATAAACCAATAAACAGAACAATTATTTTGTGTTAAGTTTAAATATATCCTTAAGAAAAACCTTGAAATGCATTACAAATCTCTCATATGTAACATCTATCGTCTACGTAACATAGTTAAAAGGGCTATTTAAGCTTTCATTATTCTTGGAAAAGCTACTGTCACACGGCGGCTGCTCAAAGGTAACTTTTCAGGGTTCGATATTACTCAATTTCAGTCGGCCTTTGTAGTTCATATTGAGTTTGGCACAGGTAACAGTGGCAAATTTTTTTAGAAATGGAGCATTTTTAGTCTTTTTAACGGAACGGTCATCTCGCTCACCTGGTGGTAAGTTATACGCCTGACCATTACAGGAGCAGTGTTAAAGGAAATTAATAACAGTAGGTAGGTATTACTGTTGATCAACACTGCCCTGCGCCCGTCATCCGAGACGACAGATGTTAGGTCTCTTATACCAGGTAATTTTATAGATGCCCTCATCCCCCAAAACACAGAAGTGCAAAAAACTCCTGGCACTGCGGTGATACTCACTTAGACGACTCAGTATCGAGTCTTGTATATAGTCTTACTGGCACTGGTCTTACTTATATTAATCTCAAAAACATAAATAAATCTAATCTGCCTGTTTCAGTTATTTATTTTCCTTTCTTAGGACTGCTGGAAGAGATTCCATATGGAACAAGTAGTACCTTTGTACTTATATTTCAATCACATTTGTTCATTTTCTATGTTTATGTGTGCATAAATAATAAATAAATAAATCCTTCCATTTTGTGTGGGCTTTTATTTAGTCATAATGAAGAGAATCTCTTTAGTCATAATGCCGCCAATTGCATCAATTTGCTGTGTAAAATCTTGTAAAGTGTTTTTCCCGTTGTTGCACATAACACCTTAGACTTTTACACAACTCTAGTAAGCCCAAATTTAACCAAGGTTCTTTTAAGAATGATTTGGTTTTGCTTTTTTAAATACATGTCATATTAATAAACCTCCAGACCAAGACAAAACAGACATTCATTTTTTTTATTGAACAGAAGGAAAAAGAGCATACGGGACACCGCCGCTCAAGTACATTTGCAAAACCTCAGGTCCCAGAAATGCGTTGCCGGCCCTTTAAATAAATAAAATAAAAATCATTTATTTCGAAACGTGAGTCCATAGTGTTAGTAACAATGAAACTTAAACAACTATGTTAGAACAATATTTCTTGATTTGTAATTTAGAGTCTTTGGCGATATGAACACGGGTCCAATGTTGCATTATGACACTGTCCACGTCCAATCTCGCCGCGACCGTCTGCAGAAGGCTGTTGGTGCTGCCGCGTACACGATGGATCAGGGATGCAATGCGCTTTCTAATTATGGTTGGAAAACTATCGACATCCGCATTTGCTAGCATCCCTGACGCACTGCAGTGTCGCGGCAGCCCCATCAGACAGCTGAACGCATTATTATATTGAGTGCGCAGGGCCTTGTATGTTCCTTGGGTGTAATTTATCCATAGGCTGCACGTGTAAAGCGAGTGACAATAAGCTTTAAACAATGTGATCTTAACTTTTTTGGTGCAGCGTGCAAACCTGCGTGACAACATATTTGCCCTAAAAGTGAGAGTTGCCTTTAAAAGTGAGAACGCTCTTTTTTTAAAGGACGCCAGGTCGTATCGCTCCGGAAATGTTTCCAAGGGAAGTTTATTCCACAGTTTTGTCGTACGTGGCAGAAAATGACGACAGAATCGATCTGTAGAAGACCTCCAATCATCCAGGTGGTGAGGATGAAATTTGGATTTCCTCCGAGATGTACGGTGGTGGAACTCAGCCGCAGGAATAAGCTAAACAACTCATCTGATCACTCTCCGAGATACAAGCGGTAGAGAATGCAAAGAGATGCAACATCTTAACGCAAACTCAAAGGGTACAGCTGGTCAGTAAGATCTGTATCGTCGACGATTCACAAAAAGGTTTGGTACCAGCCCCAAGGCATCCGGTACCCTTGGTGTTAAAACCTACTTCCCAACCAGAACACTATTATTATATTTATATTTAAATGGAGTTTGGTTCCAATAATATTAGCATGGGTCATCCGGATTCATCCCAGAATAGTCCTAAAAATGTCTAGACAAGTTACTAGCCATAAATACGTCAAATCAGATTCGTCCGGTGCCAGAATTAATGCTCCCGGATACGTTAACGACTGTCCGGACTGTAATTTATGGACAGTCGGATTATTATGAAATATTAACACATTCTTAATACAGCGATGCCGTGAAATTGCGTAGCGATGGCTATTTTTGAAGAAGGCGAAGAAGTACCTTAAGTATTTTTTGAATGGCTCAACTACAGTGTGGTTACCTTCCTACCGAAAGGGTGGAAAGTTCAAACTCGCCTTCGCCTTCGAATTTTCTATGTACGTTGTCCGACGCTGTTTCGGTGAAGGAAAACATCGTGAGGAAACCTACACACACTGCCGAAGAGATTTGAAGGTTGTGCGTGAAGTCGTCCAATCCACACTGGGCCCGCGTGGACGACTAATACCTATACACCCTTTACGAGTAGGCTCGTGCCCCTCGGTGGGGACATCTAATGAGCTGATGATGATGATCATGTCACTTTGCATTAGTTTGAGTGTTACTTTGTAAAATATGTATTTAATTAAAAATAATGGTACCCATAATATCGGTGATGGTTCAGTAGTCGGTTATTAATCTAAACGTTAAAGGTTCGAACCCCGTGCAGTAGAAACATTTGTGTGCATAAAAAAAAGTCATTATGTTAATCTGTAGTTTATAATCAACAAGCTATATATTGAAAATGGGACTAGATGGCGCTGTTAAGAATGTCTGTAGACATTTGTTTATTCTTAAACAAAAAACAGAAAGGAAGGGAAATATTTTAAAACTCAATGCCCGTTATTGCGAATGACACAAAAAAAGGAACAAAAAACAATTTCATGTGAGATTAATGTAGCACGTTGACTTCAGTTGACGTTAAATACGGAAGTCTAAGGGTGTGCTTACGGTGATAAGGTGTAGCGATTCTCGAGCTATCAAACTCAAAACAAGATATCTGGCTCAGGACGGATGAGAACTTTAATACTAAGATTTGGTACGGAGACTGCAATAGCTTCAAAAGAGAGAAAAACACACTAAAATTTGTTTTTATCAAATAAATCTTTGTCATAAGTTTTGAAATTTAAAGATATGTGTTGAGTTATCATTTCACTCTATCCCATGGGTTTTGTACTCATCGATATTATGAAAAATGATTTACAAAAAATATCTAAGTTGTTTTTCACAGTTATACTTTTACAGCATCGTTCAATAGAGGCAAGGAATATATTAATGCGCTTAAAATAAGCCGTGTGGCGACGGCAGATAAGAATACAATAGTCCCCGGCCCTACTCTTCCCGTGGGTGCCGTAAGAGGCGGCTTCGGGACAACACATTTAGCAGGGATCTGATGGCAGCGATAACTTCTTCAATCAAACCTTTTTATAGGTACTGATAACTACCCGCATCCAAAGTATTTTAACGATTACCCATGTGGTGTAAAAGTTGAGACGTCACCTCCACAGTACCACGGGTTCCGGTTTCGATGCCCAGTAACATATCCGTACGTTGTTTAGTACATACAACAAGCTCCTTCATTATTTTTTTTACGGTTGACTAGATATATACATTTGGCAGCCATCTCAAATTGGATTGCGCGCTGTGTCATTGTCATTGAATTTAATTTTATTATTAATTTATTATCTTTGAAATCCGCTACCTCTTATCACCGTGCTAATCCCGCCCTATAGGGTCGTTTAAGCATTCAAGCATCTCCCACCTGCAAGTGACTGGGCTGAGGGCCATTGTGTCTCCCAGACAGGGTACGCACTTATTATGCATAGGAAGGGGGTTCGACACCCGGTCGCGCTCACGTTTGAGGTTGAAGTCTCGATTTGAAGTTACCGTTTCAAGTGCGGAAGGAGTAGGCATGATGAGTAACAAACGTATGAACTGAGCTTCTTTTTCAATCTCGTTTCTTTTAAAAATTCATTTTGTATGGAAAAACGAGAAACTATATCGTCACTCGTTCAGTTTTTATGTAACCCACTTTTACTCAAAATTCTTACAAAAATACTTGTACTTAAAATATTTAGGAATATTAGGAAATTTTTAAGACAATTGTAGGATACCGATGATCTCTTACTATATTTTTTGCTTTACCCATCTACGTTTTAATACTTGCACGTACTGGCTTAAAACTGCATTATAAGAGACGCATTATGGTACCTTTACTTTGTAATCTGCTAACTTGTTATTGTACATAATTAATGAGTGGTCATTATATATAATTATGTACAGTTGCAAACGGACAGTAAGGTGTGTAATCTGTATTTTTACCCTCAATACAATTTTTTAGTGCAAAACTTACTTTTGGAATAAAAATGGAAAATAATATATATGTATTATGCCCGGCACTGATCAATATTACATCATACTAGTGGGGTAAAAACTTTCCATTGCATCTTCCTTATAATAAAGCATATTAACCCTCTGAACGCCAATGACACATACAGGCCTCAGAAACAATAGTTTTTTTATTGGTCTGGATTCCTTCTGTGTGAAGGGTTAAGCCGTGACCCATTATGCAGACCTATAGTGGATTTGTAGGTGTAAGACTTTAACACTTACATATATATAAATAAATATCCGCTGACATTCACGCAGCGCCATCGAGTCACAATCTAAGCATTGGCCAATAAAATTGGTACTAAACAACGGATAAACATACACACATATATTTGTAAATACATACATGTTATACATAGAAAATAGTAATATTTTAGAAGGGAGCTTAAAGATCTTGGTTTTATTTATTTTTTTGCTTTTACGTTTAACTAGATATGACATTTGGCAGCCATTTCAAATTGGGACTAAATGGCGCTGTATCAATGTCACTGAATTCAATTTTATAATAAATTTATTATCTTATGTAATATGAGGACCTAACAACGGATAAACATACTTGTATCCTTTTTTTGTAAATACATACATTTTATACATAGAAATTGAAATTGAAATTGAAAAATGCTTTATTCAAATAAATCTTTACAGATACTTTTGAATCGTCAAACAGTATATAATTTTTTTATTAATCTAATGACTCTACCACCGGTTCGGAATGCTGCCATCCAACGAAAGATCGGCAAGAAACTCGTGGGTTACTCTTTTCAATACTTGGTTTTACAGAGTTTGGTCAAATAACAAATTTATACAATTCAATTATATGCGTCTGCTCCTGGAACACAATGCAGGCAGACTAGCACACAAAATTTTGTCTGCTAAATATTCATCTACTGTGTAATATCCTTTTTTCAACAAGGTAGTTTTAATTAAAGCTTTAAACTTATGCAAGGGCAAATCAACAATATTTTGTGGCACTTTATTAAATACTTTATACAATTTCCGACAAAAGATTCCCTACTTTGTGAAGACGAAGATTCGGAACAGCAAGTTTGTTTTTATTCCTAGTGTAAATTATGATGATCACTGTTTTTTTCAAAAGTGTGGATATTCTTACGTACGTACATTATATTATCAAAATATATTGCGATGCGACTGTCAATATATTTATTTCTTTAAAAAGCTCCTTCATAGAAAACACATAGAAAACACTTATATTTTAGAAGGGAGCTTCAAATTCCTTCCAAAGCTAGAAGAGACACAGGTTGATATATTTCGATCACCCATTCAATGATCAAGGCAAATCTAGGACTTTTCATAACAAGGGAATCTAGAAGAGGTATGTTTTATGTGTTCACTTGAAATGTAACTGTACTATATACCCACACACACAAACGTGTCTGCATCCATTCTATCATCGGAGCATCTGGCCATTTTTTACACCGTTTTTTTTTGTAAACCGTCAAATAGATATAAATCACTTGTTTCCTCTTCATACGGTACCGACCAGTCAAAATTTCATCCAAAACTGAACTTTAAAACTTTCAACTTTAAGTATATTCTTAAAGATTTAATTTATGATAGTTTATTTATGTATGCCAAACGCAAACGCTTCTGGATTCTAAGAAATTTTAAGTACGTGCTCTGTCTGATAGTGCGCAGGCGCAGTGGTTTGAGACCACGCCGGAAATACAGAGCTATGGTACGACTCCTACCAGGGCGTTCAGGACAAACGAATAATGTTTTAACGATAATAATAATATCATCATCAGCTCATTATACGTCCCCACCGAGGAGGACGAGCCTACTCGTATAAGGTGTATAGGCCTTAGTCGTCCACATGGGATCGTCGACCGTCGCCCAGTGCGGATTGGCCGATTTCACGCACAAGGATATTCAGGAATGGTTTGCATTTTAGCGCAAAGACAGCGTTTGTCAATTAAAAAAAAACACCTATTACAAACGACCCATTTGGTGTAGCGATTGCGACGTCGACTACTACACAAGGTTCCTGGTTCGTTCCCCGGCAGTACAAACATTTGTGTGCATGAACATGTCTGTTTGTAATGGTCTGGGTGTTTTCTATGTATAATATGTATGTATTTACAAAAAAATATATATATGTATGTTATCCGTAGTTTAGTACCCATAATACAGGCTTCACGCTTAACTTGGGGCTAGATGGCGCTGTGTGAATGTCAGTGGGTAGATATTATTTATTTATATAAGTAAATAATGATTAACTTCGCAGGCCCTTCCAAAATGCAGACAATACCTACTTTTCCTATTCATACATACGTAAGCCATGTGACGTGTAAAGTTTGACTGTTGGGGTGCCGAGAGATGCTAGAAATTCCGTTCTCCACCCACCCCTTCCGTGTAGGGGAAAATGTACAACCCTTTCAACTCACAATGCTTTATGAAAATGTCTCAAGTTGTACTTATCTGTATCATTAGATATATTTAGATTCAAAGGTTGTGCGTGAAGTCGGCCTATACGCACTGGGCCCGCGTGGCCGACTAAGGCCTATACACCCAAGTACGGGTAGGCTAGTGCCTCTCGGTGAGGACGTGAGTTGATGAATATGAAATGGCCTTTATGATTTGACAGGCAAATCTCACTCTAATATTATATGCAGTAGTTTACTAAAGACATTAAACAAGCCTTCAAGGAATCCAGACTTAAGTTTTCTACAGTATTACCTATCCGATGCATAGCTGAAACTCCTCAAAAGATTCTCCAACAGCGTTGATGTTTCCACGAAATTTTCGTATTTTGTAAACTTTTGCGAAATTCAACAGGATGTTGAAGTTTGCATATTCTACTTTATCAGTTAAAGTTTCAAACTATATTCTAAAGGAAATATGAGTTTATGTTACTTAATACACTACAATGTAGTCGTCCATAGATGTTTATGAACTAAAATATTTTTGATGGGATCGAACCCAGAGCCTTTGGTGTAGTTGCTCACTTATAAATTTTTACATCATAATATGCCAAAGACAAAAGCCATTAATTAAATTCAGGCATACTAAATTCATTGATTATTTTTTAAAAAAAAAAATAAATAATATAAGTACCTACTTATCAACGTTCAAACACAAATAAACCAATATACTTTTCAAATATTTAAAGTATACTTAAGTATAAAAACAACAATTTATAAAGTCTGAAATATTGAGCAGTTTAGGAACATGCATTTTTATCTGATTTTTTTTATTAAATTCTAGCCTCAAACATGCTACCTATAATGTCTACTCTTCAACATTTTGAAGTACCTTTTAAAACAATTTTATACATCTTTTTGCAAACGATTTGTCTGCTTAATTAAGTCTCTCTCTTCAACCTATCGCAGTCCACTGCTGGTCTCCCCATTTGCGCCAGATGACCAGCCCCTGCCACTTCAAATTGCTGATCCGGCGGGCTATGTCGGTAACTTTACTAATTAAGTCTCATGAGTCACGAAATTACTAATAAATTGCACTATTTAATTATCCCTTATATCCAAAAGATTGTTCATCATCGAAGATCATTGATTCGTCAACCTGTAAACTCGATTCACCTCAGACACAAAGCCACTCCAAAACTAGGTGCTAACAGAAACTTCGAGTTACCGAGAAAGTCTCGCAACTCCCGCCTCTCGATAACGTATCGAGGTTCAATTAAAGCTGTCAGCGGACCCCAAATTAGAGGGTGCTTTGGGGTCTTTACCCACTTGGTGACCTGTGTTTTCCAAAAACCTAATCTTATGGCTAAGTTTAACTTGTTATGGGCGAGATAGCGAAGCAGCGCGTTTTGACAATGATTGCACAAGTCAAGCAACCGTCGCGTTCTTGCATCGGATGGGTGAGCGAAAAATATCGAATAAGATAAAATACCAAACCTTATTTTTATAAAAGCGCACCTAATTTTATATATCGTTTCATTGATTACTTTTGTTTATTTGCAATATTGTATTGAAATACACTGATGAAACCAATATATATATAAGGTCAATTGATGATAGTGAACAATGACGTCACATATCACTAATCTCATACAAAATATATGGAAACGTTCCTTTTTGACAGTTCATAAAAAGTACGTCAACGATTAGTGGTGTTAATTATCGGAAGATTAGGGATTTTAGCTGCAAGTATCTTTAGTGACCACTTCAAATAGGTAAACGCATTGCTGCTAGCTCCTTTAGTACTAAAAATTAAATTCTTAGAATTTAAGTTCTTAATGCTCTTAGCGTCCCACAATGATATTCTGTATATATAAAGGTAGATACGCCACCCGTGCCTCAAAAACGAACCACCAAATAGAATACAGTTTGAAGGGTTTTGTTTCGGTAAATGTACGCTCATTATGCGGGATTGTTGTCGCTACATTCGGAACACTTTTTTCGATTGTTTTGTTAGCATATCACGAATCCATACTTTTTACATCATTGGCGTCCCAGTGAAGTTTCATCAGACTGCTCCAAGTAACTTCAATGCGCAAATAAATTCGCTACTTTTACAATTACTTGATTGTTTAGTTTCACTTGCCATTTCAATGGAATTCGGCCAGTTTTTGTGACTTACGTTTGGTGTTTTTTGTAAAAGAAATGTTACAACGCACCTTTTGAACTCAGGTTTGTTTGAACTTGAAAGTTCTGTTCATTAATGAAATGTCTATTTCACTCATAGTTTTATAGGAAAAAAGAAATGATAGACTTTATGAGCATACTACTTCCGTGGGCAGTATACTTCATCAGGCATTAAATGCTTATGGTTAAGTGGTTTAAGGCCCGTATTCAAGAACGAGACTCAACGTCGATCTTTACTTAAATTAAGTTAGAAAGGGATAGCGCTATATACAATTACTAGCGGCATCCCTTTCTAACTATATTTAAGTAAAGATCAATGCTTGAGTCTCGTCCCAGAATACGAGCGTTAGAGTCAAATTCTGGGCGCTGCTGGATATGGGTGTCGTCAGTTCGAATGTAAAAAAAAAATAAAAAAAAATAAAAAATAACCAGTTGATATCCTCAACATGTTCTCAGTGCATGTTAAGTAGATTGTCATGAAAGAAGATAACTCCGTGCATTTGTCATGTCATGTCATGTGCATAACAATTTGTCAGTTGTATTAATAATAACGTGTGTGTGTGTGTGTGTGTGTGTGTTCGTGCGTGCGTGTGTGTGATTGAGAAAGAGTGTATGTGTGTCAGTGAGAAAGAGTGTGCGTGTGTGTGTGTCTGGATGTGTCGAAAGTGTGTTTATTTATCTATGAAATGATACGTGATAGAACCCCTATCCACGAAGCCTCCCTAAAACCTTTCAGGAAAATACCCACAGTTGATTGCTGAAGTTTTAATAAATGTAGATAGTACGCCACAGTTTAACAGCATAGATCCGTAGGAATTTCTGTTAGATTCAAAACGGAAGAGGTTTTCTGCAGCTTTTCAGGAAGCTAACGTACAAACAAACAATTAAAAAACATAATGTAATATAGCTTTGATTCAAAGGTCTTCCTTAAATTGATTATGATTTGTAAATTACTATTAGGCGATAACCTTCTATTTTGATTGGCAGTTGGATTTTATTTTTTTATTTTAACGCCAATGGAGCGTAGGACGCCCTCCGGCCCGATAGACCGACGACTTACAAAAGGTCGCTGGTGGCTGGATGAGAAAAGCGGAGGACCGGGATATCTGGCGGAAAATGGGGGAGACCTATCCAGCAATGGACTTGATAGGGAAGAGAAGAAGAAGAACGCCAATGACACTTGAGGTATCAAAGGCAACGTCTGCTTGTATCAGTATCTTTAAAAAGTCAATTTGTTTTTGATTAACTTACTACGTTATTGCTATTGTCCTATAAACCCTTTGACCACCAGAGGCGCCTTGACGCGTCAGAAACAATAGATTTTCTATTGTATTCCTGGCGTTCAAAGGGTTTAAACATTCCAGGACTTTTTTTAAGGGTTTTACCACACTCCACGAAACCCCAGAAATGTGGGAATTGCTTTTTCAGTAACGCACGGTATTCATATGTGGTCAGTTTGCGCTTTCGTTCTTTTTGCGGCGATTCCACAGCTTTTTTCGCACACGATTTCAGTTGTTTTACGAATACTTACTTTGTTTCCTTTAAAATTTGAAATTTTGTACTTAATGTAGAATGTTCAATTGAACAAAGGTAAGAAAATATTCATGACACATAATTCCAAGATTTACAAAAATCCTGTTACTGGGTCCATAAAAATGCATATGAAAAAAAATTAACAACATTTTTAAACTTAATAAAAATATGAGTACTCAAAAATACGAGTATATTCATTCACCAATCATGTTGATTTATGTTATTGCAATTATAGTACACTGCTGGGATTGGGAACTTGAAATTGGGACTATTACCATCGCTGGTTAATTGTACAGACCTTTGTCTAATTTAATTAACACTATAAAAACACCTGCTAAAGAAAGCATTTCTGGTGGAGACTGCGTGAAAGCATAGACATCTGGCGCAAAACGGGGTACATTTCTATCCAGTAGTGGACTTCGAAAAATTCAACCATTTAAGAGTCAAAAAGAACTCTAACAACACCAAGTAGGGTTCATCTAAAGCATGCGCCTGTAAAAAGGTATCCAGAATTCAATACAGGGTGATTCTTATTGAAATTCAATCTGTCCCGTACAAAAGGTGTAGGTTGAGATCCCCAGGGAGCTGACAGGCTCCGGGAATTTATCGAGAAATAAGCAAATTCTGGATTTCATTATATACAAAGTGGAATACAAAATGGACACCTTCGTCTGTCGGAGAATTGATGCTTGAATATTGAAATATTTGAAATTTCAAAGCTTTACTATGATACTAGAGAGATGGTTTAAAAATCTGGTAATAAAATATATTTTAACTGAACACTGACTTGGTGATACTACGTGACGTCCACAGCTGGACTTGTTCACAGTGAGTCACTATGACGATAACATTCAGCCCACTAAGAAAATAAATGAAAACCCCTCATATAATATAAAGATATGCCTCCATTGATGTTGACGCCTCATTCAGTCTAGACCAGGGTCATCGGGCTTGGACAGCTTCGAGGATATGAAAACCCTCAATTTTATTGCCGCTCTACCTTCAACCAATCGAAGTCCTGAACTGGACAAGTCCCCTCCATTTTGCACTAAATATAAATATCCACTGACATTCACACAGCGCCATCAAGTCCCATATTATGCGCAAGCTTGTAGTCAGGGTACTCAAGAAGTGATAAACATACTTATTTTTTTTGTAAATACATACATATTATACATAGAAAACACCGAGACCATTACAAACAGACATGTTCATGCACACAAATGTTTGTACTGCCCGGAGATCGAACCCGGAACCCTTGGTGTAAGTAGCCGATGTCCCAACCGCGACTTGACCACCCCACTTCAATTTGCTGTTCGGCGAGCTTTATCAGCGGATATTTATTGTGAACCTGTTATAATTAAATTATATTAAAATTTTCAACCCAAAATACACTCACTCATCAATCCAAATATAAATTTGTTCTTTTTATTCATACTTAAATCCGTCTTTTTTTCGAACTGACTACTGTTGTTGGCCGCAGATGGCCTTTACAGCTTCACCGGGCAATTAACTATAATCTATCTGTATATAGAGGTTAAAAGGATAGCCTTTTAACCTATCTCAGTTATAGCCGGGTATAGCCCTCATATTGCGCCTAATATCTCGCTTCCATTTTCCACTTCCAGCATCCAGTTATCATTCGACATAGCCAACTATTGCACGCTAAAGTACAAAGAAAAATGAAAGTCCTTCAATACCACGGCAGTGTCCCGTTGAATGGGTGACCACTCTTTACAGTGAAAGCATCAGATCAGAAACGAATTATATCTCCAATAGCACTCCGTATAGGGACGGTGAGAACTGAATTCATAGTCAGTGGTTTTTCTGAAAAAGTAACTCAAACGGATAGCGTTCATATTGGAGGGCACGCTCGGACGGTTTCTATGGGGACATACGGGTGTTGGGGATGACAAGCTTAATACACCATGACATTTTTATATCAATGTAATTTTATTTATTTTTTTAGACAGCTGGTAATACAACATGACATTTTTATATCAATGTAATTTTATTTATTTTTTTCAGAAAGCTGGGATCCATTATCTGTTATTCATATTTTTTTTGTTATATGTACTGTTAGCACTATTTAAAATGTTAATAGCAAACTAGTCCCACGTTTGGGTTTATTAGGGCCATGATCGAGTGCCGCCTCAGCGCACTATTACATCTTCTGTAGTAATATTTAAAATTTCAATAGTAAATATTGTCCGCGTTTGGGTTAATAGAGCCATGATTTAGTGCTGCAACCCATCTCAACGAACCCCTTAAGAATACTGTTATATGAATCCACAAATTACTTCCCAACTTTTCAATTTATAAATATTCACTGCAGAGTACCGTCCCACACAACATGGCTATAGATTAAGGCGTAACCCACCATGCAGACCAATGGGGGTTTGTGGGTATTATGTTCTGTAGGTAGTGGGTAGCAGATGGATGTCAAGTGCTAGAGTGGTGGATAGAGTGATATCAAATTCTAGGAATCGGAAAAATCGCGTGGAAATCATTAGGTGCCTATGTTCAGCAGTGGACGTATAAGGCAGTGGCGTGCATTCCATGTATACAAATAAACAGTGCATACCCTGTGCGTCCATACAACCCGGAAAATCGCCAACATATAAAATTTTTGCCACTTATTCGCCCATTTTACTCTACACATAGGCAATTTGCTGGCATTCACCAGCACTCAAATTCACAAAAATGAAAATTATTTATGGTTTTTGCGATTAGTGTCACTCACTTTGCATACCCTACTCATAACCTCTGTGCACGTCACTGATTAGGCTGGATGATGATGAATTAGGTAGAAGCCGGACTAAAGGATTAACGGAGTACTTACGAAGGGACTCGATACAATTATTAAGGTCACCTATCTGGCGACATACCAATGCGTTAGCGATGCTGGACTTGATCAATACAATCGAAATCTTTTAGTGAACTTCATTTTTCAAAATATGTGCGCTGATCGTCACAGCAGTGTTACCCAAAAAGGGTTTAAGATACCCTTTTTTGTGAAATTAGATTGCACCCTTTCCTATACTGGGCCTCACTTTTATCCTTCGGGATCCCAATTCACCCCAATAGTTGCTCTGGACAGCCATTGTGATTGTAATTAAGTTTGGCGGGTCAAACAATGGCGGTTATTTCCGTGACATGTTTTTAGGGTTCAGTGGTAAATAAAAAACCCTTATGTTTACTATAGTGTGTTAGAGTAAATTTTGGATATGAAATAAGGGTTATTATATAATAATTTAGTTGCTATACTGTGAACTCTATATCAGCATGAGTTGTGGTTAAGGTGACAGTACGCACTTACTATATTGTAATGCGTGGGTTGTCTACTTGACAGCAACTTCATTCCACAGATAATGGATCTCGACAAACAGACCAACAATAAATGAACCCATCGAAAAATTTGTTCGTAGGTGTTTGTTATTCGTTTTCTTTTTAAAAATACATTAATAAACTATACTAAAGCATAATCCATACCTACATTTAAAAATATGGAGTACATTTAAAAACAAGTGTATAAGTTGTCTGACTGAATAATGTAAGAGAGACATATAAGAGAATGGGGGGCGTTCTATATACATAAAAGTGCGACAGACCCAGGCTTCGTTACTGACTGAGAGATTATAAAATCTGTGATTTAGTACTAGTGGTCTCTCGCAATTTTATGAAATATTACACTTTTTGACAATAACAAAAAAGATCATCATTATAGCAAAATATATTTTTTACCAAAAATCACTTATTCAAAAACAAAAATTGAAATGTTTCGAAAATAAATACGGAATCCATCAAAATAAAGCCGACTCGCTAAATTGTATGTGTGTACAATGTATTTTATTTTGCTGGCATTGATGAGGGTTAGTAGTAAGTTGAGGTTTATAAGAAGTGGCCACTGTTAATAGTTATGAGTATAGTTATTTTTGTCATGGAGGTAAATATTGACAAGAATATTGTCTGGTTATTATGGGGTGAAGGAAAACATCGTGAAAAGACTGCGCACGCCTGCAAAGAGATTCAAAGGATGTGCGTGAAGTGAGCTAATCCGCACTTGGCCCGCGTAGACGACTCAGGTCTAATCACCTTTACGGATGGGGACCCTAGGTGGGGATGTTTATGAGCTGATGATAATGATTATATTATATAAGGGGCGGAAAGGTTCTCGAGTGGCGTCCGCTTAACGGAAAACGAAGCGTAGGCCGATCCCCAACCAGATGGACTGATGACCTGGTTAAGGTGGCGGTGAGAAGATGGACGTCAACTGCAAGGGATCTGTTCCTGTGAAAATCATTTAGGGAGGCCTTCGTTCGACCTTAACGTAATTGGTGGTTGTGAAGTATGTTTATCCGTTATTTATTATCCAAATTACAGGCTAATGCTTATTTCGGGGCTAGATGGCGCTGGGTGAATGTCAGTGGATATTTATTTATATATAGAAACCATTTCGAAAATAAAATTTCAAATCGTAAGCACCAATTGAAGTCTTCAAGGGGACTTCAGTCCAAACTCTGAAAACTCGAGAGTCTGTCTCCTGGAGAACCCTCAGTGAACTTTCGAGCAACGTCAAGGGTTCCTTGGGGTTTTCGAGAACATTCACCATAACTTTGAAGTACCTTTTTCTGAATCTTTCCAGCTACTTATTTCAATTGGATCGTTTGCGGAAACTTTTTTATGGTTGCATTTTCATAAATATTTAATCTTACTAGGTAGATACGATACTGAGTCGTCTAGGTAGTTCCACCGCAGTGCCAGGCAAATCCGCTCTGGGCCCGAGTCGACGACTCAGGCCTATACACTCTTTACGGGTAGGCTCGTGCCCTCGGTGGGCACGTTTAATGAGCTGATGATGATGATACAAAAGATTCAGTGCTGCACAAATTAAATGAGTTAATTTGTGACAAAATATTTTATTTATCAATTCTAGGGTTCTTACCAACATATGCCAGTGGATCCCCAATTGAATAAACCAACACATACGTTATTTGAAAATTCGAAATAATCTCAGCAACATCATCATATATCAGATACCTAAAGCAAATGTCTAGATAAATTTAATGTCTAGACTGGATTCCTGTCGTCCTAGATAACGTATATTACACTCGATTTATTGCCTTAGCCGTTGAGTGCTTCGTACGAAGGATAATGTAATATTTTGCGAACAGAATTATAATAGTTTATTTATTTTATTTATTTTTATTTATTTATTTCTCTTTCACAATATAGCTACTACAAAAAAACAATGAGAAGTACTTACATTTCAATAAAAACTATATCGCGAGGACTGGTGTCCGTACTAGAAATTCTATGATACAGATTACCAGGCTCTCACCACCTCAATAATTAATGTTTTGACGGTATCTTCAAGAAAGTTTAAACTAGAAAGCTTAAAGAACACAAAAAATAGTAGTATACAATCATTTTTGTGACACCACAAAACAAGAGTTAAAATAAAAATTAATTCGTGTGTGTGTGTGTGCGTTGTTGTTGAAAATGTTCATCTTTTTTGTTACCAACTGGTGGCTGGCAAAGTGATACGCCTGACCATAACATATGCAGTGATGAAGTAAAATAATTACTTATGGTAATTATTATTTTTAACGTCAACACTGGCTTGCGCCCGTCACCCAAGGCGATAAATGTTAGGTCTTCCATACCCGGTAATTTTATTAGCTACAGTGCCCTAATCTTGAAGCACAAAAGTGCAAAACACTCGACTTTCACTGTCCCTACTGTGGTACCTTTCTACCAAGTCTTCCACTTAGTAAAGTTATTTATTTAATATAGCATGCATTGGTAGTTTAGGAATTTTTCCTAGCCCCAAATGTACGGGATGGGAATTTGTAGTCTGTTCTCGTAATTAGTACAGGTGTCTATACCAAAATGAAAATATATTATCATCTAAAGTCATGTATTAAAATATTATTGTTTTGAGTTCTGGGGCTTACCCCTATCTCCATTAACAGTATTACAATAATATAACTTCGCATTTTCTGGAATATTAATGCTGGCCTATCGTTATAGCAATACTGTTTTAAGAGATGGCGGAAACCCCCCTCTTCTCTATTCTAAATCAGTAAAAAAGGAACAGTGTTAACCTAAAATTAACGCAACAAATACGCTGGCAAAAGCTAGTATAACCTAAAAATGTAGATATCTAATAGTATTACAATTGTACTCGTCCAAACACGGAATGGGCCGGCAACTTCTCAGTTGCGAAGGCGCAGCTGTTGCCAAGATGCAACTTCTTTCGATGCAATGTTGCAATCCTATAACAGGCTACAACTCCCATCGAGAACTTCACTTCTCGAATCGTCGTGGCTTTGCGGAACAAAGGAAGTGCGCTAATAAATAAAATTGTCGCTTTAAAATTGCAATGTCTGAAATCCGATGGTAAGAGTGGACTCTTTGATATAAATAAGGTGTGGTATCAGGAAGATCAGGAATTGACGTAGTCCACCAAGAGCACCTGGCCTAGTTCTAGATCAAGACCTAAATACCTAACCTATTGATATAGCAAAACAATGGCTTAAAACAACGCGCGAATTTTGTTTAGATAAATCAGTGATTATAACGCCGTCCAGCCCCAAGTTACGCGTGAAGCTTGTATTCTACATTTTATATACATTTTTAAATATGTACATACATATTATATGAGTGCCATTTTGAATTTTACAGTAATGTCAGTAGTCAAAATTACGTGGCGTAAGTATTATTAGTTATTGTGAGAAATTGTCGGTGGCACAAAGGTTTGGACTGTTGCCCTCCTACCGAGAGGGCTGAGGTTCAAATTCCGTCACAAACCAATGTGTTTTCGAATTTTCGAAATTATATACGTCATCCAACGCTCTTTACGGTGGAGGAAAACAACGTGAGGAAACCTGCGCACGCCTGCGAAGAGTCAAAGGTTGTATGTGAAGACGTTCAATCCGCACTGGGCCCGCGTGGACGACTAAGGCCTAATCACCCTATACGGGTAGGCTCGTGCCCCTCGTTGGGGACGTTCAATGAGCTGATGATGTTGTGTGAAACCTTTTAACTTTTTTAACTTTTACAAATTGCGACACCTGGCAACACAAAGCCGGACTAACCCTGCCAAAGCATGGGTCCCTCTCACTTAAATATTATTTGTAGAGATCTTCTCTTCTTCTCTCAGCCCTTATTCTACCTGTAAGGTAGGCCTCCTTCATATTATTCCATTTATCATATATTATTATATTTATATTTGTAAAGATATCCCATCTCAATTTGTATTCGGTTTAGCTCGGTGATCGGATATGTTACATGATATCGTAACAAGCTCGTTCGACTATGAAATTGTTATGTTTTTGGTGCTGATCGCCCCGACTTAAAGTTACGACGCGCATCACGTTTTATCTTTCTCATGTTTAAGTTTTCATCACAAATATGTTGAAATATTGACGGGCTTGCTTCTTTGGTGGTTTATATTGACATTGACAATTGTAGATTAAGTATATGAATACAATTTCAATTTATTTAATAATAAAAACTACCAACGATTCACAATAGGCATCAAAGAAACAATCACTACATATTATAAAACAAAGTCGCTTTTTTTGTCCCCATGTCCCTGTATCCTATGTGCGCTTTAAACCATTAATCCTTATCCAATTAAATAGCTTAAATTAATTGTTGCGCCGGTACTGGCTGACGGGCAGGCGGAGTGTCTATTATGAATATCACCATGCACCATGTATATTCATGATAGTATACGGTATAAAAAAAGTAAAAGTGACGTAAAGTTTCCACTGTCCAACTTTTGGGGTACGAGCTAAACAAAATTAGCTCAAACCGCATCTACGAACACCAAACGGGTTCTGCGACTTGGCAACACACACTGTACCAGAGGGTGGTGAGTTAAGTTTGAAACTACTCAAAGTAAAAAACCAGTCAACCAACCGCCATGAATCCAACCACAATGAAAAACCTTTTGTTTTTGACACTTCAAGAAGTCTTTGGCGGTCAAAGGGTTAAGGGACAATATCAATAACGTAGTAAGAGAAATCAAAAACCAAATGACTTTTTCAATATACTGACAACAAACAGACGGTGCCTTCTTAGATTTAGAACATTACAACAACCGCCATTAAAATCACAAAAGACGGAGGTAATTCAATACATTGAATACATTGAACTAAGCCCTGATTCCGCTAATTTTAAAATGTGCCATACTAACCAACCGGCACTGGGCCCGCGTGGACGACTAAGGCCTAAACATGGCCTAAACATGGGTGTTCGTGCCCTCGGTGGGTACGTTTAAAGAGCTGATGATAATATGATAATTTAAATAATAGAATTTGATATTCTACTGTAAAAATGAACTACTGAGGTAATATAGATTGCATTGGCGCATTTTGAAATGAGCAGAATCAGGACCCTGGACTAAACAAACAGTAACTCCAATCCGTGACGTTATTTAGCGCGGGACATGCATTTCGCGCGCTTTCCGTCCGCCATTTTGGCTGGTCCTTCGCGCCGGATTTATGGGCGCGCAATAATCGCAACAATAAACAGTTGCAGTACCTTCATTAGTGTTTAAATTCATGTAAATGGTGTGTAAATACCGAATTTGAATGGATAATTAGAGGATGTTTTGTGGATATGTTTAATTTTAACTGAATGAATGAGTTTCTAAATCATAATAAATTAAAATAATGTGACATAATTTGACGGGTTGTTTGGAATATTGGTTAATAAGTCAGCAACTACAATATAGATACCGTTTTTAGTACAGTTCAACCTTTTTTGTACTTGAAAATGTTTTTTTTTTGTATAAGTCTGAGTGGTTTTTATGTATGGGTATTTTAAAACTAAGTTTA
The DNA here is from genome assembly GCA_019425675.1 of Leucinodes orbonalis. Lineage (NCBI taxonomy): Eukaryota > Metazoa > Arthropoda > Insecta > Lepidoptera > Crambidae > Leucinodes > Leucinodes orbonalis. The sequence continues at coordinate 125,458 of PQWD01011375.1, forward strand.
ACTAGGTTCATCTGACGAGGGTGGTTTAAAAATATACTAAGTAGAATTATGACAAAAGTAAAGTACTTCAATGTTGTTACATCTACTATTCAATTTTCATTTTCATACCCATGCTTATGAACATCTAAATAAATTGACATATTTGAAAATCGCGTTAAAAATTAAAGAAAAAGTTTTTAAAACGTTTCAGTTAACGAAGCCAAATCTAGATATTTTTAAACACTCGCTTAAGCAAAGCCTTTATGCCTTCTATATAGTGTAGCCTAGACAAAATCTAGCTTAATCCGGACACAGAACCACTAAATCCAGGCGCATAGTTAGCGTCTCATCTCGCGCGCATTTTGAATACCTCCCAAATTATGGCAGTCGTTCGTAGTTTGCATTGTTTCGACCTATAGTTTAAAACTAACTTGAAAGTGCGGGTTATGGGGAAGTTTGTCAATTCCTCGCTCGTATGATCGGGGGCGACGTGGACTTCGAGTTTCAGGTTGTCTTTTATGGGTATATATTAATTTAATAAGTGTCTATAGGTGTATTGTATTTAATAATTAGATGTTTCCCGTGGTGTTACTCGCGGTATAAGGTTATATTCTCCCGCAGTAATAATTACCTACAATGGAGCTTAAGCGATGCGCGTCCGCCAACCGGTAACCAAAGAAGGAGTTATGTATGAATGTCTGTCCGCGATTATCTCTCGTTTGGCTAAAGCAATTTCAATGCGGTTTTCATAGACGTATTTGTTACATAAAGATAAATTATTTGTGCTTTAATTTTATTATTATTAACTAATATAGTTACTCTGTGCTAACGATAACTTTGAACCGCTGATTAGTCCATATAGGTGAGTTAAAACTGCGATATCTTCTAAGGTACTTTTAACCCTTCGAACGCCAATGACACCTAAAGGGATCAAAAACAATAGATTTTCTATTATGTCTAGTGTTCAAAGCTTGCAAGTCCTAACTTCCTAAACAGCTCGCAACGCTAACCGTATCTTACGTGGCAAACTGTACTTTGACACGACACCAATGATATTCTGTATATATAAAGGTAGATACGCCATCCGTGCCTCAAAAACGAACCGCCAAAGAGAGTGCAGTTTGTACTCTTTTGTTTAGGTAAATGTACGCTCATTTGAAATACGTGTATGAGTGCTGTCGCTGCATTCGGAACACTTTTTTCGATTGTTTTGGGGGCATATCACGAATCTATACTTTTTTATATTATTGCACGACACGCACTTACATCGCCGGGAGAAATGTAACGCGCGGGAGTTCGCAAAGTATACTGGTAAAGGTAAGTGATACGCCTAACCATGACCTAATCTTATATTAAAATTAAATTTTGGAGTACGCTGACTCTCATCACCGTGTCCCCACCCTATCGCCTTGAGCTCGTATTCGCTCCCATCGTTTGTCTCATTCAAATTCTAGTTTGGAGTACCTAATGCGATGGGCGGCTGTTGGACATTTTTCAACTGAAGATCGACGTTTGATGCGGTCACCCATCAACCTTGCATCAGAATTAGAATTCGGGGAAATTTATGGAACTTTTATTTTTTACCAATATCTGTACTGAAATTACTATACTAGGTGGTAGACTCGATACTGAGTCGTCTAGATAGGTTCCACCGCAGTGCCAGATATCGTCCCGTGGAACAGGAGTGTTATGCACTTTTTTGTTTCGGGATGAGGGCACTGTAGCTAGTATAGTACACCGGGTATAAGAGACCTAACATCTGTTGTCAGTGGTGACGGGCGCAGTGCGGCATTGATGGAGGATAATAACTGTCTATCAGTTGTTAATCTCCTTTTATGCGCTCTGTCATGGTCTCGTGTATATTACCATCAGGTGACGTCATACGTCCTGAACACTTATAACATAAAAGCTTGCCCAATAAAGCCTTATATTGTTTTTTGAATGCAAAGTGAGCGTCCTGCATACATTTAACATATAAAAAAAAGAAACACAAGCATACTACAATGTCACTCGACATGCAGCGAGTGACGTGTTTACTCAACTGACGGATGGGCAATATTTTGCCGCAGACACTTTTTGAGTGACATTGTGCAATTAGTTACTTTATTATGTATCTAACTTAAAGTGGCAATGAGCAGGGCACATAGCACGTAGAACGGGGCGGAAATATTTTCAAAGATTCCGTAGAAACCGCGTAGATTCAAAATTGACCCTTCATGACCAGTGTAGAAAATCAATCTACCCACAAAATCGGTTGAAATACCGCCGAAACCGTATAAGGGGGATCCGTCACTGAACGGCTCGGAACGGGACGTGTCCGAACGCATTGGAAAGAAAGAACTTTGTAATACGATAACTAAGTTATGGATAACCATACTTAGCTGTGAACTGAAACACACAGGATTTACAAAAAGCAGAGATTGCGAATAGGAGATTGGCTTGGGGTATAAAATAATATAAATAAAATTTAAAAAACTCTTAATTTGAGATGGGTAAATTATAAGACAATCTAATTGAGAAGTCAGGTCACCACGAAAGTTTTTTAACCTACCTTTTGGGTTCGAGCCCAGCTGTTTCAAATTGTTACTGTTGTATTGGAATTGTTTTTAAATATAATTAGGTACCTAATTATGTCGGTAATTATTATCGGTGAGCGTCGGTGGCTCAGTGGTGTGGACTGTCGCCTTCCTACCGGGAGGGCTGAGGTTCAAATCCCGACACGTACCAATGTATTTTCGAATTTTCGAAAATAGATGTACGTTATCCGACGCTCTTACGGTGATGGAAAACATCGTGAGGAAACTTCATGCACGCCTGCGAAGAGATTCGAAGGATTGTGTGTGAAGTCGTCCAATCCGCACTGGCCTGCGTGGACGACTAAGGCCTAATCACCCTATACGGGTAGGCTCGTGCCCTGGGTGGGGACGTTTAATGAGCTGATGATGACTAATTATCGGTATTTTCAAATTAAATTACATTTGTTTAGATAAAATATATATTTTTACTGTAGGGCCCGCTGGACCGATGACTTGAGAAAGGTCTCTCTCTGGTCGAGGCTGGATAAGGAAAGCGGGGGACCGGGATATCTGGCGCAACATGGGGGAGACCAAAATCCAGCTGTGGACTGCGAATGGTTGAAGAGAGAAGATCCAGTTAATCCTTAGTCTGGGGCTCAAGGGCTCTGTGACCTTAAGTCACTATACTTATGTTTGAAAAACGTTTCAATATACTGCGTGCTTTTCTTTTTCCTTCATCCATTACGCGTTATTTTTCGCAGTTAACGTACGTACGCTGCAACAGGCAATGGACTCAGCCCGGTTACCAAATTGAAATTTACATGCAAACGATAGTTTGTCTCAGAACGACTTGGGACGTTGTCTCACCTATGGCCTTTGATAATATTTATTCTTTGGAGCGAGATAAATAGGTATTTCAATTCTCAGGCGTAACAAACAAAGCTCCGAGCTATTAGGGAAATCATATGGTCAGTAGTCATCATCAGCTCATTAACGTCCCCACGAGGGGCACAAGCCTACCCGTATAGGGTGATTAGGCTTAGTCGTCCCGTGCCAGTGCGGTTCGCCGACTACACGCACAACCTTTGAATCCTTCGTAGGCGTGAGCAGGTTTTCCACAGATGTTTTCTTTCACCGTACGAGTGTCGGGTAACGTACATATAATTTCGAAAATACGAAAAACATTGTTACTGGGCGGGATTGAACCTACACCCTCAGATCGGAAGGCAACAGTCCACACCAATGAGTCAACGACGCCTATGGTCAACAGTGTTTATTATACTTACCAGGTGAGCGAAAGACTAAGGCCTATACACAATTTACAGGTGGCTCGTGACCCGGTGGAGACGTACGAGTATCTGAGCTGACGATGATGAAAGGCGATACTGAAAATTAGTTTAACTTTTGACTGCCAATGACGCCTTAAGGCGCTAGGCACTTCGATAACAATAAACTAACCAGTTGCACAATCACGAAGAAATATCAACCGAAAATGTCCGAGCCGCTCGACACACGTTGACTTATTGTTACATTCATGGCATAACCATTATTCATTGAAATTTGAGCATACTACTATGTCATTATGACATGAACCAGCGACGTGATTATGAAGAAAACTTTGCCTAACTGACGCGATGAGCAAGTATTACGGCGAACACTTTTTGAGAATGATTGTGCATCTAATTAGTGTATTATTTTTGATTGTCTATTGATTCTGGATTCCTGGCGTTCTCTCCTCTCTTCAACCTATCGCAGTCCACTGCTGGACATAGGTCTCCCCCATTTTGCGCCAGATATCCGGTCCTACGCTTTTTCATCAAGTTCCACCAGCGACCTTCCGCAAGTCGTCGGTCAATGGTTATAAATCGTTTTATTGCCAATAAAACATTTTATTATTTTATTAATGTCAAAGAAAGTTTTTTAGCTTTTTGGTGTCCCAGTGAAAACCTTATTCATGCAGATTTCTTAGAGTAAGAAAATGGAATGATCTGCGTCAGTCACGGGATCGTTTTCTTCTGGATTAGGTGTATGTTTGTGTATTAAATATTCCTAGGAAAATATGCAGCTAAGTTTATAAAGCGTTTGAATTTAAATTTTATACGTCACATATTTAGGTCTACTTCACATGGCAGCTTTAAAGTTTATAGTATAAATATCACGTAAGGGATGAGAGAAAAGGAAAAATAGGGACGGGGAAGAGAAGATAACGGCCTCTAGTAACTTTACTAACTCGGCGAAACAATGTAAAATGTCGTTGACGGGTTGATCAGTCTATTGAGTTCAAAACGTCATAAAAACCTTAAAGTACATCAGTAAAATAGGATACAAACAGCTAATCCGTAAGATAATAAAGCTAGCAAAATATCCCAAAATGTTCTTCCTATTCAAATACTTAACCGTGAATTTACAATTTAGCATTGGTTACGCAAAAAGCTGATCTATGACAACGTACGTAAGATCATATTCCCTCAGCACCGGCATAACTGTCCGCCATTTTTAATGGGCATAGATAAAAGCGCAATTGATGCCCCAACTTTTTTTCACGTAAATGAGGACAGATTGTCTCTGGTGTCGGAACATTTGTCCAGAGACAAGCCGCGGAGTCGTCGAGTACCTCCAATTTAAGAAGACTTCCCGAGTAGTACGTAATTTATAAATTCAAACAAGCTCTGGAAATCTTGGCTTAAATTGTCCGGGGCGAACTCGCTTGGAAGTTGTTAAAAAGAGACGGTTTATTACTGCGTTGGGTTAATTATTGCAGTGTTATGATGTTTTCCATCAACCTATGAAAAACATATAATAATGATCTTATAACCTTACCTCTCTTACCCCATAAAAGTTTCATCATCATCATTTTTGACGACCCATTTGGTGTTGCGGTTGAGAGGTCGACTGCAACACCAAGGGTTCCGGGTTCGATCCCCGGGCAGTGTGTGCATTAACATGTCTGTTTGTAATGGTCTGGGTGTTTTTAATGTATAATATGTATGTATTTACAAAAAAAATATATAGAAGTACGCTTAACTTGGGGCTAGATGGCGCTGTGTGAATGTCAGTGGATATTTATTTATTAGAGCCATTGGACGTTCACTGCTGGACACAGGCCTTCTTCAATATCAACTGCACCGGTTTGATATGACTTGCATCCTGGTTTTGCTGCGACCTTGATTAGTCATCCGGCCATTGTGCTGTTGACGTCCGGCTGCGCTTTCCGGTACGTGGTCTCTTTCAAGAACCTTTCTGTACCAACAGCGATCGGTTCTCGGGCTATGTGGCCTGCCCATTATCACTTCGTATAAGTTTATTAAACGTACATTTTACTAGTTAACCTTCGTAAGGGTTTTGAATAGTCATAATTAACAAGAATCAAAATTTCTTTATTAGGTCTCTCTGCAAAATTGAGAATCTCACTTTCATACAGAGGCTGTAAGTCTTTTAAACCTAGATTAAGTAATACTTAATGTGGGGCAACTATCTAGATATTAACCTAGACTAGTGAGCGAAATTTTTGACTATCAGCGGCTTTTGGCTTCCATTCAAAGGCTGTTAAGCGTCGTATCACCGTAGCTTATGCTATACCAATAAATGTATTTTCCATATTTTATACACGTACTTTACAGCAATTGGGGTAACAGATTTTGATATAACCACACTTATGGCTGCTAAAGTCTATAACAGATTACAAACCTTATTTCTACAGATATAGAATTCAATTTAATATCAAAAAAGGCGAGTACTAGGCAATGATGTAAAAAGTATAGATTCGAGATATGTTCACAACTAAAAAAAGTGTTCCGAATGCTGCGACAGCACACATACACATATTTCGAATGAGCGTACATTTACCTAAACAAAGAGCCTGCTATTCTCTTTGGCGGTTCGTTTTTGAGGCCCGGATGGCGTATCTACCTTTATATGTTTAGATTATCATTGGTACTAGGTCATATTTACGGTAGTTCCACAAGTCGCTTTTTTGTATATTATTCGTATAATATATCGCTTACACTAATTCAAGCATGCGCATATTAATACAAAATAACTCATACGACAAGAAATTAATCATCATCATCATCATTACAGCCTATATCACTGCTGAAAGTTCTCCCCTAATGATTTCCACGCTGGCCGATCCCTAGCAGTTGACATCCATCTGCTACCCGCCACCTTAACCGGGTCATAAATCAATAAGAAGCCAGAAAAAGAAATTACTAAAGGTAGACAAAGTGTACACGTATATTTAACATAAATATATGCTAGTAGGAACTCAGAAGCTTTCATTCAAGCTATATCTACGCAAAGACACTCTGGCCGACTTTATTAACGTACTTCATTTTTCCCGACAAACAGATTGTAATTGAAAATTTTATTACAAGCCAAATTTTTCCCTCAAGAAATTTGATGAGTCGGGAAAAATTGTCAAAAACGACGCGATCGCCGCGCCACCTGAGGGCGTAATTACAAGAGTTCTGAATTAATAAGGGCCCGCAACTTGGGAGATTGGAGCGTCCCTTGCGAACTCGGAGATTCCTCAGCCCTTTGTAATGACACGAGTCACAAACTTTTTGAGTAATTAAGACTGGTCGCCGGATCGCTGTCAACTCTAGGATAATTCATGTATAGATACGTTTGGAGTCTGCAAAGTTCTGACTCAAGAGCTATAAAACTGATGTAAAAAAGTGGAGTCCAGCTGTACCCATAAATTATTCAAGACTTGTTGAAGAATCACTAGATTTTGATTAATATTTTACATTTTTATTCAGGTTAAGAAAATTAAGGCAATAGAAGGCAAAAGTGGCTTATCTTCATAAATAAAAGTCGTATCAGTTACACTATTTGCAGGAACGGCTGAATGATTTGGATAAAATAGTAGGGTAGCTTAGAACCAAGAGACGGATAAGGCGATGTACTCTTGTATCACTTTTACTTCTGAAAAAATATATACTGAGGTAGAACATGATGCTCATAATTGACAGCAGTCTATCTAAAGCGTTGCCTAGCAACTGAGAAACCACAGAGCAAGTAATCACGAAACATCGCACAAAATGAACGATTTTGTGTTTTTTTTTTGGAATATTTACTAACACGAACTTTTCTTTTATAAACATCATCCTTTGATAGCACGAATTTCGCCGGTTCAGCTAGTATATGAGAAACACCAATAACCTACCTCCATCAGGAATGTTCAAGAGTTTCTTCGCACCAGGACTCGGCCCGCGACCGCCGACAGCGCCCTCTGCAACGTCTCGCTCATCTGTTTCCCCTTCACGCACTCCCCGCCCACCACCAGCAGTAAACACACAATGCCAGGTACCCATCTCGAGCCTCTTTGGATACCATTTACATGGTTATATGGCTTGCCATCTGGAACAAAACATTAATGAATAAATATCCATGGAAATTTACGTAGCGACAATTAAAGGTTAATTTATTTAGTTATAAGTACTGGCGGTCAGAACGAACACTTGATAATAAGTGATACGCCTGACCATGACAAAGTGGCATTGAAGGAGACCAACATGATAGACAGTTATTCTCGAAACTCGCTAACCATAATCACACAAAAATGTTTGGCCGCAAATAGCATTTTCAGCTTTACCGGCAATTGGCGAGCGCAGATAGCTCTCAGGCTTAAAAAATTACACAACGAGCCTAAAGGTCCCAGAAAAAATATTCCCTTTTCATATATTTCTTTCTATCACAATATCATTAATGTAAATCCGATAAGCCTAACTCATCTACACGAGCCAAAGCAATTATCCGAATAAAAACGACCAAAGGCCACTCCAATATCCATTAATGCATGTACAGAGCAAAATTAGGATTAACTTGCCAAGTATTATATGGCAGACGGCATTTGCTATTGATTAGAGTGTAGTTGCATAAAATATTTCTATTAGTGGTAATGGAACGAACTGTGCTCAGGGCCTCTCTTAGGAATATAATCAGAAATGATCGTAACCGTAAGAGAACCAAAGTTACACTTCAGAAATTATCGGATCAGCAAATTAAGTGGCAGTTGGCCGGTAGTTTTGGAGACGACAAGTGCTGGAGTGGAAACCGCGTCTTGGCAAGTGTAGCAAAGCCTCCGGCGCGATGACTTGCGAAGGTCGCTGGTGGAGGCTGGATGAGGAGAGCGGAGTACCGGTTATTAGCCTTGTCTAATAGTGGACTGCAATGGGTTGAAAATAACTGTAATCAAGTCACAGTATCATTCTTACCCTTTAACATAAGACAGGCACAGCTATGCTGAACGAGATATTAGGATAGGATAGGATAGGATACGCGAGATTAGGATACCCATGCAATAGATTTTATACGCGGTATTCCTCAGGTTAACTTAAAAATTACCAGGGCGGTTACTTCTATCGAGTATTACATCATCATCAGCTCATTAAACGTCCCCACCGAGGGGCACGAGCCTACCCGTATAGGGGTGATTAGGCCTTAGTCGTCCACGCGGCCCAGTGCGGATTGGACGACTTCACACACAACCTTCGAATCTCTTCGCAGGCGTGCATGAAGGTTTCCTCACGATGTTTCCTCACCGTAAAAGCGTCGGATAACGTACATATATTTTCGAAAATTCGAAAATACATTGGTACGTGTCGGGATTTGAACCTCAGCCCTCCCGGTAGAAAGGCGACAGTCCACCCACTGAGCCACCGACGCTCCGATCGAGTATTACAGTATTACTATAATTATATGTCAGCACTTTTGTACCAGAAAAGGGAAAGTAAGATTGTAATATTTTTTTAAAAAATACTGTTTTAGGAAATCGCAGTAAGCCCCCAGGGCCATCAACACTTAGCAAACTTTTTCTAGCAGATGAATTCATTACAGAATGTAGTGTTTAGTAGGTTTTTAAAAAAAGGGTATAAACATTTTATTTTCGTTTAGTTCTTATTTAAAAGAAACTTCCAAAAGAAGTTTCTGTTGATCCAAAAAAAGAAGACTTATCGTGGAAAATCCATTGTTCGTTGAAAAGTTATCCTCAGTTAGTTTTGATCGTTTGCGAGTATAGTTTGATGAATGGGATTATTCCCAAACCACCGTTTATACATTTCAATGTCATAAATAATTAACCTGGTTTGCAAAATTAGCCGGTTGGCAGCCTTGTTGACAACTAACAAGCCCGCCAACTGAACGATTCGTTTACAAAATGGCGGACAGCACAACACAAAATGACCGCTAAGTTACAAACAATTAGTTAATTAACACGTGTTGAATCCAGTTCATTTATAAGCATAACATTGGATGGAAACACGTAATTCTATTACACATTATTCATGAGGCACAACGAACCGTAATTGATATATACATTATTTCATATTCACGTACGTTTTGTGATGATAAGTTCATTACTACATTGTATTGGTAATGCCTCGTTGACGTTATAACCTGAATTTATCATACAATTACCAAATTTATGGAGATTTGCTCACATATTCGCACGCGTATAAATCATTCATTATCATCATCAATATTGCGCGTACAAGGAGCGTCGGTGGCTCAATAGTGTGGACTTGCCTTCCGAACGGGAAGGAGCACGTTCAAATTCCGCCATTTACCAATGTGTTTTCGGATTTTAGAAATTACATGTACGTTATCTTACGGTAAAAGAAAACATTGTGAGGAAACCTGCGCACGCCTGCGAAGAGATTCCAAGGTTGTGCGTGGAGTTGGCTAATCCACACTGGACCCGCGTGGAAGACTAAGACCCAAACCGTATACGAGTAGTCTCGGAGCCCTCGGGGACGTTTAATGAGCTAATAGTGACGAAAATGATCCCACGGCTGTACGAAGTACGAATTTCATTCACTGTTTACGCTGCTTGCGCTATATTGATACTGACAACTACTAGCAATGCAGTAGAGAAAAGCAGAACTAAATTTGAATCACTTGGCTGAGCCTTGATCAGTCATATCGAAAGGGCTAACTTTCAACACGCCAAGTTGTTGAACGTTGAGTGATTTTAGTTCTAACAACTATCAGCCTAGCATTCAGTTGGATGCCGGCGTTTAACGAACGGCCTAGACATCCAATTGGATGGCTAATTTAATTAGATTCAGCTGTGACAGCATGGACCGTAGACAACTGACGCATCACCCCACGAAGCACGGAAACATGTCTCTTTGCATACAACTGATACAACCAAGTGCAATGACTCTTAGAAAACTAAGAAAATACGCATTAAGTGACTTTCAGCATGCGGTCCGTTGCAGAATGGGGCTATTGGGGAAGTTAAAAAGGGCTAGATCGGGCTAGATGGACTTTCAAGAACCAACAAAAGATTTTCTGTATCATAAATGCTGGAATAAATTTGAAGCTACGAAAAAATCGGCTTCCGACCGACGAAACAGCGAGAAAGTAGTTATAAAGCTGGCGAAAACTTCACGTTTAAATATTTTCCCATGAAACAGCTAGATAGCCATCTCTTCAACCTATCGCAGTCCTCTACGGGACATAGGTCTCCCCATTTTGCGCCAGATATCCCGGTCCTCCGCTTTCCTCATCCAGCCTCCACCAGCGACCCTTAAAGACCCTTAAACAAGTCGTCGCCAAAAAGGGCTAAGGCTAACACTGATACAGTTCTTCATGGGATTTGAAACCACCAGATTACGGAGGTAGTACATAAATGTTCAAAGCGCGTAGTGAGAAAAATCGAAAGCTGCTTACAGCTGTTTACTCACAACCAAATAGGCTCATGACCTGGTTAAAGTGGCAGCTAAAGAATGGTGTTATTTACCATCAAGAGAGCCATTAGCCGGATTGATGTTAAACATTAGTTTCAACATGAATATAATTATAATAAACCAACGTTTATGCGTAATTTTTTACAACGGAATTAGGGTAAAATTATTGGTAATGGATTTAGTTTTGAAGTGAACTTCTTGATATCGAGTAAATAGTGCCATTTATAACAATTAGACAAATAAAATGAACAATTGAATGTAACCGAATTTTTAATACTAGGTATCGCATACATCGATAGGGTGATAAATATTATATAAATACCTACTACCTATTAAAGTTAATGCGTAGAGTGCGCATTAACTTTAACTTGATTTTGGATTCAGTAATACAAGAAATCCAAAAATTTGATACTGCCATAAAAATAAGGGCATATTATTATTGTATTCCACATTTTTAACTTATGTGATCTTTATGGACGAACGAAACTATATACCTAGTTTTGTGTTTTAATGAAATTATACTAAAGTACATTTCAGATCAGCATAATTCAGATGCAGATCGTGTACAAAACTGGCCCACTAAAATTGGCTTTCGTTATTAAGGTGAAAACTTCATTATAAGGTCCAAAAAGACTTTGAAGTAAAAACATATATATATCCTAAATCATGTTTAAATTTTACTCTGATCTTATAAGGCGAGTAATAACAAAGGCATAAAAAATTTCATTCATTGTAATAAGATAAACTTTGTTTATATAATATCTATATGTAAATAATTTAACTGTAGTAAATAACAATATCAGACGTACATTAGTAATATCCACTCACAGATAAAAACGAAAGCAAACACAAAACTGTGAGACCAAACATAACCTCAAAACTGTACCTTTATAACTCCGAGGGAAAGTAAATGCAATCCAAATCACAAAACAACACAATCACAGCACAACAAACACAAATCACACGGCACAGAACACGTTATATAACTTAATTTCTAATTAAAACTATTTATAACTATTCAAACAACAACCCGACGACTACCTAAAGGACAGCGAACGCGAAACTAACCTAAAAATCTATACACCCTATTCGAAACATAAAATTTTGACGAACTACACAAGCTTGGAACGGAACAGTCTTCCCTGCCTTTATGATCAATTGAAAATCAACCATACAGTTCTATGATTAAAGCCGTAAATCGTTTGTTGCACAGTCAAAATGCGTTTCGAGGAATATTGGGTGCGCGTTACTCTTTGTGATGCGTCTACCTGCGCGTGGGCCGTTTTTTGTTATGAACCCAAACGGATGCGTTGCTATTGCAATAAAAGCCTAAAAATGGTGCCATAAAGTCTATTTTCTATTAACAGAATTAGTCATTGTAGAACCCTTAATTTGCTAGATATTGCAAATGCCTTATATCTTTTTATAATCCAGTCGCATTTTTACCGTACTTTGAATTATTTTAAAATGAAACTTGTAATTCTAGAATAGACTTCCTCGCTTTTGTAGTGCACCATCGCGTTCAGGAAGGTCCTGGCAGTATTCCGAAAAAGATATCAGAGAGGCTGGACTCCCCCTTCTTTGCCTGTTACACTACATACATATTAAACAGAAAGTGGAAACACCCACACCATTACAAGTAGACATTTTCATGCATACAAATGTTTGTAATGCCCGGGTATCGAGCCCTGAACCCGGAACTCTTGGTGTAGAAGCAGACTTCTCAACCATCACACCAAAAAGGTCGTCTTATATGTCCAAAAGAGCATTCGTTAAAAAGCAAGAAAAAGACCCCCTCCATTCAACCTATCGCAGTCCACTGCTGGACATAGGTCTCCCTCATTTTGCGGCAGATATCCCAGTCCTCTTTTTCTCATCCAGCCTCCATCGACCTTTCGCAAGTTGTCGCCCTCGGTCTTTCGGTCCTACGCTACGCTTGCCAAGCCGCGGTCTCCACTCCAGAACTCGTCTGCTCCAACCATCGGTTCTGCGACGAAAAATACCCCAAACAAAGCGAATTCGCAAAGCTATTACCCACAGACATCCGAATATACAATTAGACTGGACAAGCCCGCCAAGTTTATAGGCAGTCCCAGTGTCGCAATTTCTTTTCGGTTCTTACCTGTGAAAAGTTATTATATTTCTTGGAAAATTTACTGATTCATTGCGATGATGGCATGTTACAATTGCACAGGATGGCATTTTGGGTAAAAACGGTAATTTCTTCTAATATTCGTGCGTCTTGACTCGTCTCACAGAGCGTAAACTAGCAGCCAGTGTATGCTCGTTGAGCTTACATTTGTCGCACTTAAAAACGCGGCTTGCCCCATCTCCTGTATTGGGAAATCTGTGCTATTACCTTATAACATAATCCCCGATAGGCATCTCTCGAAACTAGTTGCATAGCAATATCACGCTTGCAGCGGGATTAGTTTGACTCCATTAAACTTGCCGGGTCGCAACTTGTGCCGAATAATGCTGTTTAGAGTTTGGACGGTGTGACGTTGGCGTTTTCTGCACTCCATATATGCAAATAAGCAGTACATACCCTGTGCGTTCAGGCAATCCGGAAAATCGCCTACATATTAAATGATTCCAACATATTCACTCATTATCCTCTACAGATTTGAAACCACAGGCTGCTATCATCAATAGCACTTGATTTGACAAAAACGTAATTTATTTATTTACGTTAACACTTTGCATACCCTACTCATTCTCTGTGCACGCCACTGAGTAGCCAGTATGCACCATATTAAGGGGTCAAATGATAACCAATTTGCAAATTTTTTTAAGGTTCGAGATTGGAAAAGCCCGTGTACTCGTGTCGGTGTGAATCTGGTAGTTAGACAAATTGAAGAAATCTACTTTCAATTCATGTAATGGTCTAAAGGACTGGGCCTCCTTCATGAAGGATTTAACACTAATCTACACGCTGAGCAGGACCAAAAAAAGGTTGGAAGAAAGCAATCACATACGGCATCCGCGGGACGAAGACGCAAGAAATTAAACACCGAGGGGCAAGAGCCTTCCCGTAAAGGGTGCAAAGGCCTTAGTCGTCCACGCGGGCCCAGTGCGGAATGGACGACTTCACGCACAACCTTTGAATCTCTTCACAGGCGTGCGCAGGTTTCCTCACGATGTTTTCCTTCACCGTAAGAGCGTCGTATACATATACTTTCGAAAATTCGAAAAAGCATTGGTATGTGGCGAGATTAGAACCTGCACCCTCCAGATCGGAAAACAACAACCCACACAAATGAGCCACCGATGCAAGGCTTTCATTTTTTTACTTTTCAAGGATTTCATTGATGTATATTACTAGATTTGTTATCAACAAATTAATCGCCAGCCATCGAGGCGCTCTACAATTTACAGACAAGTGCTAATTCCCGCTAATAATTGCATGCATAATTCTGCAACAGCGGTGCATTCAAACAATGCCGGTGCAACATTAAAGCGTTCATAATTCAACGCGAACACCAAACCCGTAACCGAGTACGAGCCATTCACGAATCGCAACTGTTTCCTTGTATCACACCGAAGTTATATCTTTGAATATTTTATTTATGTGGGTGAGGTGAGGAAGTTTTTTAGAACTAGATGCACAATCAAGAAAAAATGTCAACTAAAAATGTCCGAGCCGATTCACACATGCGTTGACCTATTGTTATATTTTGACATTAAATTATTCCTTAAAATTTTGACCTTAAGACGTCATTAATTCGGTAAACAAACAAATCTATTTAAGGGAGCAGTTAGATGAGGAATGGAGAAAGATATATAATTAAATAAAAATAAAAAAGCACACAATGAACTGTAAGGTAGTATATGTCAGACTGAATGTGTGTGTGTGTGTTTGTGTGTGTGTGTGTGTGAGACCTGCGCACGTCTAAGAAGAGATTCAAAGGTTGTGTGCGTGAAGTTGGCAAATCGGCACTGGGCCCGCGTGGACGACTAAGGCCTATCGTTTGTTTGGCACCGATATCAAAATTACGTAGGTAGACGATTTCTCTAGTCCCCTTTATTAAACCCTGATTTCGTTACCATGGGACCACCTCTGAAGTATTCTCTTTCCAACAAAAAAAAATATCATCAAAATCGGTTTATACACGACGAAGAGATACGCGAACAAACAAAAAAGCATATATATACACATATACAGTCTAATTGAGTAACCTTCTTTTTTGAAGTCGGTTACAAAGGCGAAGTAATGTTATTGCAATAATGAAGAAATGGTGGTAAATCCCCAAGTCTGTAAATAAATATTAAACAAACGGTGTGACAGCGTGCCTTGTTTACAAAGCACAAACAGTCTGCGGATTAAGAAGTTGCTTTTTCGAGTACATAACAAATATACGTCGGCAGATTCGATGCAAATGGCGCGAATTCGTTGCTAATGGCACTGTTGTGTATTTATGATAATGATAAGTGGTCAGGTGAGTTGACAGGGGGTTGAGGGAAGTTCAGGGGAGATCTTAGGAATTGATCTCGTGTTTATATTGCACTTGTTAGGATAATAATAATGACTTATGCCGAGGGGGGTGTTAGCAGATTTCAATGCAATTGTCACCCCCTGTCGGGTGTAACTCGAACATTTGAATTATAGATACAATAATAATTATATTTTTGAAACCAAAGTACATGTTTTCAAGTTACAATATACGTTAACACCTGCAATAGGCAAAAACTGTGTCGCAGATGCTAGCGCCCACCTCACAATAAACGGGTGTTTCAGACATGAGCTTTATATAATAATAACACTTCTAATTAAATAGTATAACAAACAAAGAAAAAAGTATTGATAAATGAATTTATAAATATTTATAAAAGTAAGAAATATATGTGTGGGCGTGCGTGCGTGCCTGTGCGTTGCGTTGCGTGCGTGCGTGTGTGTGTGCGCGTGTGTGTGCGCGTGTGTGGGCGTGTGTGTGCGCGTGTGTGTGTGCGCGTGTGTGTGTGCGCGTGTGTGCGCGTGTGTATGCGCGTGTTTGTGCGTGTGTGCGTGCGTGTGTGCGTGCGTGCGTGCGTGCGTGTGTCTGTGTGTGTGTGAGAGTTGCCAGAGTACAGATTCTTCTTCTAAATAATAATGATAGAATTTGCTAAATGCTGGGAGGTTGGATGCGGAGAGTTTGAGAGATATAGAAAGTACACTGATATATTGCTAAATATTTTACATACCATACATTTGGGTTATGTTTATTTAGCAATAATTATCCACTATCGTGAAAAGCTTGCATATGTACGAACTCGTACACACCCCTTCCTCTTCCGTGGACTAAGTAAGGCTTAGGGACAAATCAGAAATGATTTAATTATTAATTCAGACACGGCACGCGTGATAGACAAGTTGAAGTGGTAGTGGCCATATTCTAGAATTCGCCGGATATATAATTCCGTTGAACAGGAGTACTTTAGACTTGTGTTTCGGGATGAGTGCGGCTTTGATGGATATTAATAACTGTCCATCATTTGTTGGTCTCCTTCAACGCCGCTCTGTCATGGTCAGGCGTATCACTTACCATCAGGTGAGCGTCCTGATCGTCCTGGACACTTTGTATCATCTATACTAATATTATAAAGCTGAAGAGTTTGTTTGTTTGTTTGAACGCGCTAATCTCAGGAACTACTGGTTCGATTTGAAAAAATATTTCAGTGTTAGAGAGCTTATTTATCGGAGAAGGCTATAGGCTATATATCATCATGCTACGAGCAATAGAAGCGGAGCAGCAATGAAGAATGTTTCAAAATCAGAGGGATTTTTTTCATACTTTGAGCTTCGTCCGCGACAGCATATATCTGTCTTTTAAGGTTCGATCCCTACAACATGTTTTTTGCTAAAAAAAATCTAAAATAATACATCATTTGCGAAAGTGTTTTCATAAATATGATATTCCTTATCCTTATCCAAATAAATACTTTATTTATCACAATTACCATTTTAAACAAAATTGCCCTTTGCAACTTTCAACTCCAATTCATATCTTATGAGGTTATAAGGTATCGCAGTTTTAATTCACCCTTATAAACGAAGTAGCGGGTTAAAGAGAGCTTTAGGCTAAAGTAACTATTCCACGCGGACGAAGTCGCACGCAAAAGCTAGTAAAAAATATAGAAACAATCTGTTCACAATTTTTCCGTCACCTTTTTTACATATGTTGAGTTATGACTTGTATAAAGTCTATATACAAGCCTCAATGGCTTCGGGTTTTATATATTACGAGTGATTCCTCTAAAGTTTACAAAGCTCAGAAAGTGAGAACCAAGGGTATTATAACTATGTTCACGTGTATAAAGAGAAGCTGCATTCTGCAACCACCAATTTACTAGCATAGATTAGTGCGGCGCAAAACACAGCTTAACTCGTCGCCCAAACTCCAACCTAGGCACTACCTAGTACCAACCAGACAAATTAGATAACGCCTGCCTGGAATTACAGCACTGGATGTGGCAATATACCAACTAATATTAAAATAAATTTAAATTAACACAGAATTGTTTTATAATAAAATAATAATAATAAAATCATTTATTCAGTGCCAAACACATACAAAGTTATACATCTTAGTCTAAATTACAGTAAGGACTGAAAGGTGCCCACTCAGCTTTATGTCGAGGTACAATGATGAAATTGTCGTTCTAGCAAAAAAGGCAGTGCTTGAATCATATGTTTGTACAAGTTGTTCCCCGCGGTATTACCCGAGTTATAATATTATATACTCCCGCAGTATATAATATAACGCGGGTTGTATGTTTTACATAACCTGAAAGCGCGCAGCGCACGCGAAAATATTGCTTTATTTTTTAAAACAAACGGTATTTCCTAAAATAAAAGTAGCCTATGTTTTTTCTTATTACATCAGCTAGTCCCGTCCAAATCCATCCTGCCGTTTCAGAGATTACCCGGAACAAACAGACAGACAGACAAAAATTTAAAAAAAGTTATTTTGGCATATGTACCATATATATACATATGTATGAAGAAAAAAAATATATTTCAATATTACAAACAGGCACTCCAATTTACATCGTTGACAGATGCGCGTCAAATTTCTTTATATTTTGGATTTTCATACAAAATTGGCCGGATTTTGACACACTGTTGGTGAGACTCCGTGCGTATTTTTTTATACTCTCGTCAACCTAACGCAGTCCACTGCTGGACATAGGTCTCACCCATTTTGCGCCAGAGATTCCGGTCCTCCGCTTCCCTCATCCAGCCTCCACCAGCGACCTTTCGCAAGTTGTCGGTTCATCGGGCCGGAGGGCGCCCTACGCTACGCTTGCCAAGACGCCGTCTCCACATTTTTTATACGTCCATAGCTAAATGACATGGTGTCAAAAGAGAGGTTTAAGATCCAAGGTGCTTTTCAAACCAGTGGTGGATATATTTGAATGTGGGTATTATTATTCAGAGCTGCGTTTTACTCGAATTAAATAAAATGTTTTTAAACTTCAATTTTAAAAATAGAGACTCTTCCAGAACCTTCCAAATCCATGTACCTAATGAAACTACACTCGCTTAACTGAATAACCGGCGTGTCCGGTCTGTCACTGCAGGTGGACCTTAACCTGTGAGCATACGACCCATATTAGCACAGCATAACGGCTTTTTGTACCAATGTTTCGTGTACAAGTTTCGTCGTTCGCTAGAATACGAATGGCGACAATTTTGGAGTTAACTCATTAGCGGAGTGAGTGACGTCGGACAAAGTTGTTGTTAAATAGTTTTTTTTATTTAACCCATTGTTGTGTCCGCGATACGCGGAGCTGGGAAGTACTAGATACATAGCAAATTAAATACGAAAGCGAAATATTTCACACAAAGTACAAACTTTTTACGGTCATAGAAACCCGTACCGATGTCAAAACTGGAACATGGCCCTTCAACGGATGTTTCATTTCGTCCCACAATTTCCATAAACAGTGGACACCCACTCGTCGGGACGTTCCTGCATATTTATGTATGGAAACAGCTGTGGACTACGTCGAGGTTTCGAAATCCATTTTTTTAATATTAAATCATGTAAGATCGAAATTGTGTGAGATATTTCGCTATTTTTCCTAGGCAGGCATGATCCATCCTAGGCCGCATTGTCACTTACCATCAGGTAAGATGGCGGTCAAATGTCTGCCTATAGATAAAAAAACATATATTTCGCTTGAAATTTTGCAATTTTTAAGCTAAGAAGTTTATCCAATCATTAGTGGATTGACATATATTATTTATTTATTTAATACATTATGCCGTTTATTGATGCCGTTTCTTTATTAAAATTATTAATCTTTCAATCCTAATTCGAAGTCAATTTATGAAACTGTATTTATATTACCAAAGTGACTAATACTTTTTAGAATCACAAATAAGCATACAGATATTTATATATCTCTCTCTCTTCAACCTATCGCAGTCCACTGCTGGACATAGGTCTCCCCCTTTTTGCACCAGATATACGCAAAAATAGAATTACTGTGTCTAAGTTTGTTAATGCAGTCATACTGTTAGTTGTATACAAACTGTATGTTTTCCAAATAAAATAAAATCAAAAATGGTTAATATACTAATGTTAACAACAATACAATTGTATACTTGGAACTAATATCTTAAAATTACAAACTTTTGTTAGCATTAAAAACAAAATAACGCTCAAAAAGGAGAAAATATTTCACAAAGGAGTTTTTTTATTATTTTGTAGTATTTCTTAGACACTGTAACAACTAGTATTCAACTAAAAAATATAATGATATTCCGAGGATGTATATATTTTCCTACTAGTATTATTACTTGGGATGTATTGATTTACACCCCAAGTTCTAAAGTGCAAATCCCGTGCGGTACAAATATTTGTCTGTTTGTTACGATCTGATTGTTGTCTATGTAAAATAATAGGAACATATATAATTATACTATATACAATATTAAAAATGTAAACATATACATCCGTATAATATCCGTTTTACTATGCTCACTGTGTACGCTCCTTGGTAAATTTAAGATAGCGCTGTGCAAAATTTAATGCCACTGAATATTATATATAAATTATATCTGCTTGAAATATAATTTATGTAGTTAAAATACTCGCATAAGCAGCGGAATGGTGGACCTCGACACCAGGGTGCAGGTAATTGTCAGGAAACTGTCTAGGCGTCTTCTACGCATGGACAGGAATAGCCTTAGACTGATGACGGGGATCATAACAGGACACTGCGCACTAAACAAACACTTCTACACGCTAGGTATCACGGACAGTTCTCTATGCAGAGCGTGCATGGAGGAGGAGGAAACGGTGGCGCATGTGCTTCTTAGGTGCACAGGCGTAGCCCAGATCCACAGGGAGACTATCGGCTCACCGGTAACAGTCGCGGATGCCCTGAGGAGACCAGGAAGACTTATCTGCTTTTGGAAGGAGGTGGGCTGGCTGGAGTGACCAGAAGGCCGCCATGGCTCACGCACAATGGTCCACTGTGCGGACTAAGTTCGAAACCTACCCTTCTTACATAAAACATACTCGTATAAGATTAAATCGGAACAATCATACTTCTTAATAATTATAACTTCTAAAAGCTTTGAATTCTCAGTATCATTCGGTTTTAATGAACTGCAAGCTGAACTTAATATGCAATAGCATGTACAAAAGTGCAACGGAGCTCCGAGCAGGTTTAGACCAACTTAACACCAACTTGTAATCACTTGAACTTGCCTAAGAGTTCTGGAAGTGGCGCGAGGAGACGGACTAAGTTTTGCAATACTATTAATTGATATCTCCATCGATTCTATGACTTGGGCAGAGTAAAATGCATGATTGTTCGACGAATGTTTGGAAGAGAGACGATTCTAATATAAGAGGGGATTGTAATTTTTAGTAGGTGTAGTGTGTATTAAACTTTTTTATCTACTGCCATTGATAGTAGCTCTCAGCCTTAAAAATAAATAAATATCCACTGACATTCACACAGCGCCATCTAGCCCCCCACTAAACCTGTAATATGAAACTACACAACGAATAAACATACTTATAAACTTTTTTTGTAAATACATAGAAAACATCTAGACCAATACAAACAGGCATGTTCAGGGACACAAATGTTTGCACTGCCCGGGGATTGAGCCTGGAACCCTCGATGTAAAGCCGACGTCTTAACCATAACACCAGATTGATCGTCGAAATAAACAGGTGTCATTGTGGCTAGTGAATTCTGGCTAGTTTAAAACGAAAGCCTGTCCATTAAAATACTGTTCACCACATGGCGTAATATTTGTGAATATTTCGCTATTTTTTTTGTCTTAAGGTGACACGCCTGACCATTACAGATGCAGTCGGTAATGCGCCCGTCACCCGAGACGACATATATTAGGTTATACTCGGAAATTTTACTAGCTACAGTGCCCTCATCACGCAACACAGAAGTGCGAAACACTCCTATTTCACGCCATTTTGTGACTATTCACATTTCAAAATGGCGGATCTAGTTACGGTTAGCACCGTGTTAGCAAAGCGGAGTGCGAGTTACAATCATGTAATTGGTTTACAAAGTTCAATCCGCAAAGTTTTGGATACAACGCCGACGAGCGTCACGACAGGCGATATCCAAACCAGCAAATTGACATCGACTGGGTGAACTTTGGGTAGAATCAACAGGATTTTGGGTTTAAGGGGAGGGTAATTAAATTACTACCTCGTGGTCTAGTGTAACCGGAGGTCGTACTTCGAATCCTACGGTCCCCCACCATGCACTTTGTGTTCCCCGATCATTACAACCTGGCCGTCTTCAAGGCAAGAGTGAATAGGCTGTTTTTAGGCAGGCATGGTCCATCCTCGTCCGCATCATCACTTACCATCAGGTGAGATGGCGGTCAAATGCCTGACGGTAGAAGATAAAAAAAATTCTTGTTTATTTAGGACATTGCAGACTGAACCACCTGATTGTCTGAAAAGAAAGATGATCCTGTGTTTCGGAGGGAACGCTAAGCCGTCGGTCTCAGCTACAATCTTAAGATCCTATTCAACCTATCGCAGTCCACTGCTGGACATAGGTCTCTCCCATTTTGCGCCAGATATCCCGCTCCTCCGCTTTTCTCATCCAGACTCCACCAGCGACCTTTCGCAAGTCGTCGGTCCCTCGCGCCGGAGGGCGTTCTACGCTATGCTTGCCGAGACGCGGTCTCCACTTCAGAACTCGTCTGCTCCAACGGTCATCGGTTCTGCGCATACGTGACCAGCCCACTGCCACTTCAACTTGATAATCCAGCGGGCTATGTCAGTAACTTTAGTTCTTTTACGGATCAAATCATTTCTGATCTTATCCCTAAGAGAGACCCCAAGCATAGCTCGCCCCATTGCGCGTTGAGTAACCTTGAACATGTGAACCAATCCCGCAGTCAGTATCCACATAGCACGGATAGGACGCATTTCTCAAAGGTTATAACAGTCTTAAGATGATAATGCTAAATTTAATTCAGATACTTTAATTATTTAGTGATAAAACTCAAAAGTGCTCTCTGTATTACGCATTGGAGCCGCCGAAAACCATCATATTTCCATGAAAATATTAAACACGAAAACCTCTAGCTTATACTGGAAGTAACAGATTAATTGATTACCAATACTTTGCTTTTAAGGCCGGAATATTTAGAGCATCCACGTGCCATTCCGATGTACATTGAAAAATCGATTGTAAGACTATAGTCACACAAAACAAAACAGCATAACCATGTGGGAAACCACAGCAAAATGATATGAAGTAGGTAGTCTTTGTGCAAATTTAATATGACTGCATATGAAATGTATTCAAAAGATATTGGAAGGGACAATTTTTTTTTTCAATTATCTGCGATTCTTTTTGCCAGGTCTCCTCATCGATAGAGATATTTTGCAATCATCTTCAAGCATAGCAAGTTACATATACTTGTAGGTAGTATCTTTAACATGTTAGGTTGAATAAAAGAGCGCTGGCATTTGATCTCTAATGAATGTTTTGTCCCTAAACCGCCTTTTACGGCTCCCACTAAATTTTAAAGTATAACCCCTCAACAGAAAGCTATTTCCAGGGTTCACGCGTTACAATCAAACTTTTATATGATATATTCTTGTACCTGCCTCCCTAACTTTGCCTCGAATCCCAGAATTGGACAGTCAAGGGCTTGTCATAGTACAATTAATCCCAGTTATCTGCATGTGTGTTACTACTGTGTAAAAAAACAAATAAAATAAATAACACTGTTTAAGAAACGTTTTAATGTTAAGTCTCTCTTAGCTAGTTTTAAAAGATTAATGACTAATTCTAATTTCACGGCATTCTTGGCGACATAATATCTTTTTTTTTTAAAGTTAAAAGAGATTTTTCCTGCCTTTACCCAGCTGCTTTGAAATTGCAGATGTCTAAGATCCGCGGGTACCCTGTCTCGTCTTTCGATATACTAAAAAAAAATCATTTCAGAAGTTAGGCCACAGTTAACTTACTAATATTTTTATACTGTGTCCATAAGTATAATGTACACGTGTGAATGGTATATATAAAATGATATAACGTATAAAGCATTACATAGCAAATGTCATTAAAAGCAACAGGTTCAGGTGATCGGGATTGGAATTTGATGTATCTGAGAATTCCTTTGAGGTAGGTTTTCTGCATATGATACGCGAAATTGGACTTTAATGTAACGCAAAAAGCCAAGTATTAATCACTACATAGGTCGCCTTTTCTGTACCTATGTGCGCTTAAATCTTTAAATCTACGCAACGGTTTTTGATTCGGTTTTCTTTAGATAGTGATTAAAATAAAATTTATCTTCATTTGAAAATAACATCATCAGATGTTAAATACTCATTACTGCCTGCCTCCGTGGTCTGCTTGTATTTTTAATTTGACGACCTATATGGTGTAATAGTTGGGACGTTGGCTAGTACACCAAGGGTCCCGGGTTCTATCCCGGGCAGTACAAACATTTGTGTGCATTAACATTACTGTTTGTATGGTACGGGTGTTTCTATATATAATATGTTTTTATCTACAGTAATAATGTATATACCTAAGTACGTTTATCCGTTGTTTATTACCCATATTACAGGCTAACGAACGCTATGTGAATATTAGTATATTCAAAAATAACATTATTTAACTACATAATAAAAAACTGTCAATACCAAACACTGGCAGCTAAACAAAATACGCGTAAAAATTTCGAAGTTTCACAACTTTTTTTTCACCGAACGCCACAAAAGCATTGAAGTTTGTACGTAAACACACCAGGGCGTTGGTGCCAAATGCGGCTGGCTTAGTTCCAAATAGGCCACAAGCCTTAGGCCTAATGGCCGCCAATTACTGTTTTCTGTTACGCCTATTTTATGCCGGCGCTCGTGTTTTGTTTTGATCGGTATCAATAAGGTGAATAACAAATGTTTTATGTGAAACCATTAACACCTTTTCCGTGGAAACTTATTGGTGTTTAGAGAAATGCTTCTGTCTCTTTCGCACTTCGTTTGAATCAGTGGCGTGCTCAGTGATTATGAGTGGGGTATGCAAAATGAGTGTCACTAATAGCAAAAACAATAAACAATTTATATTCTTGTCAAATTGAGTGCTGTTGATGACAGCAGATCGCTTAGGGTTTCAAATCTGTAGAGGAAAATGGGCGAATAAGTGGGTATCACTTAAAATGTTGGCGATTATCCGGGTTTACTGGACGCACAGGGTATGCACTGCATATTTGCATGTATGGAGTGCATGCCACTGGTTTGAATATGGAATGCGAAGTGATACTGTATATTTTTTTAATTATCTACCATCTTCTCTGTAAAAGTAAGAGAATAATATTAGTGTTGAAGGAAATTTATGACATTAGGCAGTCATTGCTTTCCGTTAACACTTTTTCCGTTAAAGCAATTTTAATATTGGTCGGTCACCCATCCGAATATTGGCCATCACGATAGTTCCTTATCTTCTTCAATTAGTTATCCGAAAGCGCTAACCGTCGAGCCTTATAAAGCATAAATTAAAAAAGCATTTCTGAACTGACGTTCTACTTTATCACATCAACTGATGCAAACGTACTCTGCGAAGCTGTATTGAGTTTAATTCCGTCGGCCGAGCGATAAAATCTAAATAGCTTGGGACGAGGCGATCTGGACGGTTGGACTTAAGCCAAAAATTTACGGATATGTCGAACACTTTTGCTATGGGGTTAAGGTTCAAAATCGCATCGTTTTTCCTATACATGGTTGGGAGTTTAGATTGAAACTTGGAATTGCATTTAGACATTCATTTGTTTATTAAATAAAATAAAAGTACTTCTTATGTACGTGCTTCTTATATAAACAATAAAATAACTAAATGCACAATTACACCCAAAAAAGTGTCCGCGGCAAAATTCTGCCCATCGCGTCAGTTGGGCAGAATTTTCATTCATAATCACGTCGATCGCTACATGTCCCAGTGACATAGTAGTATGCTCGTGATTTCGATTTTGTGCCCTTATAATAACGCGTTGAAGTTACAATCATCATCATCATCAGTAAACGTCCCCACCGAGGGGCACGAGCCTACCCGTATAGGGTGATTAGGCCTTAGTCGTCCACGCAGGCCCAGTGCGGATTGGACGACTTCACACACAACCTTCGAATCTCTTCGCAGGCTTGCATGAAGGTTTCCTCACGATGTTTTCCTTCACTGTAAGAGCGTCGGGTAACGTATATATATTTTCGAAAATTCGAAAATACATTACATACTCCCGGTAGGAAGGCGACAGTCCACACCATTGAGCCACCGACGCTCCAATAATATCCAAGAAGTATACAATGTCGGCTGATTGATTGATTGATACAATGTCACTTATTTAGGAAACAAAATAAAATGGCCGATTTTATTTGTTAAATCAGAAATGACATAAACGTATTCTTGTAACAGCAATAAACTTTGGATTTCATAGGTCGAATTCCTTTGCCTAGTGGTGAAACCAGTTTCAAATAATAAATTGAAATGATGAATTTCACTTGTAAAAGACTTGTTTTAATACCAGAATGGGTATGTAATGTGCATATTTACATAAATCATATTATGCCTCGAGTCGGATACGAAATAAAAATGGCGCCAACGATACATCAAAATTCGAACATGGAAGCGTTTACAACGTGTTTTTAACTTACAAACAAATATGTTGACACCTATCCTTAAGTCTGAGAGTTAAGGTTTAGAATTGAACATTGAAATAATACATTAGTATGTAGCGAGTCATGTTAATGAAATATTAATATGGATTTTTTTTAACAACACAATGTATCCTGCGGGCAAAGGAATTAAATTTTGCGGTTTATTTTTTAGGTAGAATTTATGTTGTTTGCAAAGGTGATGCGTTTATAATTTGAAAGACAATGTACGAGTACATATTGAATTTACTCTTTTGACATTTCTTTATGGTTGCTCAGTCAGTTTTAAAAAGATGCGAAGTATTTTATATATTAATTAAAACTTTATGCATCGAAAAGATATCAGGGCTAACTTTATGGATGGGCGCATTTATTATCAGTTTACCTGTAGGTTATATATAAAATTGTCTTTACTCGTGGTACTCACTAAGAGTACATGAAATTAAATGCTCTATACAAAATTCCACCCCCATTCATAGAAAGTGGAGGGATAGATATAATCAAAAAGTCAACTCTGTCCATCTCCAGGTTGCTATCTATTACCATACCTAATTTCATCGAAATCCATTCAGCCTTTTAGGCTTCAAAGCGTTACAAACAGATACAGTCTTATCTGTGTCTTAAAGTTACTTTCGCATTTATAATATTAGTACATATAGATACTAATATCGAGCCTTACTTTTGACCTAACATTAATAACATGAAAATTATGCCGCCTCAAGTTACGCGCCCATATTCCCGGATATACAAATATATAGGTACAAAATAAATATTAATTTATCACTTACTACAAACTATGTTATGTCGTAGTTCAATAAGAAATAAGGTATTTATCAAAATTTACGAAGCGGTTATGCGAAACTTTGTCAAAGTAGAGCATAATATCTAACCACAGACATCCGAATATACATTAGACTGGACAAGCCGCCAAGTTTATAGGCAGTCCCAGTGTCGCAATTTCTTTTCGGTTCTTACCTGTGAAAAGTTATTATTTTTTCTTGGTAAATTTACTGATTCATTGCGATGATGGCATGTTACAATTGCACAGGATGGCATTTTGGAAAAATACGGTAATTTCTTCTAATATTCGTGCGTCTTGACTCGTCTCACAGAGCGTAAACTGGCAGCCAGTGTATGCTCGTTGAGCTTACATTTGTCGCACTTTAAACGCGGCTTGCCCCATCTCCTGTATTGGGAAATCTGTGTATCTAACATATCTATTAATTTGCAACAAAAATATTTGCACACATGAACGTTGACCTGGTTTAGGTGACGTATAGCAGATGGATGCCAACTGCTAGGGATCGGTCCGCGTGGAAATCAAAGAGAGACCTTCGTTCACCAGTGATATAATAGGCTGTAATGATGATGATGATTGATTTATTGTCGTATGAGTTATTTTGTATTAATATGCGCATACTTTAAATATTGTAAGCGAATATATTATACGAATAATATGCAAAAAAGCGATTTGTCCAACTGTCGTCCATCCATATGACCTAATACTCGTAAATTTTTGATACTAATTAGAACTCTATTTCTGTAGTGATAAGGTCTATAATCTGTTAAAGACATTAGCAGCCATAAGTGTGGTTATACATTTTATTTTATTTATACACTTTTGTTTTATCTATGGTTTTCCTTGTTTTGTGTTTTATGTGCAATAATAGTTTATTAATATTATTGGTTGCATATTACAAAATATGTATTTTTTAATATTTTATGTTACAAAGAGTGCGGTCAGGGCGATCACCTGATGGTAATTGATACGCCTGACAATGATAGAGCGGCATTGATTGAGACCAACCACTGATAAACAGTTGATATTATTCTCCACCAATGCCAGTATTTTACTAGTATTTATATTGAAAATTAGTCATTTCGCACTACACCGATTGTCTTAGTTTATCAGTAACATATTATAATATAAGATAATACAGCCTAATAATTTTCCACCGCCGTATGACGTCACCCACAAGATTACCACTAAAGTCAATGTTGGTTTAGTTAATAACTTTCCCTGCAAATACACTGACAAGGTACGCAATTAGAAGCCCTGCGAGTACGAGATAAGGTCCAAATTATAATTAAGCAAACGTCAACAGAGTTAGGACAATTTGTAGTCGTATTGCTCTGTAAAATTGTAACTATGAGTGTGTGACTTGGTTAGTTAATCTATACATATATAAATCAAATTGGAGTCATCATCATCAGCTCAATAAACGTCCCCACCGAGGGGCAGGAGCCTACCCGTATAGGGTGATTAGGCCTTAGTCGTCCACGCAGGCCCAATGCGGACTGGACGACTTCACACACAACCTTCGAACCTCTTCGCAGGCGTGCATGGAGGTTTCCTCACGATGTTTTCCTTCACCGTAAGAGTGAAGGAAAACATCGTGATCCCACCACATTGGTACGTGGCGGGATTTTAACCTCAGCCCTCCCGGTAGGAGAGCGACAGTCCACACCATTGAGCCACCGACGCTCTAATTGGAGTGTCTGTGTGTAATATTAAAATAAATTTTTTCTTCATGCATATGTATATAATGTATACGATAGGCACGTACAACAAAAAAAAAATTAAAATGTCTTGTCTGTCTGTATCTTGAACGGCTGGTTCAATTTGGACGGGACTTTTTTGGCGGGTAGCTAATATTATAAGGAAAAACATAAGCTACGTTTATTTTATAAAACTCAAACATTTTGATCCATCTAAATAATACAATCTCACTTCCCTTATTAACTCGTTACAGAGCTGTGACTTCACTAAGGCCATTAGTCAAATAAGTCATCAAAGTCAACACCCTAACAATTACATTCGTACGTCACGGTCGATTACAAACTTGTGACGGGAAAAATTGTATGTCATATTTGTTTTTAATTACATATATAAAAACCTCTAACAACGACAAAGTTGAATGTGTAATGTGTAATGGCTTTCATTTTAAATTTAATTTTTATTTAGAATAATAAACAATTACACACACGAATATATTTATAATAAGACTTTAATGTGCACCATTATCCACATGTTTATTTATTTCCATTAACAAGGTTTCCAATACAAAAATTAACAAAAGATATTGCACTCGCAGGCCTGAAGAACAGTATCTTATTAAAATTACGAATTATAGTTTGCCAAACGATGTCCTTTATTCAGTGAAAAAAAGAAAAAAAAACAGGAGAGGAAAAAAAAACAATTTAAAATTTTGCTTCTTCGGAAGTCCATAAAAAAAAAAAAAAAAACTCCAAAGGTAGAAAATGTAGACCTAGTTTTACAAGCTGCACAGTGAGAAATGAAAAAGGATTAATTATGGCTATAAGTAGATTTAACTTTGATATTATACGAATTTTAATAATAAGGTGGACAGACATACAATTCGACAAAGAGAAAACACATACTGTGAGAACTATATAATGATAAATACTTACAATGTTTTCACAGAGGTAGTAACGGACATAGTTTCAACTGTTTTAAATGTAAAAGGCAAGCTAGGGATAAGGGTCCACGCAAATTTCTATTTCTTTAGTCAGACCTGAGAGTCACACAGACAAAAATAACTCCTATTGATACTTCGTTTTTATTCTTATGAAATAACTTTGAAACCAAATTTATTGCAGCTTTAGAGAATACTGAGCTTTATATTTCACAACTGCGCACCACCTCACGTGTTTATTAGACGTGAGATCAGATTTATGGTAATATAAGACTTATGGTCGGGAAAATAACATCGTTATTAGTATGCACGTTGGTCGAGTTTATTCCCGTGGGGCAATTAGGTGAGTACCTTTGAGGCTGATTTAATAAATAACTAAATATTTTGAGCAATGCGTCCTACCCGTACTAAGTAACATACATACGCAGTAAGCAAGTAGAAACATACGCAGCTGAGACATGGACACTGACTTCGGGTTTGTTTCACAAGATCAAAGTCCCTTAACGCGCAATGGAATGAGCTATGCTCAGGGTTTTCTTAGGAATAAGATAAGAAATTATTTAATCCGTAAAAGAACTAAAGTTACCGACATAGTCCACCGGATTAGCAAGGTGAAGTGGCAGTGGGCCAGTCACGTATGTCGCAGGACCGATGGCCGTTGGAGCAGACGAGTTCTGGAGCTGATATCGTGTCTCGGCAAGCTAAGCGTAGGACACCCACCGGCCCGATGGACCGACGACTTGCGAAAGGTCGCTGGTGAAGGCTGGATGAGAAAAGCGGAGAACCGGAATATCTGGCGCAAAATGGGGGAGACCTATGTCCAGAAGTGGACTGCGATAGGTTGAAGAGATAATAAAATAACGAGCACAATGCTATGCGATCTGCAATTGGTCCACTTGTGATATTGTTTATTATTCAAATTAAAGAAGAACGTCTGACAAGAATTGAAAAGTTGTCGTAACATATTGTCTTCTTAATTTTTCCGTATAACTACAACGCGGCAAAAATAAGAAGACGACCTCACAAGCAGCGCGTGCGCAGTTAACGATCGCCACATCCGTTAACGATATTTTTTTATGTTTATAAAATAAACTTTTAATGAATCCTTACTTTATTGCTTGTGAAGTGATGTTTGGATACGTATCACGTACATGTGCGTACGTGCGTAGCACGGGTGTATACTCACAGCCATAGATTTCCCAATACACGAGATGGGGCGAGCCGCGTTTAAAGTCCGACAAATGTATGCACAGCAAGCATACACTGGCTGCCATTTTACGCTCTGTGTAAGTCGCGTCCAGACGCACGCATATTAGAAGAAAATACCGTTAATTTTCCAAAATGCCGTCCTGTGCAATAGTAACATGCCATCATCGCAGTGATTTAGTAAATTTAGCAAATAATGGAATAACTTTTCACAGGTAAGAACCGAAAACTTTGATTTATATAATTAAAAATGGACATTCAAACGAATCGTCCGTTTTTTATTCATGAAAACATATCACTGTAAATTCTTTGTTCTGTTCGTCGGTTCGCAATTCATAATACTGCATTGGAATCCTCCGCCTAAGTTTAAATGTTTTGGATTAAATTTCTGAAAAAAAAATACATATTTATATATCACTATACATAGGAATCCCCCGCCGACCTTAAAAAGTTTTGGAGTTCATTTCCGAAAAAAAAATCATATATAATATATCACTATACTTAGGAATCCCCTCCCCCTAACTCTTAAAGTTCACATTTTTGTAACATATATAAAATACTGAAAAAAGTCCGGTATAATATCCCCCTCCCCTCTCTTTTAAGGCTTTTGGGGCCGATTTCCGAAAAAAGAAAAATGAAAGATTTATTGTTTGTGACTTACAGGCCTCATACCAATTTTTAGCTTTCTACCTTAAAAACTGCGGAAAATCGGATATGATACTTCCCCCCCTATTTGAAGGATTTGGGGGTGGATTTTAAGAAAAAAAAATTATGTCATATTTTTTCGTTTCCGACAAATAGTCCTCATACCAAATTTCAGCGTCGTACTACAAAATTGCGGAATGTTCCATACAAACTTCCAACCCCCATTTTAGGGAAGTGGGGGTTAAAACGGGACAAAAAGTAGCCTAAAACCATTCTAGGTTACCTTCTATCAACATACCAAGTTTAATAAAATCTACCTTAAAACTGCGAAAAATCGGATATGATACTTCCTCCCCTATTTGAAGGGTTGGGGTGGATTTTTGAAAAAAAAATATGCCATATTTTTTCGTTTCTGACAAATAGTCCGCATACCAAATTTCAGCGTCGTACTACAAAAATTGCGGAATGTTACATATAAACTTCCAACCCCCATTTTAGGGAAATGGGGGGTGAAAACGGGACAAAAAGTAGCCTAAAACCTAACATACCAATTTTCAATAAAATCTACCTTAAAACTGCGAAAAACGGATATGATACTTCCTCCCCTATTTGAAGGGCTTGAGGGTGGATTTTTGAAAAAAAAATATGCCATATTTTTTTCGTTTCTGACAAATAGTCCGCATACCAAATTTCAGCGTCGTACTACAAAAATTGCGGAATGTTCCATACAAACTTCCAACCCCCATTTTAGGGAAGTGGGGGGTGAAAACGGGACAAAAAGTAGCCTAAAACCTATTCTAGGTTACCTACTATCAACATACCAAGTTTCAATAAAATCCGTTCAGCCGTTTAGGCGTGAAAGCGTAACAAACAGACAGACAGACAGAGATACTTTCACATTTATGGTATGCAACTCACGAAATATTGACCTGGTTAGGGTGGCGATAAGCAAACTGCCCGCATGGAAATCATAGGGGCAGGTCTTCTTTCAGCAGTGGACATTGGTTATAATGATGATGAATTATTTTCAAACTCAAAGAACAAGTTCAAAGACATAAACTTAACCGTGCATCGCTATTAATAACATTTCTATCTTTTCAAAATAAATAATCTTTTATAATTCACGAATAAATAATATACAGGCGTACGATGCTCATGACATGGCGGATATCGCTCGAGATTCTTCGTCACTAGCCCCTTTGTCTGCCGGGGGTGTGATCAATAATTTAAACGCATGTCACTTGAATGGCCAGCGTGTGTACGACGAGCATTATAAGCGCTGAAGTACAGCACAGATACAAGCACTTTTAAAGTATTTACCAGGTTCAAGCTATATTTTGGTTTAGTGGTTGAGTTTTGAACGTTGCGTGATCTAAGGGTTGTGCGTTCGGAATACACGGGAAGACAACACCATAAATGTTACTATGTACTTTTTACTTTTGTTTGGTGTGGACATTATAGACTGAAGCACCTGATTATTTGAAAATAAATATGATTTTGAACTTCGGAAGGTATGTTAAGACGTTCATTAACGGCCACCAATCTACAAAGGGCACGTGTGGAGAGTCAACGCATCTCTTTTAACGCAAATGCACTATAAAATATATAAAAAACTCAATATTTTTAAACACAAAATGCTGAAACTGCTCGATAGTCTTCACTCATAATCATATTGTAATGTTCAATTCAAATGTTTTTTTTTTATTGTATATTTTTATCTTCTGTTTAAATGCCTCTAACTACAACAATGTTGTGTGTGCATGTAAAAGGCTTGCATATATGAACCTTATTCATGAAAATGTAAATACAAACGTTGATTATGTTTAGCTGTAAGCACACCCTTATAAATAAATAAATAAAATAAAATAAAAAAAATAAAATAAATATCCACAGACATTCACACAGCGCCATCTAGCCCCAAGTTAAGCGTGAAGCCTGTATTATGGGTACTAAACAACGGATAAATATACTTAAATACATTTTTTTTTTCGTAAATACATACATATCATACATAGAAAACACCCAGACCATTACAAACAGACATGTTCATGCACACAAATGTTTGTACTGCCCGGGGATCGAACCCGGAACCCTTGGTGTAGCAGCCGACCTCTCAACCGCAACACCAAATGGGTCGTCAAAAATAATTTTATTTCTTACAAAAAATAAAATTACAATACATTTAGAAGACTAAAAATATAATGGTTTTAAAATACATAACCATTGCAGCCTCATACTGTCCACTGCAAAGGACTTAAATGGCTTACCCACGGACCGATCTTGTCAGTCAACAGCTGCTAGTTGCCCCAATTGCCCGCTATAACTAATCAAGTCCTGTATTGTTTTATTCGCTTAGTACGTAAATAATTTTATATGCAAGATGCTTTTAATTTGAAATAAAGTGCAAAAAACAGGTTTCATTAAAAATATTTAAGTTCATAATCACATCACGAATTGAAAGAAAAATTGCTCTCACTTTTCAAAATGGCCGCATTTTCTACACAAAGGCGGGCTAATGGAAAGTATAATCGATATATCAAGTGCACGTCACTATTCTCCGCTCGCTCGTGTCGCCGACATCCCATCTCGGTTATTGTCTAGGTAAGACACATTATAGATTAGGTCTTGCCCACATAATTTTACCGGCATTTATAATGGTTAGTGTTGTGCTCTATCGATAATAGCATGTCCAATCGGTGTAACACCGCAAAGTTCTTGTAAAACTAAACGTGGAAGATTTTTTTAAGAATATTTTTTTATGAACACATAATTTGAAGTAGGACTTTTTTATATATAATTAGAGATGGAACAGAAAGAAGTCTTATTCTTAACGGATTAGAAAGCTTACCATGGCCTTCATTAGTGACTCGAGTGTCAAGAAATAAAATTATTTTTGCGAAGACAATACAACTTCAATCACTTAGCAAGCAGTAGTCCCACCGCAGTGCATAAGAATTTCTACTCAACATGGCTATAGGGAGAAAGGCCTACCATGGGAATAAAAAAGAAATATAAGATAAAGAAAACCACTACCATAGCCTTTCCTAAACAATTTGGTGTCATCATATTAATGCCATGCTATGAATTTAAAACTGTCATTATTATCATTTATGATTATTAGCAAAATTAGCGTCAGGAATATTTTAATGTAAAAACCGTTAATTATCGACAACATGGTAACAACACTACCCAATCATTGTTTTACTCGAACACCAATCGATAAAACATCGACACAAGTCACGCACTTTGACACATGTTCACGACAAAACCCGTATTGTTTAACTGGAGTAATTAGTTGGTGTGAGGGTTAATAAACCAAATTGACTTGGCACAGCATTGTACTTGGGATTAGGATTCGATTATTAACTCGTATATTAGATATGACGTCATTAATTTGCATATAGTATTCGAGTTCGCGAATAACCATTGGTTAATATAGTTAGTTGCTAAGGTATAGTTACTTCATGGTGATCAGTCTATGTCATCAATCATCATCATCAGCGTAGAACATCCTACTGCAGGTATAGGCCTTATCATGATTTATTAAGTGTAGAATTTTGAACCGATACGACTGGGCTTCCTTGTTTAGCGTTTAGATAGCTAAATCGCGATTCATTTATTCTACAATTACTAATTATCAAGACAAAAAATATTTACAATAAATTGGCCGTCTTGACCGAATCGATACCACAATCAAATAATATTTAAATAAGTGAGTACTTGGACCAAAAATTCTAGTTCCCCATCTACATATTCCTTTTACCTGTTTTTTTAAGGTTGGTGACGCACTCAAGCACTCCGTGGGTTTACGACCACGTAAAGTCATCGGTCCCTAATAATCTCAGGATGGTAGTCGCTAACACCGACCAATCCGTATTGGACCCGCGTGGTGGTTTACGGCCCAAACTCCCCACAGATATGCTGTCTGGGAAGGCCTGTTACTACTGTGGGACGTTACACCCTGATGATGATGACACATTAGTGGCTCCATCGAAGTGACAAATGTCAGTGGGTGTCATGCCTCTTCCACGGTCTTTTTTTGTCCATTAATCTCCTAAATTAAAGTTACAGTTTACGGACCCAGCAAACAGCTTTAAGATTTGACGTCCACCTCACCAGCTCTTTTTTGGAACTGACTACTGATGTCGGCCGCCGTTGGCCTTTAGAGCTTCACCGGGTAATCGGCGAGCGCAGATGGCTCTCAGCCTAAATCCTCATCAACTTAATAGCTAGAGACATTGGAGAAGATAAAGCCCAACAGAAGACTGTAACTTCAAAGAGTTTTCAAAGTTAGCATCCATACTTTGACTTTGAATTTGTTTGCCAACATCAAGTTCAGCCAGAAAGTAAGGCAGACCGAAATTCAACATTTAACAGGGCACAATTAAAAAATGAGTATAACTTTTGTGTTCTTCAAACAAATAAATCACCTAAAGGTACACAGGGAGAGTGCGTGTAATTAAAATTACAATAGCCTTATGCCATAGTAGACAGGGCAAAATATAATAAATAATTTATTTATACTCTTGGGCCCTTACTCTAGAATGAGACTGAACGTTGCTCTTTATTTAAATTGAGTAAGAAGGGGATAGCGCTAAACACGATAAATAGCGGCATCTCTTTCTAACTATATTTAAGTGATGATCAATGCTTGAGTCTCGTTCTAAAATACTGGCCTTAGATTGAGACCGAAGCATTTCTTGATTAAGCAGAATGACCCTATAAAAAGTTACTTACAAAAATACCCCAAGCAGACCAGTATGCATGAGAAAACATGTTTGTGAAAGAATTGTCAAAATGACATTGATTTGCCTATGAGTTTGTTTAAAGTTCATATTAAAACCACTTTCATGAAAAAAGGTTATTATGATATAGAAGATGACTTTAAAGATAAGGATTGTTGGATATATTGATTCCACGTCTGCACCATTATTATTTTAATACATTTTTATTAGTTCTGTATGGTTTTGGAAAGTTTGTGATTTGATATAATTTGATTTTTTTATTCTTGGGATTGTACTAAAGGAACTTTGATTTTATATACTTAATAAATTTTATAAACAAATACCAATATTGTTATAAAATTTATTAAGTAGTTCTAACTCTGTTTAAGTCTACCGCAAAGCGTGAGCACGGAACATTTTGAAGTATCTCCTTAAAGGAATGTAACAGTAATTATTTCGGGCGGGTTAATTTTACGGCCGACTTAAATCAATTACAAACGGTTTTAATTAGCATTTGTTTGTAATATATGGAAAAACGGTACTCCGCCGAGTTGGGGGTTGCTCGGTGTGTCTTACTGGAAACATGGTGTAGGCAAACTTTTGTTGTCTTTCCGTCATGGATTCTATGAAATACGAAATTCTCGGAAAACAATTATTTAATATTTATTGCAAAGAGACATGCTTCGGCAGAAATGGACCTGATCAAAAATATGCCCTTACAGAAAACCTGTTTGGAACAACACAGGGGGGTTACCGCTATCTCTTAAAACAGTGTTACAATAATATTACTTCGTCTTCTCTAGTACAAAAATGCTGACGTTTCATTATATTAATACTGTTTTAAGAGATTGCGGTAACCACTTAGGTGTTGTTAAATCGTGTGAGTGTATTGAAATGGATGAAATATTTGTTGGTCAGCCGTCCGATGGTTGCCCACTTTGATAGTTGCTTAATTTGCCCGCTCGTTAACCCGTTGGCCATCAGGAATCCAGACAAAATGGAAAATCTATTGTTTGTGACGCTTAAAGGCGTCTCCGGCGGTCAGAGGGTTAAACAACTGCGCTGGCCGCTGCACCAATATTTATTATAAAATATAAGTATTTAAGCAAATAATTCATCTTATGTCTATACAAATATATACAATCTCGTCTTCAATAAGCACTATCGGGAACAAAAGTTTTACCTGAAATCAATAGTAAAATAATATTAAAATACAGTGAAAAAAATTTATTTAAAAATATTAATATTATTCTATGTATACTACACAATTGATAAACCAACAAACTTGTGTTAGGAAAACCCAAACAAATACAAATGTTCGTAAAACACGTGGATTCAATCCAGACCCTTTGATATAGTATCAAACTTCTCAACGATTACACCCAAATGGGTGTCAATCGTCATTAAAACAAAACATGAAAATTGATCAATTCACGTATTAATGTCCTCTCAAGTAAGCACAACTTTTATACTTAAATAAAAAATAAAAAACATTTCAAATTAAGGTTCACAAACTCATACAAGCAAAAATAACATAAATCTAAATAAAAAGATACAATTTATAATAGAAATAAACTTAGAACTAAATTAGAGTGTAAAATAAAGTCTTTCGGTGAGACATTGTCAGTACTAACATGTCATTATTATTGTTATGTGCAGTTGCGTAACTTTATTTCTTTTAAATATTTTTTTTCTTTGGTTCCACTGCAAACCAGCGCCTTGACAAAACTGTCATGGCATTAGCTGAGTGGCCACCATTTTGGTAGCACGATTTATTAAATATATTATTTTAAGAACTAACGTGTTATAATTTGAATTGCACTAAATATATTTTTCTTTCTTTCTTTACGAATAATTAGAGTTTACTACTTAAGAATTTCTTTAAAAGCGAATCACCTAAACCAAAACGTACAATTCAACCCGAAATCTAAGTTTAAGCGAATCAAACTCTTTGCCTAATTAATAAAACAACGACGCTTATCCAGCCTTAAGTTTCTTAAAGCAAAATGTTAAATTTCAAGTCAACTTTGAGCACGGAGTTTGAGAGACGTGTGATAAACACATCTGCTTGCTTACCAGTTGTTTCTTTAAACAACTTTATTATAATACATACGCATTAAAGAATACGGGGTGTATTAGGTAAGGAGTTAGTAGAGGTAGATATATAGCAATTAAGATTGAAATCGTAGAAATTTTTCAGTGTTTTCACAGTACGCTGTCGTACGTACGCTACCTGTCACTACACTGACCGCATACATATTGTTTGAGTTAGTTTGTAAAACAGTGCGAATTTAACTTTCAGACTTGCGAAATTAAGGTAAACTTGATACTGATTGAATCGACACAGCACTAGCTGACCAAAATATGACGACAAATTTTGGGTTTTCATTAAAACACTTTTAGTGATAACATTGTTTCGTATATTGTTGGATGATCACGATGATAAAATATTAACAAAATTAAAGTATACATCTATCTGTCTTATCTATCCAATAGAGATTTGCACAATGAAAATTTGCACAACCCCTTTCCAACACCTCAACACCTCGACAGCGCAAATCAACCACGGCTCCGCAAAAATGGTACAGTACAAAGGCTTTTTACCGATATTTTTATTCCGAACGCTAACGAACGAAATGGAAACACGGACGGACAAGAAACGAGCAAAATGGGCAAAAAATCGTGCAAAAACAAAAAGGGTGTGCAAAAAGAAAAAGTGCACGAAACCGGTCCTAACTGTTGGAAAATAACCAGCCGGATTGTGGAGTCGGAAATTGAAAATTCCAATCGAATTCGAGAATAGAGTTCGATTGACACGTTTATTTTGAAAAAGTTAGCACAACACTGAGCCTACGTTGCGTTTGTATAAAGATTACTAGGTGGTATACTCGATACTGAGTCGTCTAGGTAGGTACCACCGCAGTGCCAGATATCATATCACCCCGTGAAACAGGAGTGTTATGCACTTTTGTGTTTCGGGATGAGGGCACTGTAGCTAGTAAAATTACCGGGTATAAGAGACCTAACATCTGTTGTCTCGGGTGACGGGCGCAGTGCGGCATTTGAGGATAATAACTGTTTATCAGAACTAAAGTTACTGACATAGCCCGCCGGATCAGCAAGTTGAAGTGGCAGGGGCTGGTCACGTATGTCACAGAACCGATGGCCGTTAGAGCAGACGAGTTCTGGAGTGGAGACTGCGTCTTGGCAAGCGTAGCGTAGGACGCCCTCCGGTCCGATGGACCGACGACTTGCGGAAGGTCGGTGGTGGAAGCTGGATGAGAAAAGAGGAGGACCGGGATATCTGGCGCAAAATGGGGGAGACCTATGTCCAGCAGTGGACTGCGATAGGTTGAAGAGATAGAGTTGTTGATCTCTTTCAATGCCGCTCTGTCATGGTTAGGCGTATTTCTTACCACCAGCTCCTCACAGTCCTGCACACTTTTAATATAAAAGAAAATGTCTTGTAAATTGTCCTTAAATGAAGAGGTATCAAAAATTTGTACGCGTTTTAGATGCATTCAGGCTGCAATGGGCAAGACATTCGTATTGCCTGCCTCTATCCCACTATCCCAATCCCGGCATGTGATGTGCCACGTTTTGGGGATAAGCTATGTACATGAATATTAAAGCGAAACGTTGCTGGACTAAGTTACACCGCAACGAACGTACAAATGCTCGTCTTGAAATAATACTTTATGAATTCTTATATTTATTTTTATTTTAAGTATTTACTTTGTTTCCAGTGATACATTTGGTTTGTTCCTGATATCATATAGTGTGTATGAATATAATATTGATATTTGTAATTATTAATTAATAATTAACATTTTCGTTACTTAAGTTTTAGGCTAGACTGCGTTGTATGCAGATATGTATTTGTTTATGATATGCCTTAAATAGACTGATAAAAACCACAAAATCTTTATTAAATTCAGGTAATATTGTAATGTTTTATTACACTTGTTTACTGTTGAGTTTAAAAGAGGCAAAAATCATTGTCTTTATTGGCTAATCAAATGTTTTAAACGTTCAAATATCGAATTAATTTTTATTACAAAACTGCAAAATAAGTTATGAATACTTTACAACAATATGACAGATTAAAAAATAGATTAAATAAATAAAAACAAGCACGTTGGTGTGACTGAGGTCATTTTAAAGCTGCACGGGCTGCATCAAATGTAGCATTCACTTGCATATCCACGAAGTGTTGTCTGAGGCCGATATGCGCCGATTATGAAGATTTTTATACTGCCAAAAAAATGGGGAAATCACGTATATTTTTATACGTGCCGCGCGAACATACAATGGAGGTTTAATCCGCTCTTAAGGACTGCAGATTTTTTTATTTACTGCTGCAGGCTATGTCCAGTGTGGACTTAGGAAAAACTGTAACCGTCGTGTTAGTTTAGCCATGTATCGTGTAGAAATTTTCAATAGGTCAAAATCACCCAAGGGTAATATATTTTCAATCATAAAAAATATTTCTCTAACATTTTAGTAATTAGAATGTTTTAAATGTACAATGTTTGTACGATCATAAGTGCTTAATGACCTATAAAGATGGCGGGTAGCAGATGGATGTTAACTGCAAGAGTTCGGTTTGCGTGAAAACATTAGGGAGGCTTCGTTCAGCAGTGGACGTTTTAGGCTGTAATCATGAATGATTCGACTTTGAAAATTGCACCTCGTGCAGATGGGTTTGCGTGTTAAAAATTGTGTTAGTTGAAAAATAAACCTATTATTTCATTCATTCCCGTTCGCCCTGACTTTGTTGTTCTCACCGGGGGGACATGAGGAAAATATCATTATTTTCATTTTATAGGTAGGCAAAAGGGTTTCTAGTCATGACTTGCTTTAGTGAGTGACTTCAAAGGAGTAATATGTGTCACCGACCTTTGAAAGGGTAAAGGAATAATAGAAAGAGAATTCACATTTAGTTAAAGAGTGCAGACCGTGCGTTGGCAAGCGTAGCGGAGACATCCTCCGGCCCGATGGACCGACGACGTTGCGAAAGGTCGCTGGTTGGAGGCTGGATGAGAAAAGCGGAGGAACCGGGATCTTTGGCGCAGAAATGGAGAAGACCTATACACATGCAGTGGACTGCGATAGGTTAAAGAGATATCCTCCATTAGCCAACTAAATGACTCCATCTATGGTCGAAGATCCTTTCATTGGACGTTGAAACAAAACAATAAGAAACCTTTTTCCTCAATGATGACTCAATGTTAAATATGTGCATACGAAACGGTTACGAAAAATTGTCTTTAGTCATCAAAATATGTATAAAAGTGTCTTTTTATCTGCGTACCTGGTGTTTAAAGTTGACACAAACGACCAGGTGAGTCAAGAATAAGAATGGATGGCATGGACATGAATTCCTATAGAAGAGGTGAATCAAAAATAGTTTATTAATTTTTTTGATTTATTAAATTCTTTATTGTAC
Source organism: Leucinodes orbonalis (assembly GCA_019425675.1). NCBI lineage: Eukaryota > Metazoa > Arthropoda > Insecta > Lepidoptera > Crambidae > Leucinodes > Leucinodes orbonalis. Next base: position 167,250 of record PQWD01011375.1, read on the forward strand.
ACAATAATACATCAAAAACCAAAGTACACTGGGCGGCCTTGTTGTACATGGCTATCTCTTTTAACCTTAGGATAGAGAGTAAAAATAAATGGGATTTGGAGCAACCTAGTGTACGTAATAAATGCTTTATGATGAATTCCATACAAATATCTTTGTGTTTTATTATTTTCAAAGGTACTATTTAGGATCACACTCAAATTCAAAATGTTATTTGCACCTGTGATGTTAGTTTGAAATTGTACAAAGTAAAATGAGATCAGTAGGAAAAGATCTTGTTAGTTAGTAAGTAAAGAGAAAAAATAAGTAAATTTTATTCAGAAATTTTATTTACGGCATGCATGGTTTAACATAAATAAAAATAACAATTTCAAATGTATGTAATTCGACAGAAAGGGAAAACCGAGTTTATCATCTTCAAAGTTACTTCTTACCAAAAGAAAATGTAATATAATACGATTTAAGGTTTATTTATTTTCGTAACAAAGACAAAAGGTACAATACACCATTCCACACATCATTACACTGCACTGCATTACACTAGTACTTTTTATGGAACAATTTATATACAAATTACCACTTATCAACTAAAATAGGTTTTAATGTGCAATCAACTATCCTTTTCCACACAATCTATTAATCACTAGGTGTTATATATGACGGTATACCCACAAAGTTCTTTACCTCCCGTGCTAGTCCGAGGACGTGACGGCAAGGCAAAATAACGTAGGTATTATCGTTTAAAAATAAATATTTTGAAAATCTCGTTTTTCAATCATGTTTTATTAAATGGCAACTATCTACTATAGAACACCAGCGAACATGTGGCATATTAGTTGTAAATAGCACAAAATTCTTCCACAATGCGGCCTCACCTCGGCTTTCGAACCCACGACCCCCGATCACGACGATCTGAAGTCAACATTCTAACCACAAGACCACTGAGACAGATGTACTGAGCTTGTTAAACATAAACAGCACTTTAAAGGGAACAAGCCCAAAAATTTAAACCAAAGCACACGCTCCACGTAGCTTACATACAGCTCCGATACAACTTTATGTCAGCTTACAGTCAGGTTTATCTGGTTCAGTATTTGAGAAATTCGAGTTCCCGACACCCAATACCATAATAGAAACAAACTGTACCATTAAATCGAGAGTGATTGATAGCTTAGCTACGTTCGGTTGAAGATGGCACCTTAGCAATTCTCTTTCTATTTCTAAATTATCGAAGTCCACTGCTGGACATAGGTCATTAACATTCTGAGCCAGANTGGAAAGTGTCCCCGCCGCCCATGGACATTAGTAACACTCTCTTTTTGAAAGACGCCATGTCATATCGTTCTGGAAACGATTCTGATGGTAACTGATTCCATAAGTTGATAGTACGTGGTAGAAAATGTTGACCAAAACGGACCGTCGAAGACCACTAAGTATCTAGATGGTGTGAGTGAAATTTGGAATTCTGCCTTATGGATCATCTCATATGGATCTAATCGCAAAATATTCGATGAAAAGACATTAAAACATCGTCTACATTAGCGTTCTAAATATATTCCGATTTCTCTTTTGTATTCTACCAGGAAAAAAGAACCATATTCCCCGATTTTAATACGAGTGAATCCGCGAACAAAGTTAGTAATGAATAAACGCGCGTAACCTTAATTAATTAAATCTTATACTGAGATGCGGGAGTTCCGCCAAGAAATGGCCCAGCTTAGAGAGTCTCTTCTCGGTGGTGACCGCCCGATTGGATGGTGTGAGCAGAGGGGTGCAGCACTGGAGCAGCGTTCAACGAGCGATGTGGATAAACCTCGGAATTGGAGCATTGTATAGCGGAATCAAGTTAGAGATTAATGACCGGGACCAGGAACCCTACTATCTGACCTTGAGATCGGTCAGCTACTGAGGAGAAGGGGAGAACCCATGCACGCCGTGTGCGTGCTGGCTACGCGGCTGGGCGTGCAGCTAGAGGAGCGCGACGTGGTGTTCGCGGAGCGGGTGGGCCTCCCGCCTAGCGAGGGCGGGCGTGCGCGGCGGCTGGTGTGCGGCTGGCGCGGCGCCACCTGCGCGACGTCTGCTGCAGTGCAGCGCGCGTGCGCCGCGCCGGCTTGGCCGCGCCCGCCGGCCCGCGCGCTACATCAACGAGCGCCTCACTCGCGCAAACCGGCAGCTTTTTCATCGGGTCCGCGAGGAATGTAGGTTACAAACAGTGGCGGTACTCCTGGACGAGGGAGGGAGAATTTTCCGCTCGCCAGGGAGACGGGAAACCGGTCTTCCGACTTCGTTCAGCAGAGGATGTCCAGGCTGTGTTCGGCTGCAAGGGCACTTAGTGCCAAGTTACTATCTATATGGAACCATTTTGTGTCATTTCTTATAATTTTAATTTTAGTCAATTTGTTCTGCCGTTTTGCTACCGATATTAAATTGTTAATTAAGGAGTTAAATCCATTTCACCATTCAACTTTATTTACTATAAAACCCCACAGACAAAAATTGTAAACACTCTGTATGCTACAAAATATATATTTACAAAAAACATTACAATATTAACAATAATCACTACCTACCATGCTTTATTTAATTATAAACTTATAGTATTCTTAATTAATAGTACTTTAATCAATTTCATATAATTCTCCTTTCAATATTAATTATTTATTACTATCGATACTTTTTTATTACAAATAACACATTATTTTGTCATATCACATACATGCCAATCTGTTAATAAATATACTTCATTTTGGGTTCCCAAATAAAAAGTAAATACAATAAAATAATAAAATGGTTGCCACGAAACCTAACAGTTGGTTTATATAATGCAGGATCTCTGTGCACAAGCAGGAGGATTTTATAGTTGCAATCGAGAAATCTGGCCCCTGACATCATGGCTATTAACGAGACCTGGTTTGAGAGCTGGCCATGAACATGATGCACCTAGATTGCCTGGCTATCGCTTGCTACACACACCCCCAGACCGACCATATTCGGAGGCGTGGGGGAGGAGTGGGATTTTACATCCGTAAAGGGCTATATGCTCGTTGTTTTCCACACCCTGTTGTTGCCACAGTAGAGCAGATGTGGTTGAGCATAAATTAATAGCCAGTTGATCATGGTAGGAATCGACAGCATACAGCCGCCTTGGATGGATGTCAGCATTTTCTTTGATGCAATTACCGGTTCCATTACCTCCTTTTCAGCATATGACGGGCTAATACTACTGGGTGATTTTAATATAGATTTATCCAGCCCTGGTAGTACTATGTACAGGATATTTGAGCAGTTCACGCATAGCACAAGCTTAAGGCAAGTAGTTAGTGAACCAACACACTTCACAGACCATAGTGCAACCTTGATTGACGTGATATGTACGGATGTCAATGTATTACAGGTCTCAGTCAATCATTCCCCTGACTTGGGTGGCCATGCCATGCTGTCTGCAGTATTTAAAATAAAAAATACTAAACACACCCCATTCTATAAAACGTTTAGACCACTTAACAACATTCTTTTGGACCAGCTCAACAGTGACTTGAGTTCCATTGACTGGTCGAAGCTTCTTATGGCCAATGACATTAACAGCATGGTTGACCTTTTTACAGACACTATTATTACCATTTTTGAACTACATGCCCCTCTGCAAACGCGAAAGTTCCTCCACCCTCCTCACCCCTGGATAACCGATACTGTAAAGGACATGATGCGTTTAAGAGATTCATATTATAAAAAATACAGACAAAATGGCGTCAGTGCTCTTAAAACGACATATAAAACCATGAAGCAGGTAGTAGTAAAAGCAATAGAAAGTGAAAAAAAAATCTATTTTAACGCACATATTAATAAACATATACATGATAGTAAAAAGCTTTGGACTAACCTAAAAAATAATTTATTACCAAATAATAAAAAAACAATACAACTTCCACCTCATTTTGACAATCCTAACCTCATAAACGCTCATTTCCTTGACATCCCAGGAAGGAATACAGTATCATTATCACAACTAACTTATATGGAGCACCACAGGCATGGGGAGGCAACTTTTGCACTTCTTCCTGTCAGTGAGAATATAGTTGCAAAGGCCATAAGTAGCTTAAAGTCCAATGCACAAGGTGTGGACAGAATCTCTCTAGATATGTTGCTGTTAACCTTACCACAGACCCTATCTGCCATAACAGCAATAGTCAATGGATCCATTCTGGAAGGCAAATTCCCTGACAGCTGGAAGATAGCGGTTGTAAAACCTCTCCCTAAAGTTAGTCAGCCCACCACAATTAAAGATCTTAGGCCCATAAGTATACTGCCGTGCTTGTCCAAAATTACAGAAAGGGTGGTGTGCGATCAGCTCACCAAGTTTCTGGAGGATAACCATATTTTGCCAAGCTATCAGTCTGGCTTTCGTAGGGGATATGGTACAGCAACTGCGTTGGCGGATGTTGTCGATAACATCCTGGCTGCCCAAGACCGGGGCAAGGCAACTATCCTGACCCTACTAGATTTCTCGCGAGCCTTTGACTCAATTGATATTTCTCTCTTATTATCAAAGCTCGCTTACTATGGAGCCGATTCTAATACAGTAAAATGGTTCCACAGTTACCTGACAGATAGGCAGCAGTGTGTTGAGGGGGGACGATGGAGTTGCGTCATATTCCACCTTGTTACCAGTAAGAAGGGGTGTTCCTCAGGGTTCCATATTGGGACCAATTTTGTATATACTATACACAGCAAACATTACAGACTGCATCAAGAATTGCAGATTCCATATATATGCTGATGATCTACAACTATACTTATCATTTGACCCTCCGGATTGTGCTAAAGCTGTGGCTCAAATAAATGAAGACCTGCAACAGATATCATCATGGTGTAGCTCACACTGTCTCCTATTAAATCCATCGAAATCAAAATGCCTCATCATGGGCTCTAAAAAAACTGTTAATTGTGTCAAGCAAGCAACACTTAATATAAACATAGATGGAGAACCTATTGCGGTGGTAGATGAAGTTAGGAGTCTGGGACTGATTCTTGATTCCAGCCTTAACTTTGAGAGGCACCTCTCGGAATGTGCCAGGACATGTTTTTACCGACTCAGAATGTTATATAAAATAAGACCATACCTGTGTGAGAAGATAAGGGTCAAACTCTGTGAATCGCTTATACTATCTAAGCTCAACTACTGTGACACAGTTTATGGGCCATCCCTTCTAGCCAGAACAGTAAACCTAGTTCAAAGAATACAGAATGCATGTGCCAGATTCTGTTACTACATACCTCCTCGATCACATATTACACCATTTCTCAATAGTGCACAAATTTTAAAGATGGAGTCACGTCGGAGACTGCATCTGGCATCATTACTATTTGGCATAATCAACACAGGTAAACCAGAATATTTGTACAATAAGCTTGTATGGGCCCAAGAGCGCGAGGGCCATGGGAGAAGAGCTTGCACCCACATTCTTGTTACTCCGAAACACCGGACCACAGCGTTTCGGGGTTCGTTCAGGTACGCTGCCTCACGTTGCTGGAACAATCTCCCACCGCCTATACGCAACCTAAAATCAATTAGTACATTTAAAAAGCACCTTAAACATATTTTTTTATTAATACAAGAGAGCTAAAGCACAAATACTTACCGTTTGTCATTTACGAGGTGGATGTACTGAGGTCGTACTTTGTATCATAGCGCTCATGAGGGAGCGCAGTCCAATATACATAAATATTTCTACTCTTCTTTCCTTCAGTGCACAGGGTTAAAAACCAAATTAAACTTAAGAGTCTACTCTGTAGAGGAATCAATGAATAATTGGTAATTTGGTAGTGGTTCCTTCCTTCTTTTTTTTTTTTTTTTTTTTTATTTCTTTTTTCAAATCCATGTGCCACTACGTGGCAGGGCGTGGCATCACAAATCTTTTTCATTTTTTCTAAACATTTTATAATGTAGGTAGAATCAAGAAATATTTTATTAGTAAAACTTTGACGTTTTATCGGTTTAATTCTGACAGCAACCAAGGCAAAGGAATACTAATCTTACAGCCTAGTAACAAAACGCAGCACACACTCCTTTTTATATTTTAGTATTTTCTATTATGTGTATTAATATGTTTTATTTAACGGTTAATGTATAATGTATATTTTTATTAATTAATAATCATTACATAATATTCATACGCGTATATAATATAGTTAATTTTTAATCTATTGTCACTCGGGCTCTGTCATAATATCAGCGCTGCCGCGGCCACTCTAAAATCAATATATTATATAAACACACGTAACATGCGGCGGCCTAAGCTGAGATGGGGCCCCTTTGACCACATTATTACTATATTTTTTTCATTCATATATTTATCTTTATATTATTTATTCCTTTAATTACATATTTGTTTTTTTATTAGTGTATTTCTTCTTTGTAAAATTGTAATTGTTATATTGTATCTTCTATGTTAAACTGTATATTCGTTTTTTTGTGTGGTCAAATAAACGTTTTCTATTCATTTCTTATTCTAACTTGTAATGGGGACCGTCAGATAGAAGTGGCTCCCAAAGCGTCATAATGTTGAATAGAAAACGATCTGTCGTCACATCTTGCCGTTTCTCCGTATATCGACGCAATGGCTGAACTGTGTCAAAACGATTTGGCCTAGGGGTTAGCAGCTGTAGGGTTCCTAATAAATTACTGTTATAGCAAGGCTTAGACATTTAGATAATCGAGTAAGAAAAAGTTACATACTGAAGATTGACAGAGTTTGAAAGAATTGCAAGGGTGAAATAACATAAGAGGAATCTAGGAAAGACTAGAGAAAACTTTGATGTTGGGTGATGAAAAAGAAAACAATTTTATATTTTCAGTTAACATCCTATGCTTTGATAATCGATAAATACTACGCAGACTCCATTTTCCTATCAAACTTAAACAAGGTTTGAAAATCCACTCTCCGATCAATTAAATAACAATTATAATCATCATCAACATTTGGTTGATTTCTGGAGTCTGCTTTGAGGACACAACACAGATGTTTTTTATATTAACTTTAAAATGGAAAGGTACTTATTTGAACAAAGGTAGCAAATAATATTAAATAATAAATATCCACTGACATCAAACACAGCACCATCTGCCAAGTGAAGCGTGAACTACATATGGGTAAGTATGAAAAACGGATAAACATAATTATATACATTTTTTTCTAAATACATACATTTTTTACATAGAAGCACCCAGACCATTACAAACAGACATGTTCATGCTCACAAATGTTTGTAGTGCCCGGGGATCGAACCCGGAACCCTTGGTATTGCAGCCAACGTCTCAACCGCTACACCAAATGGGTTATCAGAATAATCGAAACTGCCTCCGTAGTATTAGGCAAGCGTTTGACTGCGTGTACCAAGGTTGTGGTTCGAACCGAGAGAGAGAGCCCGAAAGGAATGATGGTGCTCCGGAGGGCACTTTAAGCTGGAAGTCCCGTCTACAATTTTAGAATGGTAGTCGTTAACAGTGGGCTGGTCACGTATGTCGCAGAACCGATGGCCGTTGGAGCAGACGAGTTCTGGAGTGGATACCGCGTCTTGGTAAGCGTAGCGTAGGATGCCCTCCGGCTCAAACCGTCGACTTGCGGAAGGTCGCTGGTGGAAGCTGATGAGAAAAGCGGGATGACCGGATACTGGCGCCAAATGGGGGACTATGTCCAGTAATGGACTGCAATAGGTTGAAGAGAGTCGTCCACCCACCAATCCGCATTTACCTCCTCATAGCTATGCTGTGTGGCTTTCCACAGGTCTATCCTTTTTACAGGCCTTTGCCTGTGCTTTTCATTAGACTGTTATAGGCAAATAATAACGATGATTTGACGGAAACATTACTTTTCTGACAAAAAGTTTTAAAAAGTACACATCTAGAGTTGACAACCTGTATCAGTTTTATGTCGTAACGACGCGACACAAATCAGAAAAAAAGAATATCACGTTCCCAATCTAGATGTAGACGGAATCCGTGTCAGACACTTTTTGTATTCGCTATTGAATTCAAACGATTTTGGTTTAAATATTTGTAATAGCTGCCTTTTTTATGTTATAAAGTGTACAGGACGTCAGGACGCGCCTACTGTGATGTGATATGCCAGACCATAACAGAGCGGCATTGAGGAGACCAATGTCATACTACGCCAAACACCGAGATAACTGATGTTAGGTCTCTTATACCCGGTAAATTTTACAAGTTAACATTGCACGTAACACGGTCGTGATTCTAACCGCGGGGAGATTGATATATATATATAGAACTATATATATATATATATATATATATATATATATATATATATATATATAGTATATATATAATAATATATATATATATATATATATATATTAATATATATACACATATATATATTAGTTCTGGAGTGGATGCCGCGGTCTTGGCAAGCGTAGCGTAGGTCGCTGGTGGAGCCTGGATGAGAAAAGCGGAGGACCGGGTATCTGACGCAAAATGGGAAGATCCAGCATGGACTGCGATAGGTTGAAGAGAGAGAGAGAGAATAATTTTATTGCGTGACACGCCTTGCACACTTCATTTTAGTATAAGTTTTGGTTTTAGAATAATTACATGGATTTAATTGAATAATGAAATCCATTTAGAAACATAAAAAACATAAATTATCCGTTATCACTAGATATTAACTGATTGTAACCACTGATTGTAACGAATCATTATAGTTATCGAGGTGTGGTGGTATCAAATTAGTGTCATACATATTTGCACTTTCAGCAGTGTAGTACGGCACAAAGTCAAAAGCAGTGTTGCGAACTATCGATAGTTTTACTATCGATAGTTGACCTAGAAAATCGTACATAGTGTCGATATGTACATAGATAGTATCGATAATATTAATACTATCGTAGGTTTGGAAAAAATCAGAAGTAATAGAATAAACTTGGAGGTTGCAGTTTCAGTACCAGTGTAATTTCGAAATTATATGGACATTTATCGGACGGTCTTAAGGTGAAGGAAGAACACCATGAAGTCATCTGCACAAACTACAAACCCACTCGCTCAAGTCAACCACCGCACTGGGCTCTGTGTCCACGTGACAGCTAAAACCTGATACCTGTACGGGCAGGCTCGTTCTCTCGGTGGGGACATTTTTAAACTGACGATGAATAGTATGCTCTGTCAATTTTACAGTAAGTTTCGAAAGTATTCAATGTTTTTTGTAACAATAGTTTTTACTTGAGTGTGGTTGAGGGCATAAGCTTATCGATATCGATAGTATTAAAGCTATATATTAATACTATCGATATACTGCTATACACGCTTTATAGATTTTATAAAGTGTGTATAGGCAGTAATTTTTATTTATTATCGCCCCGACTTATCAGGTCCCTGACGAATGGTTTCAACGGATTTAGTTCCTGCCGGCAACTTTAGTAATTTCTCACTTTTGATTTGAATTTCTAAGGGTGAGTGAGCGGGATAATTTGTAAGTACCTATCAGGCGCACTTCGAATTGTACACAAAGTTTTTCAGCCTATATTTCGCGAATAAATACCGTTTGTGCGAAATATTTTGTAAAAATATTTTGTTTCGATACTTAAGTAAGTGGTAAGAGTTGACGATTTTGATATCAATAATTACAAGACATGACAAAGAACCCATGGGATTATATTTAAAAAAAAAATTTGAACCAAATATATACGCAACGTAAAATATTGCTGAAGAACAATGATGAATTATTGTGCATTATGTCATGTGGTTATGGAAGATTCAATAGTCACCACCCTGAATTTTCATGTTAATTTCAATAACAAATATTTCTATACTAAATTTTGGACCTTCGGGATTAATTAAGGTTCCCAAAAACTAGCAAACATCGATTTCTATGTATAATGCACATTTCCCTATAACCGTATTAGATTGTGGAATAATGTCGCATAGGGACATTTAGTTTCAAATTGAGTTAGCAAAGTAGGCTGATATGCAAATTTTCGGGCTATGTTCCGCTTTAGGTTAAAAGCTACGTATGCGATATGAATAGAATATTAATATTTACTAATGAGTGGATTCGAGCACGATGAAGTTGTTTGTATTATTTAAACTATATAATAATAGAAGCTGAGGAAGGAAAAAAGTAGGGGCTTCAGGTAAATATTGGGTGAAGTATCATATGCGTAGGTAAGCGAAGAGTTGTTAAAATATTATCAATGAGTTACTATTTACAACAAAAAATTCGATTATGTCATTATTTAATTAGAACATTTCTAATAAAATAATGTATATAGACGCTCCGCAAGGCATCGTACGATATGCTTGACATGACATAGTCTCCTTTACACAACTCATCTGCTGCAACGGCCATCTGTTCTGTAACATACGTGACTAACTCATACTCGCCATCATCATTTTTTGAATATACAATAATCATATTTCAACAATCTGTTACCACCACAATGATGTGGCCCAATGAACCACTACGCTGTGAAATATTACGAGCGAGTAATGAATCAGTTTTGTCGACAACTTTAAGCCATTTTGACCCCTATTCTTAACAGCTATCCTATCTTGAACTGCGAACTTCTAGAACTAGGCCAGCCCATTTGCAGGGGCGGGTGATGGGTGAGCTCTTGTAATAATTGTTTATTGTGGACTCGGAGTTTGGAACACCGAGAAGATTATGAACTGTTGGTGTAAGTCTTAAGCTTAAGTCTAGGGGTTGTCTTTAAAAAAGGTAAATAATAAGGAACATTTATTTCAGATATTATTGACCGCCAAGAATCCAGATACAATGGAAAATCTATTGTTTATGACGCTTAAAGGTTATGACATACCATGACCCTTAAAGTGTCTTGAGATGTTGTAGTCACTATGAGGCTATTCCAGTCATCCAGTTAGGGAACCAAGTATAATATCCGTTGTTTACACATGGCTTTAGAACCCTCAATAAAAATTGTAGCAGTTAAGTAACTCTAGTATTTCACAATTGAAAAAAAAAGTGTATGTGAGAAACAAGGTAGGTTTCTCACATACACTTGTTTTTCGTACCTATAAAAAAAATTTTTTTTTTAGTTTCCCTTTTTTTTTAACTATACCTATTCTGATGTTAAACATCGACAATGACAAGGATAAAGCTCGCTAATAAAATTGTATACGAAGATGTGTGTGATTCTTAGTGTTGTCGGCTCTCTCGGTCTCGGAACCCATGGTATACCATGGGTTCCGGGTTCGATCTCCGGGCATTACAAATATTTGTGTGTATGAATATCTCTGATTGTAATGGTCTGTGTGCTTCTTTGTATAACGAGTATTGTATATTAAGATTATATAAATATATTTATCAATTATAGCGCTATGTAAATGTCAGTAGATATTTATTTATTTATTTTATCATCAAAAATACTAATTAAAATATCCTTGGACCAAACGTCAACACTTGAAAACATAGAAACTTTTGGACAGGTTGGACACTTGGTCCGTTCTCTGATTATTTCGGTGTTCGGGGTCTCCCCGGATAAACATTTTTGGTATTATGCATAAGTAATTGACGGTACTCCTGCAGTACTGTCAAAAAGTTTCGAATAGAGACTCAAAATTTATCGCTTAGGACACGGTTTTGCTTGGATATACTTAATCTATCACGGTACGCTTATAATGTTTTTTATTACGTGTTTTTTTATGCTATAGCAGGCAAACGAGCAAACGGCTCATCTGAGAAACCGCCACCCATGTACATTTGCAATACCCGAGGGCACTGAAATGCGTTGCCGGTCTTTCAACAGGGAATACGCTCTTTTTCGAAGGTTGCCGGGTCGTATCGCTCAGGAAATATCTCTGGCAGCAACTGATTCCACAATTTCGTCGTTCGTGGCAAGAAATTACGACAAAAACGCGCTATCGAGGACTTCCATTCATCTAGGTGGTGAGGATGAAATTTTGAGTTACCTCAAAGTGCGTTGCTGAAATGTGGCAGCCGGAACGTGTGCCAATAATTCCTCAAAACACTCCCCATGATATACGCGGAAGAGGATGCAGAGTGAGGCCACATCTTTACGCAAACCCAAAGCATCGAGCCGATCGGAAATAACCGGATCGTTGACGATCCGAGCAGCGCGTCTTTGAATGCGGTCTAATGGAAGAAGCTGGTATTGAGGCGCTTAATGGTGTTATACATTAAACTTGTTTACACTCTACAAATTAATCAAACTTTCTTATGAATCATCATAGGTGTCTATAATCTATTCAAAGTTCTAACTACCATCATCTGATAACGTCATCATCATCATCGGCCCATGAAACGACCTCACTGAGAGTGCGAGCCTACCAGTAAAGGGGTATAGTCAACCACACGGGCGCAGTGCGAATTGGTGCACTTCACGCACAACCTTTGAATCTCTTCGCAGGCGTGCGCAGGTTTCCTGACAATGTCTTGTTTCACAGTAAGTGCTTCGGATGATGTACATACAATTTAGAAAACATCTAAAATATATTGGTACCTTCGCTGCGGGATTTGAACTTGCGCCCTCCTGATCGTAAGTCCACTATTAAGCCACCGACGCTCTTTTACAGATAGAAACCCCCTTTTCACCCACCATCAGGCAAGTGTTTGCTTTTGATTAATTTGTTGAAATGCCAGCAAACTTTTTATTAGGTCATCCGTTCAACAACTTACCGCTCTCGACTGCAGGGGAGACTCCCCTAATTGCGTCAAATATTTCGGTCCACCACTTTCCAAACGTCCAACAACTTTTACAAGTCATCATTGAATCATCAGACCGGAGATGTGCTTTTAACTATCTTATTTCTGGTCCTGGTTTATAATCAATACCTATGTAAATGCAAGCTTCATTACATCTTGATATTTCAATTAATATTCAATAGAGTCCCATTAATGTTTCTACTTTTAGCTCAGGTCCTATAAAAAGACTACGGAACATTTTCTTTAACAAGTTCACTAAAGTTGGGTATTTACTTTGTGGGATCTATTGAGCACCTTTAAGGCAAATTCCGTCCCAAAATAGCAATTTATAATAGTTAGGAGCTTAATTAATTAATAAATAACAATAAATGCTTATAAATCACTATTTGTAAACGCGCAACCATTCCTTAGGGATCCAATTGGGGCATTAATCATAAGGAGGATAATTTGGTAGTGATTAGATTCATAACCCTTGTCGTTATTTGTAGGTTGTTTAGATCATAGGTGAACGGGACGGTAAACTCACTCACCTGGTGGTAGTGATACGCCTAACCATGACAAAAGCAGCATTGCTAGAAATCAACTACATTACCATTATCATTACAGTTATTATCATCAGTTATACCATTATTATCAGTACAGTGTCATTATTTTTCGTGAACACTGTCGAGACGACAGATGTAGGGTCTCTTACGAGTATACCCGTTAATTTGTTAGCATTATTTAGTTGAGCGTCGGTGGCTCAGTGGTGTGGACTGTCGCCTTCCTACCGGGTGTCCTGAGGTTCAAATCCCGACACGTACCAATGTATTTTCGAATTTTCGAAAAATATATGTACGTTATCCGACGCTCTTACGGTGAAGGAAAACATCGTGAGGAAACCTTCATGCACGCCTGCGAAGAGATTCGAAGGTTGTGTGTGAAGTCGTCCAACCGCACTGGGCCGCGTGGATGACTAAGGCCTAATCACCCTATACGGGTAGGCTCGTGCCCCTCGGTGGGGACGTTTAATGAGCTGATGATGATGATTTAGTTGAGAAGGCGCCTACTAGGAAGGTTATGTAATTAGATCTTCATATTTAATCATGTTGAAGCCACAATCAACCAACACCTACAAAACAGTAAAAATGTCAAAATCAAACACTAATCCAATTACAGGTTTACACTTATAGCAAAATAATTAAATTAGTGACGATATCATAGGAGGCCCCGCCAGAATAACAGTGCTGCTACGGTGTTTGCGTCGCAGTGGCTTATGCTGAGCCGGGACCTTTTGTCCGTGTCTTTGTTTTATTTTCAATTGTTTTTATTTTATGTTTGTTTGTCATATTGCTACTGTTTTCGTGTATTTTTTTTTGTGTACGGTCAATTAATGATTTTCTTTATAAATAATAAAAAAAAATGTATCTGTGTTTCAGGTAATGAGATATTAATTACCCCGACACATAGATACAATTTGCATTTTACTAAAAATTTTACCGTGGGATCTAAGATTTTTTTATGTTACCAAATTTACTGGACGGCCAAGATGCTTACCTGATAGAAAGTGATACGCCTGACTATGACAGAGTTTTGATAGAAACCAACAACAGATAAACAGTTATTATTCTGCATCATGTTATTATTACATACGGAAGTGAAACGTGGTCGCTTACTAAGGGCCTCTTAAATAGGCTTAAAGTTGCTCAACGTGCTATGGAAAGGGCTATGTTAGGTGTTTCCCTACGCGATAAGATCCGGAAAACGGATATCCGTAGGAGAACTAGAGTAACCGACATAGCCCACAGGATAAGCAAGTTGAAGTGGCAGTGGGCAGGGCACATAGTGCGTAGAACCGATGGCCGATGGGGCGGAAAGGTTCTCGAGTGGCGTCCGCGTAACGGAAAACGAAGCGTAGGCCGACCCCCAACCAGATGGTCTGATCTGGTTAAGGTGGCAGGAGCAGATGGATGTCAACTGCAAGGGATCGGTCCGCGTGGAATCATTAGGGGAGGCCTTCGTTCAGCAGTGGACTTTCTAGGTTGTAATGATGATGATGATGATGATTCTGCATCAACGCCGCACTGCGCCGCGTGACGGCTACGGTCTTTACACCCTTTAAGCTTCGTACCCATCGGTAGGGTATTATAAGCTGATAATGGTGATGCCGTAAGAGTAGGGGTGATGATAATTGTATTTCAATCAAAGGTCATACATATAACTGTACGGAACCTATTATATTGATTTGTGTTTCTTTTCACCTATATCACCCCACTAAAAACCAATACTGAGTACATTAATTTAATATAGCCGGAGAACTTTAGCTATAATCGACTTATCTGTGTCGTTAGCCATGACTCCACGTTTCACATTAAAGGCTAGTAAAAAAGCCATTTGTGTTATCTATTGACGCCTTATAAAATTA
This sequence comes from Leucinodes orbonalis, assembly GCA_019425675.1. Lineage (NCBI taxonomy): Eukaryota > Metazoa > Arthropoda > Insecta > Lepidoptera > Crambidae > Leucinodes > Leucinodes orbonalis. Next base: position 182,349 of record PQWD01011375.1, read on the forward strand.
TTTTTAGACTGCGTCTTGGCAAACGTAGCGTAGGGCGCCCTCCGGCCCGATACATCGATGACTTGCGGAATGTCGCTGGTGGAGGCTGTACGTGGAAAGCGGTGGACCGTTTCACCGCTTTCCACGTTTCTCCTTTTTTTCAATAGATATCCTGATATCTATTGAAAAAAGGGGAAACTAGCTTTAGATTAAGATGAGATAAAAAATATTTATTGCACATAAGAAAAAAAAAGCAAACAACAAAAAAACGAGTACAAGGTAGGCGGCCTTATTGCTAAGGTAGCAATTTCTTCCAGGCATCCTTTGGGTGAAAGAAAAATACTTATGGTTAAAGAGATTAAAAAGAAAATCATTTATAAAGATTAATAATTACATTTAATGTTCAATGCCTCATCATCATCAGCTCATTAAACATCCCCACCGAAGGGCACGAGCCTACCCGTATAGGGTGTTTAGGCTTTAGTCGTCCACGCGGGCCCCGCACTGGGCCCGCGACTTCACAGTCATTGACTGACTTCACGCACAACCTTTGTATCTCTTCGGAGGCGTGCCGCAGGTTTCCTCACGATGTTTTCCTTCACCGTAAGAGCGTCGGATAACGTACATATAATTTCGAAAATTCGGAAACAAATTGGTACGTGGCGAGGGGGGGGGGGGCTACAGTCAACACCATTGAGAATGTCAATGGTGCCAATGCCTATGAAATAGCAAAACAATGGCATGAGGTATTGACGATTACCTATGATGAATAAATGTACCACCTCTATCTAAACGCCTCTATCGCTCGATATCAAGTAAAGCCGTCGTCGAGTGCTATAAAAAGTCCGATTTGCATAAAATGAACAAAGTTTTAGTTCCAGTTTTTCACGAGGCTTTTCCACAAGAGGTTCGTTTAGATTTTATTTGAATATTATCCGTAACGAGTATCGACCTTTCTAGTGAGTTATGGGTTTTACGAGATTAAAGCTATTTTCGGGTTCTATCTTAAAAATAATGATAGAAGAATTAGGTGTTGGCTAAATACCATCATACATTTGTAAATGAAAATTTTACCGGAATATTTATAATGTCCAACAAAACACAAGGATCTAGTGACTTACTGCTATTGTGATTGTGTTGTAGAACTGCATGTTGCTGATTTGAAATCTCGAATAAAATGTATGCAACATCGATTTCTTAATCAGTCAACGATGCTAGAGTTTGGTAGTGATTTTAAAATTTTCATTTCAATTATATATTCAACGCAAGTGGTTTTGTCTACTCCCGGATTCATAGTCTGAGTATGCACCATATTTAGGAGTCGAGTGGAAACCAATGAGCAAATACTTTTTTTAAGGGCCTGGGATCCGTAATGGACAAAACAATAACAGTTAGGCGTTCATATGATGATCCTCCAAGTCAAGCTACTGTCGTCAGTCATGGGATTGTAGCCTAAAAATGTTTTCTGGATTTTCTCCGTCATTTGGTCTCAATAAACTATTTTATTAATCTCATTAGGTGGTGGTCGTGGGCCTGGATATAGCAAGCTATGGGAGATTGAGCTGTTACCCACAACGCGCGAATTGGTGGGTGTTAATAATAATAATAATAAGCGCGTAGGGACGTGACGACCCCATCGCCCGCTGGTGGTATTAGCTTTATGCTAGTATTATCGGTGCAATCAGTCTCCGTCGGGCAGCTTGTGGCGAGCTGATGGTGTGTGGCGCGCACCTCGGTCCCGTGCTCCGGGGAACTCTCTGGTCTTCTCCTTTGTCTCACCATTGGTGGGCGAAGTGGACCCCATGAGGACCAGATCCCCACCTCCCGCTTGCCTTCATTGGCCGTCGGGAGTGAGTCGCTAGAGCTATATGCTCGGAGGTGGAAGTGTCTAATGGCGTAATAGCGAGGAAACCCGCTCCGAGTGACTTGCGTAGTTACTCGCGATGGTGAAATCGGTGCCGCACCTCTCGACACCCCTAGCCGCGAGCGCCCATGTTGCCCTCTGTCGCCCCACTGCAGCGACCATTAGGGGACCCATCTAGCCGCGGCGAGTCACCGCCTGTCCCTATTTTACTGTGAGACTAGTGTAATGACAGGCGTCCGTAGTCTCCCCCATAGCCCAGATATCCAGTCCACCAAAACCCAATTCCATAGCCCAGTATCGTAGTTTCCATATATTTACAATAGTCTTTACACCTGGCGGGGGTCATCATGGGTTGTATCATATTGTGCATGCTGTGATGGCATCCGCCACGTGTAACACTTACAAAGATTAAACATTCGAAAAAAGGCCTCTGTGCTTGGCTTCGGCCCCACATGCCTTCCAAAGGACCGGGCCACTATTTGGCCCGTGAATCTTAAGGATTTCGAAAACATAATAATAATAAAAGTTTTATTTTTGCTTGGTTAAAAGCCCGCAAGAATAAACTAACCCCCAGTTTTAATGGGAGATACATGAACAATGTATAGAAACATAATAATAAAATTTATTGCTTCTTCACAAGTAACAATTTCAACATGTGGTCTTTATTAGCTACTTACAATACACAATTTATTTTTTACCTTTATTGTGAAGCAATTGGATGTGGCTCAGCTATTGTGATGAAAACCAGCGTTGTAAATAGGTACTAGTACTTGTACTAGTACCTATTTACAACGCTGGTTTTCAGCCAACTCCACGTCTCTTCAGGTGTTACACGAGGTTAGTGATATGAGAGCCAACTACATTAATGGTATTATCATGACAATGAGACGGTGAGTGGTGTAGAAACTAAATTGTAGCTTGTTAATAATTTTGGAAAATAGATTGTATTAAGTTTATGCAGTTAAAAACAGTTAAAAAAAATGATGCAGTTACTAGCACATTTATAGGTGACGTGTGTTTTGTGTTTGCGCACGTGTGTTTGTGAGTGTGTGTGTGTGTGTGTGTGTATGTGTGCGTGCGTGCGTGCGTGCGTGCGTGCGTGCGTGCGTGCGTGCGAGCGTGCGTGCGTGCGTGCGTGCGTGCGTGCGTGCGTGCGTGCGTGCGTGCGTGCGTGCGAGCGTGCGGTGGTGTGTGTGTGGTGTGTGTGTGTGTGTGTTAACAGTAAGCAATTTTCTAACAAAACGGGGAAAACCACACAAATTGACTTTTCCTATCAAGTCTTCCAGTGGGATTCGAACCCACGACCAGATTACGCAGCTAAGACGTAAAACCCAACGCTAAGACCTTTAGTCCACTGAGGTGTTCTCTTTCTTCAACCTGTTGTAGTTGTACTAATGGATATAGGCCTTCCCCATTTTGCGTCAGATATCCCGGTGCTCCGATTTTCACATCTACCCTCCACAGCGTCCTTTGGCAAGTCGTCGGTCCATCGGGCCGTAGGGCGTCCCTCCATCGAGGTTATCAGAAAGTAAGAAAGAAAAAATATTAATTGACATAGTAAATATTACACTCATTATTTGACAATTACAGTTTTTAAACAATTCAATGACGAGGACAATAAATACATAAAATATAAAAATAAAACATCTGATTCCGGTAGAGTATACAAATGTCACACAATTGCTCCTAAAAAACGATGTAATCTACATAACGCTGCGAAGTGTAAAAAATTTGACAATCAATTTGCGACTTAAAAAAACTACCAGTATTTTTTCTCCAAGAGGAATTTCGTGACGCCGGTGATTTAAGAGTTTAATAAGGATGAGGGGATAAACAAGTAGACGAAATGGGCTCAACGTCTCAGCTTGATTAGCAGGTAGTCTACCATCCACAAGGATAAAATATTTTCCTCAGTTTCACACAATAAAATTTCAGATTCAAGGTATATTTTGCATTTTTTTTTCTAAATACCTACATTGGCTATTCTCGACAAGTCAGTGAGGCCACGTGAGTAAAAGAGAGGTCAGGAATATGTGGCTAATTAATTTGAATATTCTAGGTAAACGTGACCCGCGGTCACGTCATAAAATAAAAAAACTCAACGTCAACAAGGGACTTAAACCCTGCGTGCATGAGAACGTCAAGAGGCGTAGTTGCCTTTTGATATCCCTTCCATCCTAAATACACCTAGCGAAACCTTAATCAACAGATGCACTCGGTAAACCAATATATACAAAGATTTGGTTATAAGATTCCCCTTTTTCGGATGGCGATATCACTTTGAGGCGCTTATTGTATTTTTTCTAACCGACAACTGCTGTTGCTCGCAGTTTGCCTTAGCAGCTTCACAAAACAAGTGGCTAGAACAGATGATTCTCTGGCCAAAAAATGTATCTACGAGAATTTGCTGGCTAATATATACCGATAAACTTGGTAGCTGAATTTGATCCCAATGGTGGGAGTCCGTATTCTTATTTGAAGGCAACTACGCAGGCGAGCTTTGACGGCGGCAGCTGTGATAGAATTACCGAAACCCAAGTCAAGGTTTCAAGGGCTGGACAACGTTCGCCCTTCGTTTTACGAGTTTCTGTGTAAAGGTTATACTGGCTGATTTCACGTTTCTACGATTTTATAGTAAGGAAATAAGAAGTCTACTTAAAAGATGATTGTTGAAAATAAATAGATAAATATTTGACGCCCCATGTGATTGGTTGAAATGTCAGCTCTTACACCAAGGGTTCGATCCCCGAGCAGTACAAATATTTGTTTACATAAACATGTCTGTTTATTATTGATCTAGGTGTTTTCTTTGTATAAATGAATGTGATTAAAAAAAATAAGTAAGTTTATGAGTTGTTTAGTACCCGCAATACAAGCTTGACGCTTAACTTGGACCTTAATGGCGTTGTGTAAATGTCAATGGATATTCATTTATTTATACGAATATTATTCAAGTGTAGAACATAGTATCATATATGAGATATATAGCAAACAGACTTACATCAACATAACACCTCAAGAGGTATTTTACCCTCGAAACCCATTGAGCTTTTCGAAATTTGAGCCGGCCGAAAACCCTGCGGTTGGGCTAGCAAATATCACGGCCATAGATTTCCCAATACAGAGATGGGGCAAGCCGCGTTTTTAAGTGCGACAAATGTAAGCTCAACGAGCATACACTGGCTGCCAGTTTACGCTCTGTGAGACGAGTCAAGATGCACGAATATTAGAAGAAATTACCGTTTTTTCCCAAAATGCCATCCTGTGCAATTGTAACATGCCATAATCGCAATGAATCAGTAAATTTACCAAGAAATATAATAACCTTTCACATGTAAGAACCAAAAAGAAATTGCGACACTGGGACTGCCTATAAACTTGGCGGCTTGTCCAGTCTAATTGTATATTCGGATGTCTGTGATCACGGCATTCTCGGCGACAAACCGAAAAATCATAAAGGACCATAGAACAATCCTGAATAGTTCGCGGAAGACCCACAAAAAGTTTCCGACATAGTTGGTACAATTCCGACAATTCCATATCCCCCGCCCCTCAGATAGTAATGGCGGTGCGAATAATTACATTTAGACCTAGAGACGTGGTTTTACATTTTTTATGTCATAAGTGAATGGGATGGTCAGTTAGTTCACTTGGCGGTAATACGTCTGATCATAACAGTAGCACTATTGAAGGATATTAATAACAGAAGGTAGTCTTTTTTATCGTCAACACTGCTCGCGGCCCGCCACCCGTGAACTGACTGGTCAGTCAATCAATCAAACAGCAAGACTAACTTCATGGCACGGCTTCTCGCAAAGTATTAATAAAGGGAATTTGGCGTAATGTACCACGCGGGCTAGTTACAAATCGGTGGGTTTAAATGATAACCATAGTACCTACTGAGATAGTAGTTACGATAAGTGGCTTAAAATACCTTCCGAGACACGGAATCATTTTTTAAATCAGCTAATCAGATGATTCAGCTGGCAATGTCGTAAAAAATCAGAAGATTCTTGAGAAATAAGCACACTCCAGATTATGTAGCATCTTTAATCATATGGTTACAACAGAATATATAAAAAGTATAAAATACTTTTGTAAAATAAATTGATTTTGTTTTTTTTTTATTGAACTCGAATGTTTAGGATAAACAATGGAAAATCTGTTGTTTGATAAAATGAGAACCTGCTTAACATTCAATCAATCAGATCAGCTGAACTTAGTGTAGTGGTAAGTAACATAAAACTTGGTTAAGACGTCGGTTACTACATCAATTTTCCAGGTTCGGTCCCCGGGCAGTACAACTATTTGTATGCATAAACATGTCTGTTTGTATTTTTCTGGGTGTTTTTCATGAGTAACATGTAAGTTTTTACAAAAGAAAAGTATATGAGTAAGTTTATCCATTGTTTGTACCCATACTACAGGCTTCACGCTTAAGATGGCGCTGTGTAAATATCAGCGAATATTTACGAAAATGTCCCAAAACTATTTCGTCATCGACCAATGTACAGTGACTCCTAGCTCTAGGTCAAAAATATGTTTCCTTGGAATTTCAAGCGCACGATACTAAGTTAATGAAATTGTTGATGCACGTTGAGACCTATCAATATTGATGCAATTATGAATACCTGAATACTTGTTAGCGCTATTATGTGTTTATCATGACAATTTACCGCCTCAGAATAGTTTGACCGTCAAAGTAAAATTTGTTCAATGTATGGAGAGTCGTGCTATTTAACGACAAAATAAAAACATCACAAAAATGAACTACAAAATCATACCGTTACAACATTTCAAAAACGTCTGACAATAAATGTTTTAATGTGGCTAATGTGATTTTCTAGCTTAGCATGGCGTGGATATCTTCCGGCACTTTTACAGCATGAAAGACTGTGGTAGATTCGTTACTGAGTCGTCTAGGTAGGTACCACCGCAGAGCACTTTTATGTTTCACGATGAGAGCTATAGCTAGTGAACCAAGTCCCAAGTCCCAATTCTGGATTCCCACTCAGCTGCGGCTAGTAGGCGACACCTATCTGCAGGGTTAGTATGCAATAAATTATCCCGCTCAATTTTGCATAGAAGCCACTGTCTTTTGGAAGATGCCGCCACTTTGCTCGGTCTTGACATACTTCCGTAGCTTCATTCACGGCCATCAGTCTTTTCATAAAAGCTCTTTTATTCCTCTTGTTTGGCACTTCTTAAGGATTTGACCAAAATGGTCAAGGTAAGTCCTTATGGGTCGTCCCCGCCTCGTGTATCCTTCCACATTCGTACAATAAACCTGCTTTGCTATTCTCCTTTCACGCATGCGCTCCAAGTATTCATACCGCCTTACATCTTCTTTTAGACCACACTTTCTAGGCTACAATTTTAAGATTTTCGTTTTTAACACCAACTCGTACCAATCTGTGTTAAGCCTATATGGTGGGTTATGGTCTGGTCTCTCCACTGCTTTATTTATTTCTATATATTATTTGTAGTAAGCAAACAGCTAAAGACGTCAAAGCAAACGATTAATCAATATACTTGTAACATAATACTGACACAGTCATGAATATGCAAGACCCTTGAGGTTAGTTTAGTTACATACAAAATAATAATAAACAACGGTTGACTATGTGTGTTCGCTAAACGTCTGTTCACGGAAAGGTCTTGGGTGGTTCCCATTTTGTAGGACGGGCTTGAGTTAGAAGGACAGAGCGTGCAGACGTTTTTTTGTTCAGAATTACTTTTGAAGGGATAATAAATATACACTGACATTCACACAGCGCCATCTAGCCCCAAGTTAAGCGTGAAGCCTGTATTATGGTACTAAACAACGGATAAAAATACTTATTTTCTTTGTAAATACATACATATTATACATAGAAAACATCTAGACAAATACAGACATGTTCATACACACAAGTGTTTATACTGCCCCGAATCGAACCCGAAACGCTTCCTATGATAGCCAGCCGTCAATCTATAATAATACTCCGTGCTTTTAAAGGCAAGAAAAGCAGTTCGTCCTGGCTACTATCTTACTCGTAGGATGCTAGTTATTAATACCCTCCATTCCGCACTTGGCGCGTATGGTGGGTAACGGCTTAGGCTTCCCATAGCCATGCTGAATGGGAAGGCCTGTGCTCTCCAATGGGATATTGTATAATGGCTTTAAAGTTACCTGCTCCGCCAAAAGCTCCGGATTCAAAGCTCGTGCAGCGAACTTTTGTGTGCATAATTTATCTCTATGTAAAACATTTTGTATTTATGTTACCACAGTATAAGATTCTCCGTAATAATTTATTATTACGACCGTATGGAAAACTGTCCAAGGCGTTAATGTCGTTTTTAATTAATTCTTATTAATTATATCGGAGATCAAAGCTCCGGTAAAACAAGTCTCAAAGGTGCTTGATTTTCGCTAATAACTTGAAAGTATCTAAGTCTAACAACTCGTCGTCACTTCATAGTTTAAGAATGTCGTAATTCGGTTTTCATACTTTCATTCTGTTACTTAATTTGACTAGATAGTGCTGTGTGAGTGTCAGTGGATTTTTATTTATAAACGCGCCAACTACTTTACCAACGAGGATGGAGAACACCGCACAAAGGGGGCCATAAAGGTGAGAAGGCCGCACCCTACTAGGTGGTAGACTCGATACTGAGTTGTCTAGGTAGGCACCACCTCAGTGCCAAATATCGTCCCGTGAAACAGGAGTGTTTTGCACTTTTGTGTTTCGGGATGAGGGCACTGTAGCTAGTAAAATACCGCGTAAAAAGTCTAGACCTAGACCTTTTGTCTGTGGTGTCGGGCGCAGTGCGGCATTGACGAAGAATATGACTTTATCAACTGTTGGTCTCCTTAAATACCACTCTGTCATATTCAGGCGTCTTACTTACCATCAGGTGAACGTCCGAATCGTTCTTTAGACTTTTACATAAAACAAAAACCCTGGAACTCCACGCAACTGTAAAGGGTTGAAACCGTGATAATCCGAGACGATGATTTGGCAATTCAATACTTACCACGCTTAGTTGGTTAGTAGGCGCAAGATAAGGCCAGTACCCAATAATGGTGCTTGCCATCACTTGGTGAAATTCCCCTGAAATATTCGCTTCGACTTACAGCGTCGGTGGCTCAATGGTGTGGACTGTTGTCTTCCGACCGGGAGACACAGGTTCAAATCCCGCCGAATTTCCGAAATTATATAACGATCCAATGCTCTTACGGTGAAGGAAAACATCATGAGAAACCTACGCACGTCTGTGAAGAGATTCAAGGGTGTGTGTGAAGTCGGCCAATCCGCACTGGGCCCGCGTGGACGACTAAGGCCTATACACCCTAGGGCAGGCTCGTGCCCCTCGGTGAGGACGTTTAAGGAGCTGATGATGATGATTTGCTTCGACAAATACTTGATTTAAACGATTTTTTTGGTGTTTATACTTGAACACAAGTCAGTCTTATAACAATATAATCTTATTAAATACTCATACAGTGTTTATAATGCTACTTTAAATATGTTTTTTTTTTACTTTAAATTTGTCGACCCATTTGATGTAATGGTTGAGACGGCTCTTACACTAAGGGTTCCGGTTTCGGTCCCCGGGCAGTACAATCATTTGTGTGCATGAACATGTCTGTTTGTATTGGTCTAGGTTTGCTATGTATAATATGTATGTATTTACAAAAAAAGTATAAACGTATGTTTATCCATTGTTTAGTACCCATATTACAGTCTAAATGCTAAGTTGGGACTCGATGGCGCTTTGAGTACGTCAGAGCTATTTATTTATTTATTTACTTTTAACAGACCCGTACCTTACAGTTCTGAGGCTATTAGACAGATCAAAAACTTTGACACCAGGATTTTTATTTTCACCAATCTGCCACCTCAATAAGAAGATGCTCAAGTCTTAACCTTGACTTTGCTCCTATACCTTACGGCCCTTCCTTAAGGGCAGATTTCATTGCAGACCCATCTAAGGGCTTTGAATAATTCATAGTGTGCGCGCTCTTTGATGAATAAACATGAACAGTGGGAATTGTACGTATATAGAAAATTATTTTTACCTTTTAGCCTGAAGTGCTGATTTGGATCTGTAATGAGAAGAATCAAATGTAATGGAGACGACTACCGGCACAAGGTTAAACGACAAAACTTTATAATTAATAATAATAATGCTTGGTTGTAGTCTCGATACTGAATCTTCTAGGTAGGTACCACCGCAGTGCCAGACATCGTCCCGCGAAACAGGAGTGCACTTTTGTGTTTCGGGATGAGGGCACTGTAGCTAGTGGAATTGCCGGATATAAGAGAGTTATATGAGTATGTTTATCCGTTGTTCAGCACCCATGCTTCAGGCTTCACGCTTTACTTGGAGCTAGATGGCGCTATGTGAATGTCAGTGGATATTTATTTATTTATAGCATAACAAAAGAATAGTAGCTGTCAATTAATCAAACAAAATCATTGTAGTTGTCATTAAATTATTTTTCTTTCAATTTACGATTAACTTTACCATATAAGTATATACTATTATACTCAATCATACCAAACACAAGACTAAATGATTTAACCAACCCAAGGGAATATTCACTAGAAACGAGCCTCACATTAAAGGGCCCCGCCGTAAATCTGAGTTGGAATCGAACCCATTACGAAGCCGCATAGGCCGTAAAATCATTACGTTAAGACAACTTGCGGCTGAACGGAATATTGATACTTCAACTGGGTTTGTAGCGTTTCATCATCATCATCATCATTACAACCTAGAAAGTCCACTGCCTAACGAAGGCCTCCCCTAATGATTTCCACGCGGACCGATCCCTTTGTAGCGTTTATTTGTAAGTTACAATAACTCGAAATGTACTCAAGCTAACCTTGTTTTCTTATAAAGGGTAGAAGTTGTTTCTGAATTCGGATTGGATAATAGAAACGGAATCATACCATCATAATGATTATGGTGAGATATTAGATAAAGAATAGGTATCTAAAACTGACAACGACAAGAGGACTGACGGCATGACACTGGTTCCGTGAAAGATGGGTCCCTAGTATGGGATGCGACATGTGTTGATACTTTGGCCCGTCTGATTTTCTGTTAGTGTTCCCGCCATTTTATGACAGTTCGCATCAACGCGCGCTTTCTTTTGTCGATTATATCAATTCGATATTCTGTGTATATACGAGTAAAGGTAGATACGCCATCCGTGCCTCAAAACCGAACCGCCGAAGAGAGTACAATTTGTACTCTTTTGTTTAGGTAAATGTGTTCAAAATATGTGTATGTGTGCTATCACTGCATTCGGAACACTTTTCTCGATTGTTTTGTGAGCATATCACGAATCCATACTTTTTTACATCATTGTATAACACAGTAAACCTGTCTCCATTATTTTATTTCAAATTAAAGCCGCCAAGCCCGTACATCTTCCAGAAACCTCGTCGACGGTTGGCACCGTTGCTTTTTCAGCGGAGACGTACACGGGCAAATATGCAGGGATTAATAATTTCTACATATTTGAGTCTTTTGGAGTAGAGACTCTTCGACCATGGGGCCAAGTGCTCACCGCTTGTACAGTGATTTGAAAACTAAATGACTGTACAGGCAACCAGAGGGCTGGTGCATTTCTTGGTCTACATATCAGTTCGGATATTCAGCGTGGAAATGCAGCCAGCCTTTTGGGCACGTTACCTTGTCGCTTGGACAGAGATTTGAGACATTGTTATTTTTGGTTTTTAAGGTTTTTTTCCTGTACTTAATATAAATTATTTAATTTAATTTAGTTTTTTTTATTTGAATAATGTTTTTTAATTTTAAATGAGAAATCAAATTTTATTTGAAATTTTTAATATGGGTTATGTTGCCTGAAAATAAACGAATTTTATTTTATATTTTATTCATTTTTTTAAGGTATTTTAATGGAATGTTATTATAATGTCTTAAAAAATTACAACTTACAGTATTTTTTAAGATGGAATAACAAAATGAAGTGCCAACTTTGTATTCCGGTCAAATAGTGATCGGACACCTATAAGGCCAATGAAAACACTGCCTCCAGGGATCACCAAGTGCCGAATATCTCTTATCTCTGAGCGTAAATCCGATTTCGCAGTGGAACCTCCGTAACAATAATATCATTCCACGCCATCGACCCTTCACCGATAGCAAGTACCAACACTCAAGATTATAAATTACTTGTGCGTTTACACTGTACGATTTGATTGTGCGTCTTTCAAAATATTATTGATTGAACAATGTAGTTTATTTGTCATAAAATGAACGGGACGGTTAGTACGCTATCCTGGTAGTAAGTGATATGCCTGACCATGATTGATACAATATTGTGGAAATTAAAAGTTCAAGTCTTTACTTTCCGCCAACACTGCCCTACGCCCGTCACCCGAGACGACATAAATGTTAGGTCTCTTATACCCGGTAATTTTGCTAAGACATAAATGAACAGCATTGAAGAATAAGGATCCACGACTAAAGTGGGATCTTTAAATTTTAATATATTTTCATAACAACCCTGGTAGTATATTACCTCCGTGATCTTGTACGTTCAGCAGCGTTCAAGATCACGTATAAACTATGTGTGATTCGAGTCCTGGGTTTTAAATACCGCGGGGAAGATACATAGTTCAGATCACTTTGTGCGATTTTTTCCAGTTTGGTAAGGACATTGCAAGCTGACTCACGTCATTTTCTGAAAAGAAAGATGATTCCATGCTTAGGATAGCACGTTAAGTCGTCAGTTTCGTTAACACCCACCTAAGAGCATTGGGCCTGCGTGATGGGTTACGTCCCAATCTACCCTCACTTTTGCTGTGTGGGCCTATCCTGCCTGCAGTGGGACATTATAGGCTTATGATAGTGAAATTACTTCGTATAAGGTTATAATTAACTTCTGAGCTACCTACCTTCGATTTGATAAAATCCAACTTCATGTAAACACCTCGAACATGGTCAAATGGAGACTACTTCTAATGAATTTTATATTGATTTATGGAAAATTTCTCCTTGCTATTATTAGACCGATAAACAAAGAAAATATTCAAAACACATACTTAGGAAATGTCTACACGTGTAAGGAAGATAATAAACAAAATATCAGGTAACACATAATCTCTCTATTTGGGGATGTTTTCAATCCATTTGCAGAAGGCCGTTAGTTAAAGCTAGTGCTGGGAATTATTTTCCCAAAAATAATATCACAAAAATTAAATTGATTGTATGTACCACACTCGATGGGACTATAAAATCTCGTGAGGAAACCTGCGCCCGCAGCGAAGAAATTGAAACGTTATGCGTGAAGTTGGCCTATACACCATATACGGGTCGGCTCGTACCCTTCGGCGGGGCTGTAGAATGAGCTGATGATGATGATTCACAAACACTATCTAGTCCCAACTTGAGCAAGGAGCTTGTATCACGGGTACAAATTATATGATAATCATACAGTATACTTTTTCTTTAATATGTACTGCATGGTGAAGGATCCCGAAACCCTTGATGTAGTAAGCGACGCCTGGACTATCACACCAAATGAGTCGTGAAATCAATCATAGTTCTACTTTTTGGCATATTGAAAATTATCGTGACGTGTAAATGCCCATCACAGTTAATTCGATAAAGGCGCCAACGCGCTAGGGCGCTAGCGCAAATTGGTCGGACATCACACCAGCTCATTACTCCGATTACTAACCGCAACCTTGGCCAAATAGAGTACCACACGTAAAGGGATTTGTCATCTTTGAGTCTATTATACGATATTAATGGCTATATCATTGAGTGAGTAGTAGGAAAATAAGTAAATAAGCAGTTAGTACCGCCTTTAGTTTTCGATATTTACGGACAGTTACAATGTTACGGATTAAACTGTGTAAAGTAATAACAAACTTTTCTTTTCTAAATGACTTTACTATTACCGTGGTCATGGGAAGACTGGTCATTTTAATACTCGTATACTATCGTTGGAGCAGACGAGTTCTGGAGTGGAGACCGCGTCTTGGCAAGCGTAGCGTAGGACGCCCTCCGGCCCGATGGACCGACGACTTGCGAAAGGTCGCTGGTGGAAGCTGGATGAGAAACGCGGAGGACCGGGATGTCTGGCGCAAAATGGGGGAGACCTATGTCCAGCAGTGGACTGCAATAGGTTGAAGAGAGAGAGAGAGAGAGAGATACTATAGACTGGCAAATTTAATTCGTAGGGTTGGTTTCAATTTATTAATTTGTAGATACTTGCTTGCGATTTTTTCTATAGATATTCTGGTTTAGAATGACAGGAGTCGCATCATAAAACCTCTTTGGACCTAAGCCAACCTCATCTACATTTGGTGTATTCCTGCCGAACAGCGAACAAAGGCCTGATGACCTTAGACCTCGCATGGAACCATCATAGTCGGTAACATTCCAAAACCTATCCATGTTAAAAACTATGAGACAAGGTATTGGTCCTGCAGTTAACTTTGTTTAGCTGTGATAGCACTATTTTGTGGCAGTATGTTTGTATCTCTTCTTTTGCATATAAAATAAAAATATATATTGTGTGAGAGCTAGGCTTTAATACGAATGGGCAGGCTCGACGGGAATGACAAAATGCGAGTGCTGTTTCATTAAGTAATTACCTAAGATTACCGGGGGCCAAAATTTGCCCCACCCTCTTACCCATATTTACTTGTTCATTTCTTAAATATTGTGATCTGTCTTACCATGATTATACTCAGTTACAATCAAAAGCAAATCTATCATAGCGGAAAAATAGGTATTATTGGGCACTCTACCTAGGGTTCAAATCTGCACCGTCGTCTAAAAAAATACAATTAAGTAAAAATAGCGTATATTTTAAAATTGTGGTTGTATCAGCTTAACGAGCTGATACAACCTACTTTACTAACGTTTGCTAGCGTTTACTAGCGTTTGATACATACAAAAAATACCACTAATGATGTATAGAAGTTTATGCATTACCGCATTGCTCATAAGGTCATTTATTCGAGGATGATATGAGCTCTAATGGTAACAGACTATTAATCTATATTAAGCCAGTTGTCCTCACAAAGCGGTGTACGAGATATTTTTTAAATATCTTCGTTTAATAGACCGCAGTCTTTTAAAAAGAAGTCCAGTCATAATCTTACAACACGTATTGAGTCGTAAAAGAAGTGCTTTAAGGTAAGCTTTTACAGCATATCATCAATCCATAACGGTGCAGTGCATAGCAAATCATAAATACACACATTTCTGGTTGAAAAAGGCTAACTATTCGAATTTATCTTCTCTAGACTGGATCCTGTTCAACCCATCGCAGTCCACTGCTGGACATAGGTCTCCCCAATTTTGCGCCAGATACCCCGGTCCTCCACTTTTCTAATACAGCCTCCACCAGCGACCTTTCGCAAGTCGTCGGTCCATCATCAGGCCGATTTTATCTAGATTGGATATTGCAAGCTAATTCACTTAATTTTCAGAACAAAAGGCAGGCCCATTTCCGTGACTTGATCCTGGTTTGAACGAAATACTCATTCAGCCAAATCTTGTAAGTCGTCTTAAAGAGTTTTTTAAAAGAACACTCATATTTTGTGTGCACATCATTTAACGAGTTCCGTAGCTATATGGAAAAAGTGGAACCCTTATAGATTCGTCATGTCTGTCTTTATGTCTCACCCTAATTCATAACAGACACGTCTGAAAGCATAAATTCAAATAAATTTCAATTTTTCTTTTTTTGTTTATTTTCCCCATTCCTCTTTTAAGGTTGGCAACATACTCATTACGAGTTGACTACTGTCCATCGGTGGTAATATCACTTACTATCGGGTGTGTCGTCTACTCTTTGCCTATCTATGCAATTATATCATCAACAGCTCGTTATACGTTAGCCTACTCGTAGATTAAAAAATAAAATAAAAAAGTGCTTGTGTTTACTGGGTTATCTGTAGCAATATTTCATACCAAAAATGGGTCGTCCCACGAGAGATGCGGTGTGTGATTGCCCGGTCATGCTGTGCCGTAACATTGTTAGGGTTGGTTAAATGCGACGCACGTTTTGCCTCCTCGTTAGCACCACGAGGGGTTCCCGGTGACTTTTCACACGTACATCTTCCTTGTATATAGGACACATTTCGAAAGAAATTCTGTATAGAGATTAAATCCACTTCTTCTTATCGAGTCGATATGGATTCAATAAAATAAAAATAAATATGTTTATTTAAGGCTTAGCCCATAAAATTGTTGGTTTACAAATTACTTGAAAAAATAAATTAATAGATAACAAGTTAAATTTGATAATGCAACCAATATTGGGTCACTTTGATCGCCTATTCATTTGCCTCCTGAGGTCCCGGAAACTGCACGAAGATGGACATTTCGGGCAAGACAGTAGGTGCTCTATTGTCAGAGGGACACCATAGTTAGACATACTGCCTAGGAAACATCCCTATCTTACCCTATTTTCACGGCACTGGCCAACACCTGCCCGCAGTCTATTCATAGTTTATCTCTATTAATAAATAAGCATCCCTATATAAAGCCTACACGTTTTATTTCTGTCGCACTTAGGGGCTTGATATGGTTATTCTAGGTCACCCATCCGATGACTAACCATTTCTTGTCTTCGTTGATCGTTTACCAAACACCCTAGCCACTAAATTATCAAGCCCTCATTATTAGTTAACTAATATGTTTTCCGATTTAATATCATTGTATTCAGTGAACTATAAATAGCCCAAATGTTATCTGTCTAATGAAATAGCCCGAACAATATCTCACACGCCAGATTGTATGGAGATTCTAGATAAAAAAAAACACATCTACAAAGCGGTGATGCTTTGTGAATGAAAAATCAACATACACACACATCAAAAAGGTGACAACAGACCTTTTGATACTCGCTTTTCTTTACAGTTTCTCTAAATGTTGGGCGCATTCCCAACAACATTTACTAAATTAAAATATTAACTCACAAAAGTGTCGAAAATAAAACTCTTACCATTTTAAAAAATACTATTTTTACTTTCTATACTGAAAATTGACTAAAAGTAGCTGTACAAAGGTTTCTGATACTGGATGTGAAAGCTAACTATAAATTGGTGGCTTTGGCAGAATTGCACACTGCATGAATATAAATAATAACCTAGTGTTTGTTTTCGTTGGTGCCAAATAACTGTTAATAGGTTATTCAGTGCACATGCCCTTTAATTAACTAATATTTAAGTATCTTATTTAATAAACAAACTGTTTCCGTTTTTAACGTTTTAACTGCTAGTATTCCAGACACAATAGAAAATCTTTTGTTTTTATTGGATATATCTATCAGCGGCGGTTAAAGTGTTAATGTTTCCTTATCACCATCAGCCTATAACAGTCCACTGCAGGGCATAGGCCTTTCTGCACAGCATAGCCATGGGGAGAATGGGCCGGCGCAACATACAGGCTTAAAGTGCTATCATCATCATCATCATCGTCAGCTTATTAAACGTCCCCACTGAGGGGCACAAGCCTACCCGTATAGGGTGATTAGGCCTTAGTCGTCCACGCGGGCCCAATGCGGATTGGACGACTTCACACACAACCTTCGAATCTTTTCGCAGGCGTGCATGAAGAGGAAACCTTCATGCACGATGTTTTCCAAAAAATAAGTGTTATATAGATTGTTAATTTTTCTGTATACATAAAAGATAATATGGTACTTTTATGTGACATATATTTAATGTTTATGTAAGTACGTGTGTAGATTTATATATTAAACATAGTAACCTAACATCACTATATGGTAAATTAATACTAAGGTATTGTTATCTCCTTCGTCCTTAAAAGATGTCAGATTTGAAAAAAATACTGCAAATATAATATTTAATAAACGTCCAATAATAATAACAACACTGCCCTATCTATTTCTATTCCCGTTTTGGGTTTGCACTTTTCACTAAATGAAAATAATTTAGCAATCGTTAAGCCATTGCTATTATCAGAAGGGTCTACATTACATTAATGAAAGCGACTGGGAAAGTCACAACACAACCCTTTTATTAACAAATAAACATCAGGAATTACGCAGCCTACCTTCAATAAGTTTTTTGTCTTTAATTAAATTTGTTGAATCAATCGATGGGAGCTCGATACGTGCAACCAATTCCTCACAGCATAGCTATGAGGATATCGAGTCACAACCCAATGTGGATTGGAGGGCTTTAACGGCTACCGTCCTAAGGCTGTAAATTCAATATTCAAACCAAAATGGGAAAATTGCACCAAATGGACTTTTCACTAGGCGGTATCGCCGCGGGATTTGAACCCACAAACCCCGCCCTCACTAGACCACAAGGGTAGATTGTTATAAATGGTGTGAAACGGGGTATATGTAAGACCAGCAGGAGACGTCGCAATTCTCCGTAGTTTCGCTCAGTTCCTATTCGCGTGACCGGCGTATGCTGGGTTTTTTCTCTCCCCAAATATAAACTAGGTTACTTAGCCCTCCCCGCAACGCTCGAAACCAAAGTTCGAGTCCCTCTCTGGGCCGCCCTTAGGCTCGTTGTGTAAATTATCAAGGCTGAGAGTGCTCGCCAAATACCCGGTGAAGCTGTAAGGATCGTCTGCGGCCAGAAGCAGTAGTAAGATCGAAAAAAATAGCGATAGATTGAAGAGATAAGATAATCAGTAGCTACTACCATCTGCCCATTATTGTTTAATATAATAATATGTCGAACTAAATGCAACATTATTTCATAAAAAAAACAAGACAATAGCAGCCCATAGACAGCTATTTAGCATAGAGATCAAAATACCA
The DNA here is from genome assembly GCA_019425675.1 of Leucinodes orbonalis. Taxonomy (NCBI): domain Eukaryota; kingdom Metazoa; phylum Arthropoda; class Insecta; order Lepidoptera; family Crambidae; genus Leucinodes; species Leucinodes orbonalis. The sequence goes on from PQWD01011375.1 coordinate 200,975, forward strand.
AACCAAAGGGTCACTCCCGCATAAATAAACTGAACCGCCCGCTTCACTGAACTGTCATTTAAACACATTGTTTTGAATTTAATATAGAGAGAAATATTTCATTACTCGGGCCCATGTCTGCAATAACAAACCCGGCTGGATAATTTGAATATCTCGACGACACTGACCTCTGTTGAATTTAACACCCGGCGAGAAAGTTAGGATACTATGTTACAAGTGTTTGTGTGATATTGTAACGATTTTATGGCTTAATAAAGTCTATTGTTAAACATGAAAATTTCAGTATGTTACTCATTAATAATTTCTGTAATCAGTAACATCAGGTTTGGTGGTCGATAGGAATAGCCGTTTTGAATATATATCAATACTCGTAGGAATATGTGTGCGTGCGTGCGTTTTTGAAAGCGTGCATACGTGTTTATTTACGCGCTTGCGTGTTTGCGAATCGTATGCGTGTTTGAAATCCTGCATACTGTTTTACGTGGTTACATGCATGTAGTTATGCCTGCTTACATGTATGTTTACGCGCCTGTTTGCATGATTGCTTGCGTGCATTCATGTTCGCATAGGTGAATTGTGCGTGTTTGCGTACGTGCTTGCGTGTTTTCGTAGTCGTATGCGTGTTTGAAATCCTACTTGCTATTGCTACGTGGTTACATGCTTATATTCATGCCTGCATTCATGTAGGATTGCGTGCCTGCCATCGTATTTATGTGCTTGTTCGCATGTTAGCGTGCGTGTATGCATTCGTGTTCGCGTAGGTGAGTTGTGCGTATTTGTGTGCGTGCTTTTTTTGTTCATGAATCCTTTATAGTATTTTAAGTTTGGTGTGTACTAGATTATATGCGTGTATAAGTTAAATATTATATTTTATTTATGGAGTTACCTATATAAAATATTTTTCTTTAGGCATTTTGCCATTGACTTGCCCCTTTTAGATGTGTGGCCATGAGCAGCATTAGCACAGGTGATGGGTGCTGCAATCGCGCTAAGAGGTGCCGAGTGGCCAAGATGCCTTTCCACGTTTTGCGCTATTTACGAGGTAACGATAGCAAAAAAAAATAAAATTTCATTTATTTTTGAAATTGTATATCCATCCATATGTCTAGTTATAATCTTATAAATGTATATTTTCCTACATACTAGGTGACATCGGTAAGTTGATCAATTTGCGAAAATGTAGGCGTTAAATAATACAATTCATCTCTAGTGTAGAATCTTACGAAGGTTTATTAATTTCCTAGGAAATGTATAAATTTGCAGTTCTTGCAATGTATGTTCCAGTGACATATAAAACACTTTCAACCTTTATTAAGAGGAAAAGGAAAAATAAAACAAGTCACAATACATCAAATAAAAAATACAAACAAACCGAAGAACGTGTCCAATTACCGATTGAGTCAATTACGAAAAACAATTTACCAAGATTAGACCCAATCCCATAAATGTACTTTTCTATTACATTAATTGAAATGGTTCTTATAAAAACAGCAGTAGAATTACCTTCTTAGTTTCGTCTTAATGACAATGCATGTCATATAGAATCATACATTTGATAAAACTTCGATGAAATAAGATTATTAACAAAAATAGGAAACATATTCAAAAATAATATCTACCTATTCTAAGTGAATTCATCATTCAATTTTTGGCATTCGTAACTTAAAAGTGTTATTTTGTTTAATTTAATATAGATGACAGGAGCAACAAATAGAAGGATGTAATCTATGCGTGCGTGCCCTTAGGGAAATAAGTCGGGTCGGAACACAAACAATATCTATTGTACAGTCGCCATCACATATATATGAGCAGACAAGGTGACCAAATACATCTGAACAGTTTAAAATATCAATAAGTTCTATACAGTACAAGTTACCATTAATATCTAAACAACAACCGCTTCATTAGTATCTGAACAAGTGCTTGTCAATAACTTCTGTACACACAACTTTTCAATAATATCTGAACACTCACATATCGTCAAATGTATCTAAGATTATTAAAATATCGAAACTGTCAAAGAAAATTGTAGTCCGAATTTTTGTGTAATAAACTATCAATTTAATTAAAAACTTTTTGGATAACACATGTATTAAAAAATGAGATGACGCTGGCAGTTAATAAAAGTTTGAAGATTTTGCTCTTGTCATCACTAAGTATCTATTGCAATTACAAATACAAGCAAGTATTGCGTCAGTGCCTCGTTGGTGTGTACTGTCGCCCTTCAATCTGGACGGTGCCGTTTCGATGCCTGCCAATACCAATATCTTTTCAAAATTTCGAAATTATTATTATTTATACATATAAATTTTGACCACACCAGTCAACTGGGGACCTTCTTATGCCACACACTTATGGAGTGAGGCCATCGAGAGACACGGTGAAGCTCTTGCCGTGTCTCTCGATCTATCTAAGGCATTTGACAGAGTTTGGCACGCTAGTCTTATAAGCAAGCTTCCTTCATTCGGTAATCTTGATGGCCTTTGCACCTGGATAACAAATTTCCTGAGTTCCTGAGTAAAGCAGTCTTTGATGGCTACTGCTCTGACCACCAGGCTTTCGACGCTAGTGTTCCTCAGGATTCGGTCCTATCCGCAATTCTAATTCTTGTTGCACATAAATGATCTGCTTATGCCCGGTATTATTGGGTACGCAGATGACGGACAAAAATCTACCGAATGCAAGGGCCAGTGAGGTAGGAATCCAGTCTTGTCAATAGGCTATGGTGAGCCGTGTGGACGCGTCCCTCAAACAGTCACCTTTTGAGGTTATGCTTATCTAAACTTGCTAGAAAATTTGAACTTGTTCCGACTTTCCCAAATCTAGCTGTTAAATAATACGCCTTGGGCCGCCCTACTCTGGCTAACGCTAAGCTGCAAAGCCTGGAGTGTTGTCGTAGAGTTGCATTGCAATAAAATTCGAAGGTTGTGCGTGAAGTCGGCCAATCGAAGACCACTAAGGCCTAAACACACTATACGGGTTGACGCGAGTTCCTAGGTGGGTCATATAATGAGCTGATGATAAATAAATAAATATACACTGACATTCACATAGCGCCATATAGCCCCAAGTTAAGCGTGAAGCCTGTATTATGGGTACTAAACAACGGATAAATAAACTTATATACATTTTTTTTGTAAATACATACATATTATACATAGAAAACACCCAGACCAAACAGACATGTTCATGCACACAAATGTTTGTACTGCCCGGGGATCGAACCCGGAACCCTTAGTTTTGCAGTCGACCTCTCAACCGCGACACCAAATGGATCGTCAATGATGATGATGAACTAAATATAATATATAAATAAAATATCCTTCGTAACTGTGAAATAATAGCCCGGCAGCGAAAACTTCGAAACTCTCTTCGAATATCTTGTTAAAAATTTAATTTCACAAAACACTAATTACTTGCCCTTGTCCCTTTAATACAGAATCCGGGATCCCTCATTTTGCGTGTCATTATTAACTTTGCCAACATTCGGGCCCTCGAGTGCGATGCTACCAAAAAGTTTTCGATACAGTTTGTTAAACAGTGATGTGCCCAATTTACGTAACCGCACCCACTGGGATGCCTTGGTCTAGTGCGAGATTAAACAAGGTCCGAATGGCTACATAGATAAATGCAAAATCTCGTGCTGGGCAAAAATTTTCTTATTTTTCTTTGCTAGTCTTTTCACAGTTTGAGCATCAGTGTCTCAATGGAGTGGACTATTGCTCTCCTATCGGGAGGGCTGAGGTTCAAATCCCACCACGTACCAATGTGGTTTCGAATTTTCGAAATTATATGTACGTAATCCAACGCTCTTACGGTGAAGGAAAACATCGTGAGGAAACCTGCGACGCTTTTACGGAGAAGGAAAACATCGTGAGGAAACCTGCGCACGCCTGCGAAGAGATTCAAAGGTTGTGCGTGAAGTCGGCCAATCCGCCGGTCTGCGTGGATAACTAATGCCATAGATACGGGTAGGCTCGTTTAATGAGCTAATGATGAACTTCACGTGGATTTCGAAGCACGGAGGGGCTCAGGGTATTTTTTGTCACCCATTTTCCAACCAAGCACTCAAACAAACAATGTAGAGTAAAACTATCCTGTTTTGCTGACACTACAAGTGTCTAGCGTCATTAGTCGTATTGTGAGGAGCGAACGCTATCGACGTCTCGATTTCTCACAGAGCACGTCTTATAACTTTACTGTACGAACGTCAACGGAAGTTTATATGTATTTCACTCTTATTCCACATGTTTAAAGCTCAATATTGCTCAGTACAATCTAATGCTGAATGTTTCGCGGTAGCGCAGTTACGGGCGTGAAATAGGGGTGCTTATAGATGTGTTGATATAAGAGCTATTTGTGAAATACTTCGATGAATGTATTCCTTAGATGAAAGCATTTCACACATAACTCAGGTTTTAAGCTGTTACATATTTGATTCTGTACAAGAATCCAAACATGCAATATGTTTGGCATTGGTGTAGTTTTCTTGGGTTTACAGATAAACTCAGTCATAAATTTGCTTTCACACCTCCTAAAATTATTCGATTAATTATTTTGACCACCCATTTTGTGCAATAGTTCGATCCCCGGGCAGTTCAAATATTTGTGTGCATGAACATGTCTGTTTCTATTGGTCTGGGTATTTTCTATCTATAATATGTATTAATTTACAAAAAAAAGTAAATAGGTAAGTATGTTTATCCGTTGTTTATTACTCATACTACGCTTCACGCTTAACTTGGGGCTAGATGTCGCTGTGTGAATGTCAGCGGATATATATTTGTTTTGATAGCGACAGCCTACATCTGTTTTAAGATGCAATGGTTTTATAGCTTTCTACTTAAATCTAGCCATAAAAAGTCCTTTCCAAAATCCAGGTACCAGTTTTAACGGTAATGTGGAATTCAGTAGTCCCTCAAGATACTTCAATATGATCTCTATAAAGGGTTTTCGTCAATATAGTACTCACACTTGGCTTGGCATAGGCTTGTAGTGCTTTTTTAGGCTGAGAGGTATGTGCGTTCGGCACTTCTCTTGTGAAGCTGTTACATCAGTAACTTACAGCGGAAATTCAATACGAAAAAAATAGCAATAGAAAAACTAACGCAGCGAGTATTTTTCAAACATCAAGTTAATGGGACCGAAATTACTCTCACTTTTCTAAGTGTTACGTCTGACTATGGAAAATGCAGTTTTGGAAGACATCAATAATAGTTATATTTTTGTAAATACGAAATGAAATATAATATATTATTTAACAAAATCGAAAAGTGCGTCTGGCCGAGGCAGAGTTCCCAAAACACTGGCAGCATTCCCGCGCTGAATAGCAATGCGTATTCTTTGACCAAGGAAGCTGCCGGCTCTGGAGTCCCCTGTAGCCTCAGTCAAACGAACTGACAGATCTTTTAAAAATAATTTGGCCTCGTTTGCTCAAGGACCCATGGTCTCAATCGCTACCGGCACAAAAATATATTTGTTACCGATATCCTTATATTTTCGGAATTTAGAATTTTCTAAAGAAGAAAATAATAGTATAATAATAAATAAATTTATAGGTACATAGTTTTCGTTACCATTGCCCCGCTCCCGTCACCCGAGATGACAGATATTAGGTTGCTTATACTCGGTAATTTTACGAGCTATAATGCTCTTATCTAGAAACATGGAAGTACAAAACACACGTATTTGACGGGACAATATCTGGCACGCGGTAATACTTTTTTAGACGTATCAGTGCCGAGTCTACCATCTTGTTTAACCCAATACGATTATATGTGTCGCAGAGTCACTCTTCGCCACGAATGAGTTGGCTATACTGAAATGATTCCACGGCCTAGCTGAAAACTCACTTAGAAAAATGCTCTGCGTTATGTATCGCTAAGTGTTTGAAGTTATTGTCAAGTCGCATCACGAGCGCGGTATGTTGACATGATTTCGTATATCAACTTCGCCTTAGAAATAATTAGTTCTTGAAGTCCAATTTGCGTTACCAATACCCGATCTTATATTTAGCAGATACGTAACGTAATTTTCGCTGAATAGCAAGAACTTTGAGACCGCACAAAGATAACTTCGCCACCAGTTATTCGAGTTTGCGAGTCCCTAAAGTACCGCAAAATGAGAGAAAATTTTCGATGATATTTCCTAACATATTTGGGATACTGGAGATATCATGAGAAGGAGACAAACTCTGCTTTCATTTACAAATTGATTGGTGGGCAATGGGAGCCTAAACAGATTATAAATTGGCAATTAAACCTTTAACCACTTCAGAGAGATATTTGAATTTTCTATTACGCCTGGAATCCAGTTGGATCAAAAGTGGAAACAAGATGACTTGTCTTTGTATTCTGTAATGTATTTATATTCTTAATAAATTTTTACTTGTTATATATAATTCATGTCGGCAAAAACAATTAAAACCTTCCAAACACTGAAATCGGTGTAAATTTTATAACAAAAGGCAAAAGTAATAGGGAAAAGGAGCATAAGACCCGAAACACCTCCGAAAATCTTAAAGGTCCATGCGCCAAACACTCTATATTCTTATTTAGATAGTAAATAGCCAAACAGTGAAAAACGCTAAATACGTACGTACGTACAATGTGACAACGTTGTCATTCCCAAAACGCTAAACACGCACTCTAACAAGCTATGTGAGAAAACAAACATCTAAGTGCCTATATCATAAGTTAATAAGAGGCCCTCTCATTAAACAAATGACTTTAGTGATGCTAACACGAGGTATCGATAAGGGTTTATCGATAGAATGAAGAAAATTTAAAATGCTCGTTGTAAAAATATTATCAAATGAAAATTTTTAACAAATATTGCGGTATAAGATTTGAAGATTTAGATCATTCACTAGTAAAATGTTTCCGAAAACAAAAATTCGAATCTTCTTGATATCAATTTACTACAGGAAAGCTGAAATGGTAAAGTATTTATAACGTGTACGATGACAATACAGACTATTCACAATATCGTCTTGGATATTTTTTATATAACAAAGTGTACAGGACGGTGAGGAGGGATGTTAGGTCTCTTATACCCTCTAATTTTACTAGCTACAGTGCCCTCATCCCGCAACACAAAAGTTCAGGACACTTCTATGTCATGAGAAGATATCGGGCACTGTGGTGGTACCTACCTAGACAACTCAGTACCATCTAGTTCTTTTTTTATTTAGCTAGTATAATTGGAATTCGACTACAATTGGATGTTTAAATATGTTGTATTTTTTGTTGTTACAGTCAATCAATAGCATAGATTTGCCTCAAAAATATTATACAGTCGGATTTGCCACCCTTAACTCAGAAAGCGACTGCGAATCAAACATGTCACACTGCCTTATGTCAATTGGTATGTATCCAAGGCTTGAATCCCATCAATTTACTTGACATTAGGACACTTTTACGTAATTTACAATCCAAATAATAATTTCGATAAATCATTAATGTAAATAGTTTAAAATGGTAATAATATAATGTAATGAATTGTCTAACGGTGTTACCCATTAAGATCTACCATAAAACAGAACGAATGAGTCCAAAATTTTACTATTGAGACACAATACCGACCCTATTAACCAATTTAAATAATAGCGATTTGGAACCCAGAGCTTTGTTCGTTGTTAAACGAAATATATGATAAGGTACGTTGAGTGTAGCCCCAGTTTAAAAGTATTACAAAAAAAACGATATTGTTGCAAACATCGATATTCTATCATAAAATCTTAAAGCACAACACTCTCGGGTACTAATCTTATTCAGAGAAATAGCGAATTAATTCAGGCCTTGATTTCATGGCCATTTATTTTGGAGGTATTTTTTTTTAACCTGTCAGTGTTTTACGATTGTGAAATTGGAATTCTCTGCACGCTTCAGCATTATTTAGAAGCATACGTAATTTTATTAGAAGAATTCCAAAATGTAACATAGGTACTACTTTGAATTAGAATGCATCATTAGTCAAACAGTACGAGAATACCAAGCTTAATATAAGGCATTTTGGGTTGTAAGTTGCTTAAATATTCCATGTAATAGTGATTTTTAAGCAATTGAAACCTTTTTGGGCTCCCTACCTTGTTCATAATTTAAGGGTTAATTGGCATTGTATTTAATTATTATTTGAGGTTTAATGAACAAATTAGAAATGTAGTAAAACATTATATATTATGGTATACTTATTTTTATTTTCTAAATATAAACTTAAATAACTGCGCTTCTTCTATTCGAGGAATTCTCTATTCTAAGAAATCAAGGTGAGGGTTCGCAAATATATGATTTTTTACTATCTTTAAACTGAGCACTTACTACTGGCAATAACCCTCTCCATTATTGTATCCGATATCACAATAAATGGTCATCCGTTTTTCTTATTCAAGCCCATGAGCGATCTTTTGCTAATACTGTTTGCCAAGCTGTAAAAACCAATTAGAAGAGAAGTACGGAATTAAAAATATCTATCTCCATAATATTTAATAGGTTAGTATAAGTATATACGGAGCTATAGCGGGAGTGATATTGTTTCAGCCGAAGAGTGGAACGGACTAAAAGGGCATTTTCAGGGCTTACATTAGTTTGCAATAATAACGCTTCGACTGTGAAACAGAATATTAAAGAGGTTGTATATTACGAAATACGAAATTGTTGCACTTAAATCATGAAATATGGAGACCTTTGAGTAATACCGCCCTATACTTAGCGCTTGTTTTAGTAGTCAAAGGGTACTGATTTATGAAATACAATCGTTTCATCCTCACATGAGGTATGCGCCAACAATATTTGCATAAAATAATATGTACGTATAAACATTGCGAGGATTCCTATCCTGCAGTAAACATAACAACAACAAAAAAGTAAAAAAGAAATAAAGTTAATAAATAAAAAAGAATAATAAGGTGACAGTTTTAGCTCATTCATCATCATCGTGAGCTCATTAAACGTCCCCACCGAGGGGCACGAGCCTACCCGTATAGGGTGATTTGGCCTTAGTCGTCCACGCGGGCCCAGTGCGGGTTGGACAACTTCACGCACAACCTTCGCTGGCGTGCGCAGGTTTCCTCATGATGTTTTCCTTCACCGTAAGAGCGTCGGATAATGCACATATATTTTTCGAAAATACATTATTAGTACGTGGCGAGATTTGATCCTCAGCCCTCCCGGTAGGAGGACAACAGTCCACAACATTGAGCCATTGACGCTCATAACCCTGACCATAATATCAGGGTAATGAGCTAAAATAAACACCTAACAACAAACGAGTATCCTTCTGTAAATTATTCTTAAACACTACAGACAATGATGGGTCGTCAAACTAAAAGCTGATTAAGTGAAATAACTGAACTAGGTAGAAGACTCGATACTGAGTCGTCTAGGTAGGTACCACCGCAGTGCCAGATATTGTCACGAGAAAATAAGTGTTTTGTACTTCTATGTCCGGAATGAGGGCACTGTAGTAAATTACCGGGTATAAGAGACCTAACATCTGTTGTCTCGGATATCGGACGCAGTATGGCGTTGATGGAGAATAATAACTGTCTATCAGTTGTTGGTCTCCTTCAATGCCGCTCTGTCATGGTCAGGCGTATCACTTACCATCAGCTGAGCGTCTTGACCGTCCTGTACACTTGATAACATAAAAGACACTCTCTCTGGAGCGCGTAAAGAGCAGACGTGTTGAGAAACTATTTTAAAAATACTGCATTATTTTACTGGAGTTCGACATCGAAAAATAACTCTTTAAAGTGAAGTGCGAAAGTTTAAAATTAAGTACAGTCTCAAACGCCATTTCCGAACTTGAAGCGATAACCGGTGCGTGCGATCACCCCCCGCATACCTCAGGTGCGAAGAAATCAGTTGCATTTTTTAACTCTCTCGCGCAACGAATCACCACCGCACAATGAATTTGCAAAGGACACCACCGCAGGGCATGTTAACAAGCGCTAGCGGAAGCGGCAGCGGGTCTACACCCAATCTTACCTCCTTCATCAACGATGAGTGGGCCAATAATACGTATATGAGGAAGCGGAAAGACCGCACTGAAGATCATGACTACAAAACCGATTTTGCAAATTTTCGTACAGATATAATGAAGTATCTGGAAGGTTTTGGAAAAACCCAAAGTCAACAATTGAACCACTTATGTAAGGAAATAGCGGAAATTAAAAACGAAATAAAGACTATTAAATCATCCACTGAAAGTCTTACGGTTCGAATCGAACAAATAGATACCGACCTACAAATATTAAAAAGTAACAATTCTACAACACAGAATAGAATAAAAGACATAGAATCAGAAATCTTACAAATTAAATTACAACAACCCAATGAAGAAACATCATCCAAATCGCCCATCTCCACGCACGAAAACCTCATCTTCGAGCTAAAGGAACGATGCGAGCGCGAAAAAAATGTCGTCATTGTGGGTATACCCGAACTAAATGACAAAAACTATAAGTTGCGTAAATTATATGATGAAGAACAAGTGACAAAAGTAACATCTTTGTATGCAAACTGTCCCAAGGCAATAAAATCAATAAGATTGGGTAAATACATTCCGAATAAACACCGGCCAATCAAAGTATTTTTTAATAATAATCAGTCCCCGAAACTTCTTTTACGTGATAAAACAAAATTACCAGAAAGTATTAAAATCTTCTCCGACCAAACGCCAGCACAAAATTATACTTAGAATCACTAAAAGAAAAATTACGTAAGCGAAGGGAAGATGGTGAAAATGACATTGTTATTATAATACATAAAAGCGTGCCGAAAATTGTTGGAAATGTCACCAAAAAAAACTAGTAACACACAATGGACATGATGCAAAACACACATATAAAAATACACTTTGTCACCAAATAGTGCAAAAATATGAAGATTTACCCCTACATCCGTCATCATTGAGATTTTTATACGCTAACCTACGTAGTATCCGAACAGCAGGAAAGTTTGACGAGATCAAATGTTTACTACACGCAATTCGTTCTACTATTCACGTTCTAATATTTACCGAAACATGGATTACGTCGGACTCTGATGCGAAATTATACCAACTACCAAACTACAAGCATATTTATAATCATAGAAAAAATATTAAGGGTGGTGGCGTATCCATTTACGTACACAATAGCATAAATTATGAAATAACAGATGACCAAACTGAGAACGGAAACCACTACTTATGGATATACATAGACAAACTGTCACTAAATATAGGAGCCATTTATAAGCCCGGTGAAACTAACAATCATAGTTTCCTAGAGAAATACACTGCCCAATTAGAGCAAAGAAAAAGGACTATCGTGTTTGGTGATTTCAACCTTGACATACTTAGCAAGGACACCCGTGTCACACAGTACCTAAACGAAATCAAGGAAGCTGGATACAAAATACTGAACAAAATCGACAAACAATATAGTACCAGAGAGACAAGTACAACAAACACAATATTGGACCATGTATGTACCAACATTAATAACCATTCGTTCAGTTTCTCCATTATTGAATCGTCCTTATCTGATCACAAACAAATATTTTTAGAGATCGGTACTCCTGCGCCAGTTAATATTAAAAAAAACAAATACTGGTCACTTGACTACGCCAATTTGCATAACACCGCTATAAGTGTAGGTTATGATGATACTGTAGACAACGACTACTATCGATTAGAGAAGTTCATTCAAGATCAAGTGCAAAACAATAAAATTAGTAAATACAAAATTAGCAACCTACCTAAGAAAGACTGGATAAACAAAAATATAATTACTTCGATAAACTTACGAAATGATTTATGGCAACAAACTAAATCGAAACCTCATAACACTCAAGTAAGGAAAAGTTTTGAAGAACAACGAACAAAAGTGAAGACTATGATCAGAAAAGAGAAGAGTGCTTACTACTACACTCTTTTTCAAAAAAATTACAACCACCCAAAAAAAATGTGGGAACTCATCAATAGCTTGGCAACGAATAAAGTCAAAGACAGCAGTGCTCCTCCGAAATTATTATCGAACTTCGGCGAATTAATAGATGAAGGTAACGCAATATGCGATTTATTTAATACCTTTTTTTCTTCAATTGGCTCAGACTTAGCGAATCAAATTCCAAATAAATACCACATTAATACTGATAATAATTTTGTACATACTAGTTTAGTAGGTGGCAAAACTTTATGCAGTTTCGTTCCGTGTTCAATAGACGAAATATCAAAGATTATTGATGATCTCGATAGCAATACAAGTTCTGGTTTGGATGAAATTAGTGCAAAAGCGATAAAATGCCTGAAAAATGTAATAATTAATCCGCTAACAAATTGTATAAACTCGTGCTTGTCAAGTGGGGTCTTTCCCGATACTTTGAAGGTGGCAAAGGTCACCCCTATTTATAAATCGGGATGTAGGACGGATCCGGGGAATTATAGACCTGTGTCAGTGCTGCCGGTAATTTCAAAGATTTTTGAGAGAGTACTATATAATCGCCTGACCTCATATTTAGTCGAAAATAATTTTTTTACTGAAAGGCAATTCGGATTCCGCGCTCAATCTAATACACTCGCTGCAACGGTGGACTTAGTTACGAAAATCAAAATTCACATTGACCAAAAAAATTTGGCTTCAGGTATTTTTATCGACCTAAAAAAAGCATTTGACACTGTGAGTCACCAAAAGCTTTTACAAAAATTAAATGATGTTGGTATTACAGGAACAGCCCTTAGTATGTTAGCTTCCTACTTTCAAAACAGAAGTCAAGTTGTCAAAATTGATAACTTTACCAGCTCTGCCAAAACAATGTCTTACGGCATAGCTCAAGGTTCAATAATCGGGCCTTTAATATTTTTTAATATACATTAATAATATAGATAAAATTGGACTAACAGGTCACCTAACACTTTATGCAGACGATACATGCCTATTTTATTTTGATAAGTCTATACATGTAATGTTAGATAATGCTCAAAAGGACCTGAACATATTAAATGAATGGTTCAAGTATAATTTGTTAACTATTAATGCAACCAAAACATCTTTTATGATATTTGCTGCAAAAAATAAACCTATACCACAATTAACCCCTCTCACAATAAACAATGAAATTATAAAACGTTCTCGACAAGAAAAGTATCTCGGACTCTGGATGGATGAAAAGTTATCATGGAAACCACATATTAACTACGTTAAAACTAAGTTAATGGCAATACGGGGGGCATTGTATAAAACATCATCCTGCCTTCCGCATAAGATAAGAACCATTATTTATAATTCATTAGTTAAGTCACACTTAGAATATTTAGTAGAAATATGGGGCTCGGCGGTTAAAAGTAACTTAAATCCATTGCAAAGAACACAAAACAGAATTATTAAGGTCTTATTTCATTATCCCTACCTAACTTCAACAAAAGAATTGTACCAAAAAACTAAAATATTAAACATACAACAACTTTATAACTATTGCACCTGCATCTTAGTCCAAAAAATTATAGCTGGTTCCATTCAAGGCAGTATAAAATTAGAGAGAAACAGCACAATACGTAACTTAAGAAATAAATCCAAACTTATGTTAATTACTCCTCGCACTGAATACGGTAAAAAAACAATATTATTCGAAGGAGCACAGCTGCCGAACAACATTAAAGAGTGTGACAATATAAATATGTTCAAAACTCTTGTAAAAAAACACGTCCAAGAACTTTAAATATCACCAAGATCCAGAGAAGGAAAAATCTATACTATAATATTATAATAATATGTATGTTAAGTTTAATCTCATTGTAAATGAACTTGTAAGTTTTTATGAGAAATAAATTTTCTTTAAACCTAAAGAAAAAAGGTAATACCAGTACGAAAAACGTGTACATAAAAAAAATGATATAGGAAAAATTATACAACATCAAATTTATTAAAAACAAACATAAGTACATTTAATTTATATCATATTTTTTAACAAACATCAAACTTCTAACAAGGTTTCCTAAGCCAGCCTAACTTTATGCCACAAAATAGAATCCAAGATAAAAATATAACGCGCGAACATTTAAGGTATCAAGAATTATTGAATGTGCTGACGGGAATCCGATTTTCATCGACGTCATGTGTTTCGAGAGATCAGAATGGATTATTATAATGTAACGTGTCAGGAGTTATGGGGTAATCCCCATTGCTTATCTTCACGTGTGTTTTCAGTTTTCTGCTATTGTAAAATTTATTTTGGCGGAAAATGTTGACAACCCCTTATTTTAATATTAATGGATACATCCCTGGGTTTGTTGTTGTTAAGACGAAAATAGACGTGTTTTATGTATATACTTTGGGATCCCAAGCCAAAATATACTAGAAGTTTGATATTCTCTTACGACTAGTATTGCCAGGTCCGATTTGTCTTAAATCGATATATGGGACAGTTAACAAAAAATTGTAATATGACGCTGAGGTTCCGCCATTCTGAATTTGACAGTGATGTAGGTGATTAGTAAAAAATACGTATCGTAAATATATTTTTTATGAAAGATCCGTTTTAATTTTTTAATTAATCGGAACATTTAGCTTCCCGAACAGGTTCAAATCGGGACGCATCCCCATACTCCTAAAATCGGGACGTCCCGCGAAATCGCCACACCTGCCAATACTAGTGACGACCAATGTTAACTACAATATATCAATAAAAGGTAAAATTGACTAAAGTATAGCCTAAGACGATTTAATACAAAATAATACGTAATACAAATCTCCAGAAATACTTGAATGAAAACAAAGATGTTTATTTAAATTCCATTCGTTGTTCTAATTTTAAATTCGTATCTAATTAATCCGCTAAAAAGTCGTTCAATCGAGAACGAAATGTCGGCCATGTTATTCTTGGTCCGAACTGTTGTCAGAACGGGCCCAATGTTATTACAATTGCTTTTGGAGTCCCTACAAATGGACTGGTGACGGGGGATATGTATTGAGTGTTTTCTTTAAATGTATAGTACGATTTACGAAAGATGACCACTGCGTTAGATATTTTTTGTTCGTTTGGAGGTGCGGTGGCGGCAACGGCGGAAATTCTTGTATTTTGATTACGCCTATCTCATTTTTCAATATTTCATAATTCTATTGTTTCACTATAATTAAAATAGGTCCGGTTGTTATGCCTCTATTCCGGGTTGCCTCCAGCCGTTATGCTCTCACATACAAAAACTTTGTGGTAGCATAACTAAAAAACCATTAAAATAGCCTTCATCTTGCACAACAAACTGCCATTTTTGGTCATCTTTCGTGAATCGTGCTATACTTCGGTATACCAATATTTATGGGAATGCGTACTGAAAAATGTTGAGTTAGATGTCCTTACATCGTTAAAAGGGAGTTGTGCCTAAGTGTTCGGATATTCAAATTAAACTTTATTTTTTGAAACATTTAATAGCATTTTTGCTACCGACCGTATCTCAAATATATTTCACATTTTTATTACCGAACTTGTTTTGGAATTCAATTATAAGTGTGTACCAGAAACAAATACTTTTGGTAACAGGAATAGATCGCCATCATGATGCTATAGGCAATATATTTTATTGAACAGATATAAAAAAATTATGTTACCTAAGTAACAAAGCCGGTCATTAACATTTGTGATACCAGAAAGATCCCACAAATGCCTTATAGGCCGTAATATGGTTATTTAAGGGTGCCACTGCTAATTCATTTGATCTTAAAGGTGTTTATGACTGATCAGAACTAAAAGTACATAAATAAACGAACAGTGGCTGATAATTTTCAATTTTATCAAATTTTAATATAACAACATTTTGACGACCCCTTTGGTGTAATGGTTGAGACGTCGGCTTTTACACCAAGGGTTCCGGGTTCGATCCCGGGCAGTACAACCATTTGTGTGCATGAACATGTCTGTATTGGTCTGGGTGTTTCTATGTATAATAATAAATATGTATGCTATTACAAAAAATAAATAAAGGTATGCTTAACCCATACTACGGGCTAAATGCTTAGTTTCAGACCAGATGGCTCTGTGTGTATGTCAGCAGATATTTATTTATTTATAATTATTGTTTTTTTTTTTAGTTGACATTATGACCTCTCATGTACTTAAATGACATTCTCACATTATTAATGATTATTGTTTAAATTTCGTACTGCATTTAATATTAATGAATTTTTACATAGTTTAATTAAGAATAACATTAATTAATGGCATGACGACGAAACATTTGCACATCGATAGATCGATAAAACATGTA
Source organism: Leucinodes orbonalis (assembly GCA_019425675.1). Classification (NCBI taxonomy): domain Eukaryota; kingdom Metazoa; phylum Arthropoda; class Insecta; order Lepidoptera; family Crambidae; genus Leucinodes; species Leucinodes orbonalis. The sequence continues at coordinate 217,217 of PQWD01011375.1, forward strand.
TGTTCGCCATTAGTTCTAAACCTGAAAATGTATTGACCATGTTTTTATGCAAATAAATGTTTTATTATTATGTTTTCGAAATCCTTAGATTACGGGCAAATAGTGGCCGGTCCTTTGGAAGGCATGTGTGGGGCCGAGCCAACAGCACAGAGGCCTTTTTCGAATGTTTAATCTTTGTAAGTGTTACACGTGGCGGTGCCATCAAGATGCACATATGATAACAACCCATGATGACCCACAGGTGTAAGGACTATTGTAAATATGGAACTACGTACTGGGCTATGGAATTGGGTTTTGGTGGACTGAATCTGGGCTATGGGGACGACGCGGACGCCTGTCATTAAACTATCTCACAGTAAAATAGAGACAGCGTGACTCGCCGCGGCTAGAGGGCCCCTAATGGTCGCCTGCAGTGGGGCGACAGAGGGGCAACATGGGCGTCGCGGTAGGGTGTCGAGAGAGGTGCGGCACCGATTTCACCATCGCGAGTATGACGCAAGTCACTCGGACGGGTTCTGCGTATCCGCATTAGACTTCCACCCCCGAGCATATAGCTCTAGCGACTCACTCCCGACGGCCAATGAAGGCAAGCGGGAGTGGAGATCTGGTCCTCATGGGTCACTTCGCCCACCAACGGTGAGACGAAGGCGAAGACCAGAGACTTCCCCGGAGCACGGGTCCGAGGTGCGCCTACACCATCAGCTCGCCACAAGCTGCCGACGGAGACTGATTGCACCGATGATACTAGCATAAAGCTAATACCACCAGCGGGCGATGGGGTCGTCACGTCCCTACGCGCTTATTATTATTATTTGTAGTCTCTGTTAGGAGTTCACGGTTCATAGACCGGTCCTTTGAAGCTTGCGTGGGGACATTGGTCCAACACGTAGAGGCTTTGTGAGACAGAATAATGAGTTGTGATGTGTACACCGAGGCCGCTCGCTCTGTGCACTATGGAAGTACACACAGAGCGAGCACCCGCTTGGTGCAAGGACTATTGCACATATGGAAAAAAAATAAATTAGGCTATGGATAGGGTAATTGCTGGTCTAGTTTCTGGGCTATTGATTGAGACAGCGGGGCGCCTGCCAAATCAAATGTCTCATCTTGAAAATAAGGCAGACGGTGACTTGCCACCGCTAGATGGGCATCCACTATGCGGCGTAATGCCTGGGACGCAACACCGGCGCAGGCGGCTAGGGCTGTCGAGAGGTGTACACCGCTTCTGCGCAGACAAACTGCACCAACTCGCGACTTATGCATCTTTCACTTCCACCCTCAAGCATGTAGCTCTTGCAACCCCACTCTGGACAGCCAATGAAGGCAAGCCAGAGGTGAGAGTCCCGACCTTGGGTGGCCACTCCGGGAGCCGGAGACGGTCGGTGTGCACTCTCGGGGGCCGTCGGGTCCGTGGTGTCGCTACGCACCAACAGCTCGCCACAAGCTGCCCTGCGGTGACTGACTGCGCTGGTGAAACTCACCAGCGGGCGATGGGGTCGTCACGTCCCTACGCGCTTATTATTATTATTATTATTATTATTATTAACGACCAAATCATTTTAAAAAACTGCGATTGTATTAATAGTTGAGCTTAAATATATAAGTTTAACATTGAATTCAAATTCGTGTAGGGCCTTGGTATAACAATGAACTTAATGATCAAAGTTTCGACGTCCCATTCATCTTTTGCCTTCCTTTGCATCTGCCATTCTCTGTAGGACAAGGCTTTAATTGTACACTAAATCTATATTTAGCCAAATATAGCCTTCCCTGATGTATTAAGATCACTGTTCGCCCGATATGTATTTAACTTCGCAGTTAAGTTAACATACTATGAACTATTAAATATCCATTGACATTTAATTTGAGCGTCGGTGGCTCAATGGTGCGGACTGTCGCCTTCCTACAGGGAGGGCTGAGGTTCAAATCCCGCCACGTACCAATGTGTTTTCAAATTTTCGAAAATATATGTACGTTATCCGACGCTCTTACGGTGAAGGAAAACATCGTGAGGAAACCTTCATGCACGCCTGCGAAGAGATTCGAAGGATGTGTGTGAAGTCGTCCAATCCGCACTGGGCCCGCGTGGACGACTAAGGCCTAATCACCCTATACGGGTAGGCTCGTGCCCCTCGGTGGGGACGTTTAATGAGCTGATGATGATGATGATGATGATGATGACATTTAAACAGCGCCTTACGCTCCAAACAAAGCATAAACCTATTATGTGTGCAAACAACAGATAAACATACTTCAATGTTTTTAGGGTTCCGTATCTGGTCTGTCCGTCCGTATGTCACACTATTTTTTCTCCGAAACTATTATCACTACACTATTCAATCCTTGTAAGTATATTTATTTTGTGAACCGCTATAAGATTTTGACAAGAACCTTGAAAAAAAAAGTTTTTTGATTCCCCTGACTTCCCGTTGACTGCAACTCATTTTTTTTTTTAAAATTGTTTATGTTCACAAATGTTAGTGCAGACCAGGGATCGAACCCCGAATCTTTGGTGTAATAGCCATCGTGTCAACTATTAATCAACACAGGTCTTCACGATGATCTTATACTTGGTTTCGATTTCACAAATAGTTCCTATCTCTAACCAAATGAAGGCTAAATGTAATGAATGCTAACGAACTGTTCGATCTGATACATGCTGCTGGATTTCATGATGAAGTTCCATCCTCATCATCTTGATGGCTGCGCATTCGACTGGAGGAATGGAACTCTTTGCCTCCTTATGTGTTCCCCGATCATTAAAACCTGGCCGTCTTTAAGGCAAGAGTGAATAGGCTATTTCTAGGCAGGCATGATCCATCCTCAGCCGCGTCATCACTTACCATCAGGTGAATGTCTGCCTATAGAGGATAAAAAAAGCAGACAACAGATCGTTTTATGCGCAATTTTCTTCCACTTACTTTACTAATATGGGATGACCTACCAGCAGCGGTATTTTCTGACAAATATGACATAGGGACCTTTAAGAAAAGAGCGTATTCCTATCTAAAAGACAAGCAACGCACCGGTGGCACTTGGGTTGTTGTTGTTCACACTTCCGTTGTCCATGGGTGGAGGTGAACACTTTCCATCAGATGTCTTTCTTGCTTGTTTACTCCCTATGTCATAAAAAAAATAGAAAATTCGATTACTTAAGAAACCGTAAAACAATGGAGCGATAAAGCGAAACTACGTTAAGTAGAACTCCTAAATTTTTACTAAAAACACAAAATGCATTTTCGCGTTAATTCAAACCAAACAGAACTAATTGCACGTAGACGTTTTAATTAAGTTCAAGTTAGAACCCTCAATTTAAGAGTCACCATTGTTCGGAGCGGATATTAGCGCGTTTTGCATTTTCGTTACGGCCGACGTTTTCATTTGTTCAAGATATATAGAAGATTTTACATAGTTGTGTAGTTAACTAGATTTATTCTATTAAGGGGAGGTTATATGATTCCCGTCATTATATTTTTTTAGGGTCATTATATTCCTATTCTATTCCCTATTCTATTTCTACTCTGTCTCTATCTCTAATCTATATTTATTACTATGATGAGCGTCAACGGCTCATTGGAGTGGACTATTGTCTTCCAATCTGGAGAGTGTAGGTTGAATCCAGCCACATACCAATTTATTTTCGAATCTTCGGAATAATACTACTGTACTGATAGTATGTATAAAAACCAGTAAAACAGTTTCCACAAGAGATGTTTATTCTTTCACACTTTACAAGAGAATTCATGAACTGCATGCTTACAATCAGTATTTATACCCTTTTATCGGAAGTCAACATTATAACTTTACTAAATAATCAACAAAAGTATTCATAAAGGTGGCGCCACTGCACCACTTCCGTTTGAATAAATGTTATATTGAGACTTTTACATTTCGATACAATTGTTACAAAATACTTTAATACAAACATAAGCCATTTGACAACTCATTTTATTATAATACAGTAATTTCATAAAATATACGAAAAGCTTATACTAACCGGAAGCTTAAAGACCAACTATTAACATTGTCTTCAAATCAAAGATGGCGACACTTAAATGTTAGAACAAATTTACGTAAATACATTAGACAATTCAAATATTTATGACTAACAGTACGTTAATCCGAAGCTCTTGTGGTGAAGGAAACACTTGTTATAATTAAACAATTTTGTATTTTTACAGATCTTAATTTTAGTTATTGCTGTTGTGCTGTTTTCAAATATATATTTGACTGTTGTGCGGATTCATTTTAAAACTATCGTAGGTAAAAAAGATGATTTTGTCGTTCGCCTGAATGACATATTCACGCATTATAAGATATCAAACATTGGTTCAGTCTTAAAAAACTGGCTACATATCATCCCGTGTTCTCGATATCATCATCAGCCTGTGACCCAAGGCACAGGCTTACCCGCACAGTACCTTTGGCTTCGTTGCGATTGGGCTGTACCACCATACAAGTCCAATACAGATAAGTGGGTGTTAATGACTGCAATCCTTACTAAAAATCGAAGGCTTTAATGAGCTGATGATGATGATTTAAGAATTTTATCAATTTAAAAGTTCTTGTTTTATCATCTCACTGTAAAAATAATAAGTAAACGCTCCAGTTGACCGTATTTACAACGTGCACAATCTCTAAGCTGCAATATTCGAGCATAAAGGTTTTATATGCGAGAACATGAACCGACAAAGGCTATATTGGATATCCACGTGACGGACAGACAACCTATGAAGCGGTTTACCGCATGCAGTTGCTTTTAGCCCGGCGAAGTTGAGTTATTTACGGAGATCTATTTTCAGAAATGGTCTTAATATGATAAAAATATTTGAACATATTTTTAATAAAAAGTTGTCATATAACTACGGAAGTTCCTATTACTTTGACTAACTTAAAAGGTATATAAAAAGGGCAGTTTTGGATTCCAATATACAAAATTGCTGATGAATATAATAAAATAAAGAAGTATTCGTATGACTTTAACTCTAAGAAATTCAAAACTATTTTTTTTTGTATAAAATATAACCCTCCTTCGGCAGTCGGGTAAAAACGGTCAAGTCAAACTGATACATTATTTATTATCTTGGTTCTTCGCCTTAACAAAGTACTTTCTGATTTAAATTTTTGTTTGTAACAGACAACTGCTCCATTGGCTCTATCGCACGACACAATAAATTGTATTCTTTGTTCAATTTAATGGATTTAAAAAAGTACTATTCTAAAAATGTATTCTAAAAGCAATTTGATTTTCGAACAAGTTTCATTTTTAAAACGATTTTAATATTGGACATTAGCCTCGCGCTCCATTTTTTTAATAAACAATCGTACATTGACCTTTTTGTTTTTAATTTCTTTTCTCCTTGAAATTGCCTTGAATAGTTTCTTGATACAGAGTTGCAAATAAACGGACTTTTAAAACAGTTGAGCAATTAAACATTTGCAATAAGAGGTCACCTAATTCTGTTTACTTATTTATGCTTCCTTTTTTTTTTGTTTGAACGAATAGATTACATTAATATCTACGACAGAAGTCTCATTGTGAATATAACTTGATACATTTCGAAACATTTTTTAAAATGCTTTAGTAAACTTAGACAATTTCTGAGGTGGAGAAAGCGTTTTGGCAAATCGTAGATTAGTAAGCTTTCTACTCAATTCATGGAAAGTTGACTAGCTTGTGGATGCTGGATCTCTCTTTCATGCACACCAAAATATTTAGTCATTGAAAACGAAAGAAGTACGTATAGACATTTATATTAAATGTAAATATTTATGGAAACAATGATTAAAAAATCCTTTAATCATTATATCCAGCTAAGGCCAGTCAAATAGTTTCATTTAGTTGAAGTTTTTGTTGAACATTAAATAATAAAATAAAATTGTAACCTAAAGCCTACAGACATTTTGCTGTTTTCTTGAATTTATTTCAATACATTTTGTTTTAATTTATTTATAATTACCGTTTAAAAGATTGTTACAATATTTTTATTTGTCAAATCACATACAAAAACAACACACGCACAAGGTTTGTAGTGACGGGATTTAAACATATTCAAATAAAAATTAGCGTCGGTGGCTCAATGGTGTGGACTGTCGCCTTCCTACCGAGAGGGCTGAGGTTCAAATCCCGACACGTACCAATGTGTTTTCAAATTTTCGAAAATATATGTACGTTATCCGACGCTCTTACGGTGAAGGAAAACATCGTGAGGAAACCTTCATTCAGGCCTGCGAAGAGATTCAAAGGTTATGTGTGAAGTCGACCAGTCCGCACTGGGTCCGCGTGGACGACTATGGCCTAATCACCCTATACGGGTAGGCTCGTGCCCCTCGGTGGGGATGTTAAATGAGCTGATGATGAAATAAAAATTAAACTAAAATAACACTACCTTATAATAAAACTTAGTTAACTGTTAAATTGAAATTAAAAATAATAATATAAAATCAAATATTATAATTATACACAGGCTTTATAAATAACTCCGTACCTGACTGTTTTAAAGCATGTTACATTTAAAAAGCCACACACAACCAATACTCGATTCCGCAAAAAAGGCTGCTCCACTAAAGACTATCTAATTTAAAGTAAACCCAGTAATGGCGCTAATTTCCCCTCCTATCGCCCAAGTGGAGTGCCCGTCAATTTGTTATTATACTAAGGCCTTTGTTCGCCGATTTCCTTGGTCTTCAATAGGCCTCTCGAAGCCATTCGCAAGCCTGTAGCGCCCGTGTAATTAAGATCTTTGCGTCGGATTTTTGTGCAAGAATGGATTGCCTTTTGTGATTTGTGATATTTGAACAAACCTTTGTTTGTATGATCAAGAATGTGCATTTGAAATATAGTTTTGTGAGTATTATATGTGGCTTGTTGGTGTGAACTGTTGACAATCGATTTGGAGGGCATAGGTTCGATCTACTTGTTTCTTAAAATATTACATAAAAACCATAAGGGAGCGTTCAAGTATTACATAACGCAATTTCTGAAGATTTTGAAACCCATGTAATACACAGTATTGTTGATAAACAAAACTAAAGGTGGCACACAATACAATCCCGGAATTTCCTGTAAAACAAACTAAAAGGGTCGATGTAGACGTTTGTAATTACCTAGTTCACTATTGAAAAAAACAGGTTAACTAACAGGTTGGTTGAATACCCCCTTTTGCCCTGCAATGTAACGCTTTACCAGACACCTACCCCCCCCCCCTCCCTATATCATTTTCACGGCCCTATATCGTAGGTAGGAGGGGGGGGGATTAGTGAGCAAACTAGCAAGAGAGACACCTGATGAAAAGTGTTCACCTCCGCCCGGGGACAACGGTGACAGTAGAAGTGCCACCGGTGCGTTGCTTGCCTTTTAAATAGAAATATGCAATAATATAATATTTATACTTACACTGAAATTGTACCCACGCTATAAATTCTGGAAAAATAAAACAAAATACCACAATTAACGTCACAACCGATATCACACTGCAGCACAATAACCATACAAAAAATCCAACTAGGCAATTAACTTACCCCCGAATGAATCTCCGTAACGATGATATAACGACCTATTAATAATAATTTACAGGGTAAGAAAAATATGGCATAAGGGTCTTTAGGGCACCCGGAGAAATAAGAAGGATGGGTGGTAATTAAAGAGATTTTAGATCTGATTGGGTATTCAACGGCTCCTTGTGGATGATAAACGGTTTGGGTTGAGCGATGCGTATATAAAAGTTATAGTTGATGGGGTTTTTGCGATATGAATTATCAAGGTCTGATAGTGGCAATTAATTATTATTGTTGAAGCCTTTACTGTGCAAAGATAAAACGATTTCATTACTAATAAAATGATTACTTAAGTTACCTAAAGGTAAAATCTCTTATACAGATAAACTAGCCTGTACTTCACTGTTTCTTTTTATCTACTTCTATTGTCATGCGATTTCCGAATTAATTAATCAATAAAAGATCAAAAAAATAATAATAAAATAGTATTTGGACTCAATAATTCAAACTATACAATATTTATTTATGAAATTGACTAGTGCTTGATTAAATTAATGTCTCACCTAAAGACGAAGTTGACCTAAATTTTGAACCTAAAATATCACTTCATACGTATCGTTTCATGTACATATCAACGACTTTTAAATCGCAATACCATACGTAAAATTTTGGTATATTCTGCAGGTTACATCTAATCTTTTTGTCAACTATTTGGTATTCTTTTTGCACGGACATTGGAAACTATATTCAGAGTATTTTTTTATGTTACAAAGTGTACAGAACGATCAGGACGCTCACTTGATGGTAAGTGATACGCTTGACCATGACAGAGCGGCTTTGATGGAGATCAAACAAATAATTTTAATAGCTTCAGGTATTATGTCATTGGTTAGTGAGTAAAGTTACCATCATATCTCAATGGTTCGGTCACGAGTACAGACTGCGTCAAGCATAGCGTAGAACGCTCTTCATGCTGTTGAACAGCCTTGCGGAAAGAAGCCACTAAACAAAATTAAGGAAGCGGACGATTTAATACTAGCTCCAGGAAAGGTTTCTCAACTTTTTTCGTAAGGTATAACATATCTATGTTATACCTTACGAAGAAAGTTGAGAAAATTAAAGAAAATAAACACATTCTCATCTCAATGCGTTTCCTTACTCATATTACTTAACATACCTTAACGTTCTTCCGACCGCACCCAAAGATTTATGTTCCAAGATATCTCACCGAAATAATCGAATGGAATTCCTATTTTTTCAATATTAGTAGATACGAAGACAATCACAAAGCGAACCACTCGAAACCCATTTGTTAGGGCGCCGCTCGCAACGCCTATTTTCACGTGCCTATTGCCATACTGGGGTAAGTCACAAGAGCAGGCGAACTGTAAGCAAGCAATCAATTACTAACTCGAGTTGATTTATTAGGCTGTCCGGCCCCTCATCTCCCGTGGGTGTTGTAAAAGTCGATTAAGAGGAAATCCCCTTTGTAATGTGCGATTTTCTTTCCGCCTATTTGAAAGCTGCATCACGTATCGAAGACAGGTTTGGTAAATGTAATTTTCAGGATCTTTTAGCGCGTAAAAAATAATGAGATTTGTGTAAATTCTTGACTTTAAGTATCAATAGAATTTTGTTACGGATTTATATTTTCGAGAAAGAATTCAGTTTGATAAATAAATCCGGTCGAGTGAATGGTCTCTGACGTGTTTTCTTTTAGTAGAAAGTGTCATAGTTGACCAAAGACTTACCTTTGATCATCATCATCTCTTCAACTCGTTTCAACTAATCAAATGATTCAGCTTGCAATACCTAAAAATAAACTAGGAAACTTTGCGTATCTAATCACTTTCTGTATGAGGAGAGACCTTATACTAAAAGTAAGCAGACAGGTACTGAGTCGTCTAGGTGCGGTCACTGAAACAAGTGAAATTACCGGATATTCCCAAGACCTATCATCTGTCGTCTTGAGAGACGAGCTCCGGGCAGTGGTAACGGAAAATAATTACTATCTACACATATATATTTCTTTCATAGTAGAAACTCTTCAATGAACCCTAAAATTTAAAAAAAACTGTAAATATCGAATCCAATTTTTGAGTATCTTTGAATGCATTCGTTTTTCGCCTAAACTTTCGCAAAAAGTATCTCCTACTTACACCTAACTTTGTCATCAAAACACCATATCTCTCATCACTTGCACCACGCCCAACCCAGTAGAAGCCCTAAGGGAACCATTCCCCCATCGTTTATTTTATCTGTAATATTACCGCTTTATCTCAAGCGACGGATGACGGCTGCCTTAAGGAGCCCGCTCGCTTTTATTGTGCCGATTCAGTGCTGATCAGGTGGCGACATGGATTATTATCAACGTATTCATTAATTGTAACTGCGAGGAGAATTGAGTCATCACTTTCATTTGTTTCATATTGCTTTTGTTAAAGAATATTTATAATATATATTTTAACATGTTTTTAATTTTATGATTAATTGAATATTTGGTACACTCTCTTTCTCTCTCTCTCTTCAACCTATTGCAGTCCACTGCTGGACATAAGTCTCCCCCATTCTGCGCCAGACATCCCGATCCTCCGCTTTTCCCATCCAGCTTCCACCAGCACATTGGTACACATTTTGGACCAAATCTCGCTTATATTGATGTTTTTTTTATTGCTTATATAGGCAGACGAGCAGGCGGCCTATCTAATGGAAAACAGTAAACGCCGCTCATGGACAACTGCAATGCCGAGGGCAAAGCCATGCCGCTGCCTATCAAAAATGTGAAACATGTGAAACATGTCGCAAAGTTTTCTTTTAATTTTCAAGTTACAGGGTTTCCTTTGATTTGGATTAACAAGGTAACAAGCGCATCTTCTGTTTTTTATTTTCGTTTACCGAAAGGCTCCCAGCCTACGTCCTTCGAGCTGCCCATTTCTCAGTTATGCTCGCCAAGCGGAATAAATTCACCCAAATAAAATTATTCCTGCACACCTTAAAATAAGCATGGTATTTATGGTCATTTGGAATGCTCCATAAATACCATGCCAAAGTTGAGTATGACTCATTTATCTTCAGATTCATAGATATAGTTATGATATAGATAATAATAACTCATTTATCTTTAGATATATTAAAAACTCAACTAGACACTGCGGACACTTACCAAATAACAAAATAGTTACGTCACCGTCCATCAAAGTAGAATCAAAATTAAAATGCTGTGCTACAAAACTGATGCATTATCCAGAAATCTCATGGCTTAATTCACTCTTTAGTCCAGACAAAGTTATACAGTATTTTGATTAAACATAACACGATAAAACTAACATCAAACATCTTTTAAATATAAATTTAATTTCCACTGAAAACCACACATCGCCATCTAGCCCCAAACTAAGCATTAGCTTGTAATATGGATAATAAACAACGGATAAACATACTTATATTTTTTTTGTACATACATAATCATTTTACATAGAAAACGCCCAGAACAATACAAACAGAATGTTCATGCGAACAAATATTTGTACTGCCCGGGGCTCGAACCCGGAACTTGATGTAGAGCCGTCGTCTCAACCATTACACCAGATGGGTCGTCTTTTAGTAATTTATATACAGAATAAAGCCATCCACTGAAATAAGTTCGAACAACACATTATTTTACAACATTTTTCAATTCATAGATAATTTTAAATAACTTTGAACTCTAACTGTAAAGGAGGCAAAATAATATTGTTCCTTGAGTAAAGTCGGGCAGTATACTCCATTCTTTTGTTGTTCCCATTATAAAAGAGTTCGCAAAGCGCTTTGTGCGGATGAGTGGTATATCAACAAAATAAGGGTGGTGGGATAATCTGCTTCTGATATACCGATGGTGTGAAGTGGCTCAAGGAAATAACGTGATATATGTGTTTGTGTGTGTGTATGCTTCACACTCATTACTTTAACAAGGTTTTAGAAGGAGTTTACATAAACATTTGTGAATGTGTTTGTTTTGGATATGTAAATAAATAAAACATTAAGTTTAAGTGTGTGCGATAAGGCCGCCCATTGCACCTAATTGATTACCATTTTTTTTTTTTTGTTTCTTGTGTTAAGTGCGATAAAGAATTAAAAATAAATTAAACATTGGACTTGCAACTGTTAAGCATTTTTAGAGTCAAAATTCACGATAAGTATGCTTCAATGTTTAAAGCGCCCAACACAAAACGTTCTGATTTATCACACCGACGTAGCTAACCGGTACAGAAACTTGAAGTGGCAGTCAGCTGATCTTGTATATCACAGAACAGACGGCCGTTGGAGCAGACAAGCTCTATAGTAGAAACCGTGTAGCAAGCATAGCATACGCTCACCGGTCTAAACAATTATGACTTACCAAGAATTTGCTTGTAGAGGTTGGACAAGATAAGCGTGGAACGGGACATCTAGCAAAATACGGGAAACCTATGTTCAGCAGTGGACTGCGATTTATCTAAAAGGAATTTGGAGGGTAAGACAACAAACCACTTCTGCTGGGACCAAGAATCAAAAATAAATTGGCAAATTCGTATTTGATACTTATCGCGATTGCTTTTCCCAAATCCATCTTTGGTACGAACGGAAATAAGTACGATTCGACTGCTTTTTCCTTATTTTAATCGTCGAATCCCGGATATTAAACCTCAAGGATTACACCATGCCTATTATTTTCCCGACCCCTTTGTCTTTGTACAAACCTACAATGCATTGCGGCTCGGATAAAAGCAGGAGATTAACATTGGTGTCATTTATAGAGAAATAATGATACGGTAACGTTTTGTGTGGCTTTTCATAGTATTTTATCTTGAAAATGTACTGAGTACTATTGGTGGTAAGTGGGCCTTATTAAATACATCTATTTTGATCAGCTGGATTGCAAGCACAAATTTATAAATGAAAAATACTTACTGATGTTTACACGAAAAGGAGCTTGCTTGTATACTAAAGCCACTAAACAACGTATAAACATATTTACATACTTTTTGAAATGTATCGTCATCAGCTCATTGAACGTCCCCACCTAGGAGCACGGGTCTATCCGTAAGGGTAGGCCTTAGTCGTCCACGCGGGCTCAGTGCGGATTGGCCGGCTTCACGCACAACCTTTGAATTTCCTCACGATGTTTTCTATTACCGTAAAAGCGTCGGATACGGATGTACTCAACATATAATTTCTAAAATTCGAAACACATTGGTACGTGGCAGGATTTGAACCTCAGCCCTCCCGGTAGAAGGGCAACAGTCCACACCATTGAGCAACCGATGCTCTTAAAATGCATAATAATAATATACATAAATACCCAGACCAATACAAACACAATGTTCCTTCAAACGAATGTTTGAACTGCCCGGGAATTGAACTCGAGAGATTCCCATATTGTTTTTTACTTTCAACCATTACACTTCATAGGTCGTAAATAATGCATAAAAAACATCTGCAAGCTGCCGCTTCATCTAATTGACATAAATAAATCTTATTAATATAAGCTTTAACTTTGTCGACCCATTGGTGTAATGGCTAAGACGTCGGCTACTACACCAAGGGTTCCGGGTTCGACCCCGGGCAGTACAAACTTTTGTGTACATGATCGTTTATGTTGGTATTGGTCTGGGTATTTTCTAAATATAATATGTATGTATTTACAAAAAATATATAAGTATGTTTATCAGTAGTTTAGTACCCGTAACACAAGCTTCACGCTTAACTTAGGCTAGATAGCGTTGTGTGAATGTCAGTGGATTTTTAAGTTTTTATATTTATTTAACTGTGTCACACGCATTAAATATAGTAAAACATACCTATCCTTGGTTCTCTGTTCTCTTGTATCCCTGTCTGTATAAGTTTGGGTTATACTGTGGTATTGTTATACCACAAAATTACCTAAACTCATATTTGCACAACGAATAATTGAATAGTAATAAATAAAACAAACATAACATCGCAAAGGCAAACACAAAAGGATCATACTTTGGTCCATTAAGGGCGCTTCGCGGCGTGTGATGTCACAATATGGTAGCAAAGCAATATTAATTGCTATTAGAAATAGATACCAAATGAGAGTAAATTACATGGTGTCTAACTTTTTGTGACTTACAGACGATGTAGTTAAATAAAAAAATAATAAATAAATATCCACTGACATTTCACACAGCGCCATCTAGCTCCAAGTTTACCGTGAAGCCGGTTTTATGGGTACTAAATAACGGATAAACATACTTATAAACATTTTTTTTGTAAATACATATAAAAAACACCCAGATCATTTCAAAGAAACATGTTCATGCACACAAATGTTTGTACTGCCCGGGGATCGAACCCGAAACCTTTGGTGTAGTAACAAACTCGTCGTTAACAAACTATTGCCCATGTGGTCTTAATGATTGTTCACTCTGGGTGTAGTGTAATGGGTTCGAATCCCGCAGGGAGACCGCATAATGAATGCCAGTATTAACATTTTCCCTGTTTGATTTTTTATGTTATTAGTATACAGGACGTTTACGCTCACCTGATGGTAAGTGATGCGCCTGTTCATAACAGAGCATTGGAGGAGACCAACTACTGATAGACAGTTATTATTCTTCGTCAATACCACACTGCGCCCAACACCAGAGATCTCTTATACCCGGTAATTTCACTAGCTACAGTGCCCTCATCCCGAAACACTAAAGTGCAAACACTCTTGTTTCATGGGACAATATCTGGCACAGCGTAGGTACCTACCTGGACGACTCAATATCGAGTCTACCACCTAGTGTTAGAAGATCATCATCATCAGCTCATTACACGTTCCCACTGAGGGGCACGAGCCTACCCGTTAAGGGTATAGACCTTAGTCGTCCACGCGGGCCGAGTACGGATTGATTGACTTCACTCACAATCTCTGAAACTGCACCTCTGATGCACAATTTTTTTACTAAGTGGTAAACCGGTACTGAGTCGTCTAGGTAGGTACCACTGCAGTGCCAGATATCATCCCGTGAAACAGGAGTGTTATGCACTTTTGTGTAGGTAAATGACAAATCTGTAACCACTGATATTAAAAGAGTAACTCGAGTTTCTTGCCGGCTCTTCTCGAAGATCCTACTTATTCCGAACCGGTGGTAGTCACAAAAAATATGATAATAATAACAATTGACGATTCAAAAGTATATGTAACAGATTTATTTGAATAAAGATTTTTTTCTTTCTTACTTTCTTTCTTTGTGTTTCGGGATGAGGGTCCTGTAGCTTGTGAAATTACTGGGTATAAGAGACCTAACATCTGTTGTCTCGTGTGACGGGCGCAGTTCGACATTGATGGAGAATAATAACTGTATGTCAGTTGTTGGTCTCTTTTAATGCCGCTCTGTCATGGTCGGGCGTATCACTTACCATCAGTTCAGCATCCAGACCGTCATGTACACTTATAACTTAAAAAAAACAATCTCACTGAAAAAGTGTCCGCGGCAAAGTCTGGCCATCATGAAAGTTGGTCAGAATTTTCATTTATAATCACTTCGCTCGCTACATGTTATAGGCTGCAAAGTCTGCCCATCGCGACAGTTTGTCAGAATTTTTATTCAAATTGCTCGCTACATGTAAGTGACATTGTAGTATGCCTGTATAGAATTTGGTGTACATTGTAGTATGGAACCTTCACGGGCGAGTCCGACTCGCGCTTGGCCAATTTTTTTGTGAATATTTCTTCGTGATCGTGAACTACTTTATTGTTAATCTGAGGCACAACGACAGTGTGTCCCCCGGTTTTTGTATTCAACGTAAAACAATGAATATTGGACGCCGATACCAAAGAATGACTCTGACAATACAATATTGGAAGAATAGATTGCTTCTAATTGTTTCAACTACCAACAGAGTCTGGTCAGGTCAGACATTTTTATGTATAGTGTCATCGCTTTTGTGAGCGTAAGGCCTTGTATTAACTCACAAACTGACACTGCGGTAGTACCTACCTAGAAGACTCATTATCGAGTCTACCATCAAATAAAGTTCTACTTCGATATCACACAGGATAGAAAAGGCAACAAAGTTAAGCTGAAACAATATACCTAGATGTTATTATTGATAGTATGATGGTGGAGCAGCTAGTGATAAATTGACGATCGCACAAGACAAGTTACTATTCAATAGACAGTGGTTGGATTAATGACCAAGAATACCTCGAGTCCCTCTGTGCTTGGTTATGTACGCTAAGCCTTTCGATCCAGCTATTGTAGAGGGCCTGCGTGGTGGATTACGGCCCAAACTTCCCATAGCCATGCTAAGTGAGAAGTGAGGACAGCCCTGCAGTGGGACGTGATAGGCTCATGATTTTTAAACGAAAATGAAAAATGTGTTTATTAAATTTAGGTCCATAAAGAATACTTCTGAATGTCCAATGAAGCTACCACTGATGATGATGATGAAACCGAAATCAAAGTGTAATAAGTTTCATTGGTGGATTTCATTGGATTCGTCAGTATCAATACGTCTTGAAGTTAAATAACGAAAAAAAATCGTACAGTAAGAAATCAAATTATAAACAAATTCCAGAAACTTCACCTTGTAAATATAACACCTCGTCGCATTACCACATAATCTAAGCAAAAAGAAATTCTCCCGTCGCCCGCAATAAAGAAAACGCCTTAATTTTACACCAGAAAATTGGTGTGCACTTTCCGTCGCATTTATATTCATTCTGATTTGTTGTCCCCATTAAGGGAGCGCTATAAATCCCTCCCAGTCCCTAAGAGTTCTTGCGTTAATATTGCTAATCCAAATTATAAGAACATCCGCAAAAAAACCGGCGTTATTACCCGAAACGAATTAAGGTAAACAGCTCAAGATATTACATATCTACATGTGATTCGCTCGCACGATCTCGCATACAACCCAAACGGTTATGAACCGTATAATACCGTAATTATATGGTTATTCTCGCCGAATTCCGGTGCCTTATTTTCCTATACACGCCTTTTATCTGGCATTACCATACGAAAATAGATACCTAGAGGTGGTGCGGAATCTTCGCAGTTCTTTACTACGCAGGCATTAACATTACAGCATGTTTGTTTTGCATTGGTATCTTAATTGAGTATTATTTTTTCGAGACCTGAAAGAATCCGGTGGTCAATTGATGGTTAAGATGTTGTATACTAAATTGTTTATGTAAAATTGTGTTGGTATTTAGAAGCAATTGGTGAGTTGTAATTCAAACAATGGATGGTATATAATTATCGTGTCAAATTTTATTGACAACCACAACAATTTGTAGGTAATTAAAGCCGTTGTTTAACTCTTTCAGCAAACAAATTGCTCCCGATGGAAGATAGTGCAATTTATTGTGTATATGGAGAACTAATATTTACATTAACAATATTTGTTGTATATATTTATTATGATTGATAACTGACACCATCTTTTTATAGATTATTTCAAATATATTAAAACGAAAATTTAATAAAGATTGTGTATGAAAATGAGGAAACATTTTATTTTTTAGTTATTTTGAGGTCATATTGATACCTTGGCAGCTGAAAGCTTGGTATGCCGCAGAGTGAAGCTACATTTAACATTAGACAATCGTTTGCAACTTCATAAGGAGAAAAAGTGGCAAAATAACTGCTCTACTTTTAAAAACGAGTGTTTTAAAATCGGGCTATATGTTACTGATACTTTCATTTCTTAACCAGCTTCTTAACTATACCTTATAATACGATAATATTTCAGCATTTTTTATTATTACACCAATTCGAACCAAGACCGCTATACAAGCCCGCCCATTCTCGAGCAATGTCAGGGCAAGTGTAATTTCGCCGTATGACCAACGTTTTGTCTGTATCCGGAGTTCGTAGTCGGAATTCCGGACCCTTGTATTACAAAACTTGAACAGTAATAGCGGATAGGGAAACGAGGAGCTGCAAGGACATTGATTCTTATTTGTTTTTACAATCCTGTCGGATCTGCGTATATCTGTATGGATTTGCTTTAAAAGTTAATTGATTAGATGATTTAACAATTGTCTGGTTACTCCAAACTTGTAGTAGTTCGTTGCTGGACAAAGTCTTCCCCATTTACGCCAGATATCCTGGTCTTACACTTTCCTAATCCAGTCTTTACTAGCGGCTATCGGTGATTGAATGCTAAAATGCTGTTTTATAATCTTGTGCTGAAAATAATCACAAGACAAACTCCGCTTCTTCTATAAGCTCTATAAAAAATGAAAGAAAATATACTTGCATGGTGCAAATTAAAGTATAAAAGTGCATGTTTCTCGTAGTCTCTAAAATAGTTTAAACTTTTTAAGTGCTACCAAAATGGTGACCACTCAACTAATGCCAAGACAATTTTGGCAAGGCGCTGGTTTGAACAGGCAGTGGAATGAACTAAAATAAGGGGTTGAAGAAGTAATGGCAGCTACAGATAGCGACAGTTACTTACAATCGAAGACTGCTTAACTTTTCCACAAAAGTGCAGTATTGAAATTAACTCTTGACGGCGTTAGATTATCAAAGCAACTCATAAGAAGTGAGAGCTCTCTTCCCATGAATTGCGTTGTGATTTGTAGCAGCGCCCAGTGTCTACCGTGTGTGCCAAGTTAAATGAATTCTACCAGAAATATACCTGTTTGAGATAAATTTTACTTGACATCAAATTTCACTTCCTTTGAATTGAATTGATATGTCTACCTTTCCATACTTAAAACTTCAGTTTAATGAATGCTAAATAAGGAAATGATAACTTTTAAATAAATATATGACTCAAATAACAAGCAATACATCTCTTACCAAATAACTTTTGAGAAACTTTCGTCAAACACTCCATGTAAGAACATATCATTAATAAGTCGTGAGCCAACGATGTCTTTCTTTCACAAGTTAAATATTGATTTCGACATTGTACCCTTATTTTCTCCGCACGTAAAGTATAGAATTTACGAATAATGACCACAAATAGCGACCTTCTACAACAACGGATAAACATACATATATACTTTTTTTTTTGGAAATACATACATATTATTCATAGAAACACCCAGACCATTACAAACACCATGTTCATGATCGAACCCGGAACCCTTGGTGTTGCAGTCGACCTCTAACCGCAACACCAAATGGGTCGTCAAAATCAAGAAATTCCACCGTCACCACCGCACCTTGAAAGGGCCCCAAAAAGGACTTCAGCGCAGTGGTCATCTTTTGTGAATTGTACTATATTTGGGAAGTTGTCGAGTGAAATATAATGTCTGACACAGATTCCCGTCTCAGCAATCTAAAAGGAAATTTTGGTATACAATCGACTACAAATGAAAGTTCACTGAATATGTCATAGTTCTCCTTTGAACGTTGTGGTCTTGAAGGTAACTGTGCACTTTTGGGGCTTTTAAATAATAAATATATGTAACAGTCAAAACTCATAACCGGTCAATAAGTTTATTGCCTACAAAATTCAGTCAATATGCTTATTGACCAGATATGAATTTTGACTAAACATATCCAAAAATAATATCACAGTGCCATTAAACCTGTAACATAACAACAACGGTAGCTAAAAGATTGTTTTTTTTTTTCAAAACAAAAAGTATCATCTAAAATAAAAGAAGCATATGTTTTTCCTTATTACATCAGCTACCTGCTAAAACAGTCCCGTCCAAATACATCAGTCACAATAGACAGACAGACAAACATTTTTTTTATATTTTGGCATGTTAACCGTATACAGCGTCGGTAGCTCAATGGTTTGGACTGTCGCCTTCCGATTAGGAGGGCGCAGGTTCAAATCCCGCGACGTACGATTGTGTTTTTGAAATTACATGTATGTTATTCGACGTGCCTCTCGCTGGGGACGTTGCAGCCAATGATGAGGCAGTAAGACAATCAATTTATTAATTATTAATTAATAAATAAATTGATTATATTTATTTATTTATAGCAATGATCATTTATCGGATAAATGACTGGAAATCTTTCTCCCTATCTCCTCCAAGAAGCATGTTAATATACTGTTTTAATGGTAGTCATATGCATCCACCAAGCCGTGTTGGGTTATAACCCAATCTTTCTTATAGTCATACTTTGTAAAAAAGCTTGTATCCTTTAGAAGAAGTTATAGGCTTACTGATAGCTTAAATTGATTCATTAGAATAAAAATCTACATACACATTGAACTAATGTAACGACCTTGTGGTGCGATGGTCGAGACGTCGGCTGCTACACCAAGGGTTCCTGGATCGATCCCCGGACAGTACAAACATTGTGTGCGTGGACATGTCTGTTTGTTATAGTCTGAGTGTTTTCTATATAATATGTATGTATTTACAAAAAATATATAAGTACTTTTAACCATTGCTTAGTACTCATACTACAGGTTTTCAGTGAACATTTATTATTATTATAATTATATACTATTCAAATTTCAACTAAATTTAACTATGCGAAGTATCCTAAGCAAAGCCTGATTTCCCAATTACCGTTTATGCTCCATTATACTGATAAACCAACTCTGCACAATATCACCCACCTTTCTTTATAAACCTTAGCCTAACCAGCCGTTTTTCACTATACCGATAATTTTATGCATAGAAAACCATCACTGTGAGTAGCAAAATGCGTCTACACAGTTTGGAGACTTTAGAGTGTTATTTCAAATTATTGAAGATTGCAAGTCTGATCACAGTAAAATATTTAAGGAACTTATATTACTAATCAAAAGCGTTTATTATCCGCTCCGCTGTTAAACGGTTTTTTTGTCTGTATGTTTGTATTTATCTCGATCTGTAGGTCTGTTTGTCATTCGGTGTCTGTACCATAATCATAGTAAAATAAAAATATAAATATCATCATTATCAGCTCATTAAACGTCCCCACTGGAAGGCACGAGCCTACCCGTAAAGGGTGTATAGGCTTTAGTCGTCTACGCGGGCCCTGTGCGTATTAGCTGACTTCACGCACAACCATTGAATATCTTCGCAGGTGTGCGCAGGTTTCCTCATGTTTTCTTTCACCGTAAGAGCGTTGGATAACGTACATATAAATGGTCATAGTAAAATATTCAGGCAACTTTTTTATATTTCTAATCAAAAGCTATTTTATCCACTCGGCTGATAAGGGGTTTTGTCTATATGTTTGTATCTATGTCGGTATGTTTGTCATTATGTGTATGTATATTTTTCTTTTGTGTCTGTAGTATATTTTTATTTGTTTGTCAATCTGTATTTTTCTACGAGTCTGTCAGTCATCCAGAACATCAAATATTCTTTAAAATTTACAAAGTTTCAAATAATAAAATCTTAATTTGAGTAAATATTAATTTGAGTAGGTACTCAAAATTTAAAATTTGAATGGTTTTTAAATTAACTAGAACATTAAGGAGAAATAATTATTCGCCTAATATTTGATATAGCAGTAATTGCGTTATAATGTTTGTCTATACTGATAAATATTATAAGAAGGTTATTGAAAATATTAATTTGTATTTGAACTTGAACGTCCTTATTCACCCTTAAACTAATTAGTGCTTAATTAAAGATACCACGTATGTCTCAGTAATTAATAATATGTGAATTTTAATTAATTTTTGGCGCCTTGTCGTCTCATTATAATTAAATGTTGTTAATTACTAAACAAGGTTCTTAAACTGACACAGTCAATTATTATTTGGCATTCGAAATAAAGGGACAAAATTGTATTGTTATTTGTCACATAGTCTGAACATTTATCAAAATACTAGCAGACCTAGCGAACTTCGTACCGCCTTATAAATATTAGCAATATTTTGGTATTTGTTTCTAATGATAATATTTTCAAAAAAGTCCTATAATTCTAACAAAAAATAATGATAGTTTGCTAGGCCTTGTTTTTATAAATGAAGATGTATATTTTTTGTAAAGTTGTATACTTTTATAACATTTTAAAACATAATGCATGGCAGGGCGTGGCAGCATGGTTTTACCATCTCACATATATTTCCTTTATTGATATTTATGTGAGTATGGAGGTACGTAGGTAGGGTATTTGTATAGCTTTTATCATTTTTGTATATACATGAACAACTATCTTTAAGTAGCGGTTTCCCCTTATATTTTTTTCTTTTCTTTTTACTTATAGGCATTTATATACATTGCACATAAGTCTGGCTCGCGTCACGTTGGCACTGCCAGAAAATGAGCGCTGCTGTGTATCAAATAAAGTCGTTTATACATGTATACTTTTTAAACATACAGCAGCATATACAGGCAGTGTCCATTTGACTAAAGTATTGCACTTTTTTGTTCGTGTTTAATGTTGTTTTAATACTTATTTATGTATGTTGTTTATTTTATGTTATAATTTGCTTTTAAATTGTTATTATTTTTCTGTTCATGTGTAGTAACTTTGGTCAATAAATCTTTTTCTTCCTTTCTTTTTCTTTCTATAATATTTCGTCAAGTATCAGTATCAATATTTTCATCAGTGTTTGTAATCAATCCATACAAATATTATAAATGTGAAAGTATCTCTGTCTGTCTGTTTGTTACGCTTTCACGCCTAAACGGCTAAACGGATTTTATTGAAACTTGGTATGTCGATAGAAGGTAACCTAAAATAGGTTTTAGACTACTTTTTGTCCCGTTTTCACCCCCCACTTCCCTAAAATGGGGGTTGGAAGTTTGTATGGAACATTCCGCAATTTTTGTAGTAAGACGCTGAAATTTGGTATGCGAACTATTTGTCAGAAACGAAAAATTATGGCATATTTTTTTTTTTTCAAAAATCCACCCCTCAACCCTTAAACTAGGGAAAGGAAGTGTCATATCCGATTTTTCGCAGTTTTAAGGTTGATTTTATTGAAACTTGGTATGTTGATAGAAGGTAACTTAGAATAGGTTTTAGGCTACTTTTTGTCTCGTTTTAACCCCCCAGGCCCCAAAAGCCTTAAAAGAGAGGGAAAGGTGGGATATTATACCTGACTTTTTTCAGTATATATATATACATATATATGTTACAAAAATGTTAACCTTTAGAGTTAGGGGGAGGGGATTCCTAAGTATAGCCATGTTATCCCGAATTTAACACGAGCGAAGCCGCGGGCAAAAGCTAGTAAAATATAGGTCGGAGTCAAAACTAAATTTTTGCAATGCTAACATTTGCCCAGCCACTCGGTTAGCTGCTGGAATCTTTAGCGGCAAAACAATACGAAATCTACTAATCCTGCATATAGGATTTAAGTTCATAAATATTTCATTCAATAAACACGAGGACTAACAAAAAAAAAAATTTAAAACATCGATATTTAATTCAACCTGTTCCAATTATCTAACGACAATTTTCATCGCCATCAAGCGAAGCCATCAAGGCACAATACATCGCAGCCATTATTAAAAAAAAACGCAGTCTGCATAGGTTCACATTTTAAAATTTCAATTTTCAATCTCGATTCGTGACTATTGCGACCATTGCCGCATCCGTAGTACTAAATGACGACCGGGTCTAAGTGATAAGCTGTTATATAAAAGTAAACACAAGGACTAATAATTCATTTGTTTAAGGCACTCCTGGGAAGTTACAACGACAAGAAAAAGGATTATCCCCTCGATAACATCTTCTTCTAATCGAGGGGTTAATCATATATATTTAGATATATCTTATTACACTATTGTTTGTATTGGGAATAACTATCATCATCATCAGCTCATAGAACGTGCCCACTGAGGGGCACGAGCCTACCTGTATAGGACTTAGTTGTCCACGCGGGCCCAGTGCGGATCGGCCGACTTCACACACAACCTTTGAATGTCGATGAATCACGATGTTTTCCTTCCCATCAGAGCTTCGGATAACCTATAATAGGCATGATGACTGGGTCCTAAAATCGTAAGAACTATTTCATATTATTACAAATCTGGGTTAAATATAACGATGTGCTTACTCTCAGCTCGAAAACTCATATGAATTTTATTAGTCTTCTTAGTTAGATGGGCATGTCCATTTTTTAAGTACATTAATTGTCAAAAAATTGTTTACAAAAGGATAACACATACAATTTAAAGCAACTTTTGCTATGAAACCGTTTTAGTAAACGCAACATTTAATATAGTTGTAGTACAAAATTCACAAACTATGCGTACTAATTACTGATGCGTGACGTCATAACTAGGTAGCCATTTGTATGAAGCGTTTTTAGGAAAATCTCTATGAATTTTAATGTTAACGGAGTAATTTTTTTACCAATGTTTCTATTATTATGCAGTCCATCGATATAATAACAGAAAAAAAAAGTCATCATCCCTATTTCGAAAATTGGTACGTAGCGGGATTCAAACCTGCGCCCTCCCGATCGAAATGCAACAGTCCACACCATGGAGCCATCCAGCCATTAAATAATAAATAAATATCCACTAACATTCACACAGTACCATCTAGACCCCAGTTAAGCGTGAAGCCTGTATTATGGGTACTAAACAACGGATAAACATACATATTTTTTTTTGTAAATACATACATATTATACAAAGGAAACGCCCAGACCATATAACGATCATATATGTATTATAATATACATTTGCAACGGTGTTTAACTTAAGAAAGAGTCTTGTCTATTCATTGGCATAGATATTTAATTCAATTTCTTTTATTGGGTGACCTATATTGGCTACTATCTGTAACACATCCGGCCAGTAGAGTCAGGGCATCCGCCATTGTGCCCTCGACCAGTAACAGCCGGTAATAACCGGTTATAATTACTCTAACGGCCTGGAATTTGGACCTTTTGAGCGGGCGGGTTGAATTGCCCACTTTTATTTCAAATTGGAACAGTAGCCCATTGTGTTTAATGAAAAGAAAGTTATTGCTTTTTTAAATAAAAAAAGTGGCAAAGGAGATTTCACAAGTCTTTAGAGACAAAGTTAACCTCACCGAAATATATGACACACACACACACCCACACGCACGCACGCACACACGCACGCACGCACACACACATACAGACACATTTGTCAATGTAATTGTTTGGAGATGTCTGGCAATGGACTAAAGGAAACTGTGCTTATGGAATATAAAGGTTTTGTAATTATTTTTATTATATACAGCCTCCTTGGTCTAGAGGGCACAGCTGTTAGCTACGTGACCGTCGTGAGTTCGAACCCCGCGAGGAAACGTCACTGGGTTAGAACATTGCAGACAGACAAATTACATATGATTGCGTTTTTGGACGGCACGCTAAGTCCTACAACCTTAGAATGGTAGCCGTTAACACCCACCGCATTGGGCCCTCGTTACCAAAGTCCAGAGGTGGACGTTATATAGGAATAATAAGTACTTAGTAAACTTAAAATTCAAATGTGTTAACAACAGA
Source organism: Leucinodes orbonalis (assembly GCA_019425675.1). Taxonomy (NCBI): domain Eukaryota; kingdom Metazoa; phylum Arthropoda; class Insecta; order Lepidoptera; family Crambidae; genus Leucinodes; species Leucinodes orbonalis. The sequence continues at coordinate 242,045 of PQWD01011375.1, forward strand.
TTTTCCTATAAAATATATACTTAGTAACACAGTTACTTATTTACTAATTTACATTATACGTTTATATAAACTTTAATACGCACTAGAGCAAGGACCCCGCTCTTACATTGACCTCATAGACGCAAGTAGATTAAAGATCAGAAAATGAAAAGTGTTTATTCAGTTTAGTTGGGCTTGGCATGAATTTGGAAAAGACGAAAGTCATGTTCAATGACCATGTCATGCCACAACCGATATGCGTCGATGGCATCCTTCTCGAAGTTGTGCAAGAATACGTTTACTTGGGCCAAACCATCCAACTTGGCCGGCACAATTTCGAGAGGAAGCTAGTAGGAGGATTCAGTTGGGCTGGGCGGCATTCGGCAAGTTACGTCAGGTCTTCACGTCGACGATTCCGCAATGCTTAAAGACAAAAGTCTTTGAGCAATGCGTCCTACCCGTACTTACATACGCAGCTGAGACATGGACACTGACTGCGGGATTGGTTCACAAGTTCAAAGTCACTCAACGCGCAATGGAGCGAGCTATGCTCGGGGTCTCTCTTAGGGATAAGATCAGAAATGATTTAATCCGTAAGAGAACTAAAGTTACCGACATAGCCCGCCGGATCAGCAAGTTGAAGTGGCAGTGGCTGGTCACGTATGTCGCAGAACCGATAGCCGTTGGAGCAGACGAGTTCTGGAGTGGAGACCGCGTCTCGGCAAGCGTAGCGTAGACGCCCTCCGGCCCGATGGACCGACGACTTGCGAAAGGTCGCTGGTGGAGCTGGATGAGGAAAGCGGAGGACCGGGATATCTGGCGCGAAATGGGGAGACCTATGTCCAGCAGTGGACTGCGATAGGTTGAATAGGAATAGGAATAGGAATTCAGTTTAGGTCCTGGAGATGTAAGAAATCAAACATTGAGCTTACAGGTCCCAAGCGAATGCAGACCTATTTCGATCTCTTTTAAAAAGCTAAAGCAGAGCCCTCTATAAAAGCTGTCGAGTGGCTAAAGCCTATCTTTGCTACATTGATAAATCACATTTCTGCACATAATTGAATAGAAAAGATTCAAACCAATGTATGATTAATCGCTATTTGTATATCGAACCCTCGAAGGTTTTAACAAAATTAATATGAAAGATGAATTGTCTACTTTATAAACGATTCACTCAGCAACGCAAGTTGCGAACAATAAAATCAAGCTAAAGCAAAGGCTTGTCAGTAACAAATCAAACTTAATACCTTACGATAAAGTATACATTTGCCCGCAGTGCATTCAGTTTAATGAGGGAAAAGTGACCATGCCAGCTCCAATTTCATGTTGAATTGTCATTCTTATGGCTACTAGTATAGGGTTGAGTTTAATCAAGTATTTCTCTTATATTGATCAACAAATCGTAATTTATTAGAGGTTGCCCGATTTCGTTACACCTCTAGGGAGATTACGTATTTTCTCACCTCCATCTGTAATTAATGGGATCCTGGTTTTCATATTACATACCGACAGGCATTTCGGTGGATTCGAATCATCTGATATATTACCTGTTTGAAAACATGGCTGAATGGGATTTCGTAACATATCTAATAATAAAAAAAATGCTTAGTGTATATAAATATATAATATTGGGGTGTATGTATGTAATATTGGAATTTCCGCTTTTTAACACATGCATACGGATCATCATCCTTACGAACTAAAATATTCACTGCTGAACAAAGAACTCCCCCAATGATTATGACGCGAAATTCCATACGGATATAAACCAAAAAAAAAACTCGCCCATGTCAGTTAATTTGAGATTAAAGGTATAATAGGTGTGTATAATAAATACCTTATGTATCTATATACCAATTGTATATATAGAGTAAGTACCCACTTAACGGTAATACATTCATAAAAAAAAATGACACGAAAACTACGTGCAATATATTAATTTGTCTATTTCATGTTTAAAATAAGAAGCTACCACTAGAACTAAAATTGCTTCCATTTTCAAATGTGCCAATATTTTTTCCCTAACCTATGCTTGACTGCCCAGAGACAATTTTTCTTCAAAGGTTAATCCATAAATACTAGCGGAGGCATCTACACGGTTTTTATGAGGTACCATGGGCACATCAGTCTTGTTGCTTTATTGAGGTCTCGGTTAAGTTATTTCTCGTGAATAAAAGAGTGAACGTGGTGACTTAAGGATCAATTTATGGTTTACTCGAAAACGTGTTTTACCAATATTGCTCTAGTCAGCAGGTTTATTTTTTTTTTTACTAAGTTATCAATGATCCAGCCTATAATAATAATTGCAGGCGCCCATTAAGGAGCCTTTAGAGCCGCGGCGACTCACTGCCTGTCCATCCGCCCGTAGTATCTCCCATTACTCAGATATCCAGACCACCAAAACCCAATCTTTGGAATTGGGTTTTGGTATCGTAATTTCTATATATTTGCAAAAGACTTTAGACCTGGCGGGCGTCATCATGGGTTGTATCATTTTGTGCATTCTGTAATGGTATCCGCCATGTGTAACTCATGCAAATAATAAACATTCGAAAAATGGCTTCTGAGCTGTTGTCTTAGGTCCCAAACATGCCTTCTAAAGGACCGGGCCATTACTTGGCCCGTGAAACTTAAGAATTTTGAAAACATAATAAGAGCATCGATGGCTCATTGGTATGGTCTGTTGCCTTCCGATCTGAAGGGAGTAGGTTCAAGTACACCAAGTACCAATGTCTTTACGAATTTTCGAAATTATATGTACGTTTATCCGACGCGCTTACGGTGAAGGAAAACATCGTGAGGGAAGCTGAGCACGCCTGCGAAGAGATTCAAGGGTTGTGCGTGAAGTCGACCAATCTGCACTGGGTTCTCGTGGACGATTAAGGCCTAATCACCCTTTACGGGTAAGCTCGTGACTGACTGATGAGCTGATGATGGATAAGAATAATTTATTTGACAATTCCAGTATACAATGATCGCTTAGTCTAAACAATAACATAACTTTAATTACAGATCATGTAAAAGTTTAGCTTTAACAGCTGTGCTAGTAAACACTGTGTCAAGTGTGAAACTTATATAATGGGTACTAAACAACGGATAAACATACATAAATTTATTTTTAAATAATTAGAAACACCCAGACCAATAGATACAGGCATGTTCACAACATATTTGTAGTGCCCGGAGATCGAACCTGGAACCATTGGTGTAGTAGCCGACTTGTCAACCATCACACAAAATGGAGAGACCTGTGACGACAATTGGCAATTCGCCAGCATTCTGAGGGCCATCTTTAAACACTGCAAAAGTTTAAACTTTCCGACATCAAGATAACACTTCCTTCTTTAAAATTTATAACCAACCCTTTAAATTTAACGAGCATAAAGACAAATCTCCTAACTTCAAGTTAAGTTACCGAGTTTATTTTCATCCGGAGTTTTTGTGCTTGGTAATTTATTTTAACTTAGGCTGAAAGGGTTTTGTATTGAAGTTAGTGGGTTGTTAGTGCTTTTCTTGTAGTGATCTTTGGATTGAATACCATTATCCTTTTGTATAAAATTTCTTTATTTTTTTATAGTCAAGTCACCCATCATCCTTGTGTATTGCATTTTTGTTAGTTTTTCTTTTATTTGGTTAATATATTTTTCTACTTTGATGGATAAGCGACTCTCGGTAAAAATAAATATTTTTATCGAGATTACGATTATAAAAAGTAATGGTCAAGCAACGGCACCAACTACGTCATACAAGTACCCTATTTTCCTTCTAACAATTCGGCCACGCAACTTACATAATTATTTTTATCTATATAGAATTTAATCGGAGGACCGGGATATCTGGCGCAAAATGGGGGAGACCTATGTCCAGCAGTGGACTGCGATAGGTTGAAGAGAGAGAGAGAGAGAATTTAATCATCATCAGCCCATTTAACGTCCCACCGAGGGGCACGAGCCTAGCCGTCCACGCGAGCCCAGTGCGGTTTACACAACTTCTCGCACAACCTTTTTGAATCTCTTCGTAGGCGTGCGCAGGTTTTCTCACTATGTTTTCCTTTACCTTCAGAGCGTCAGGTAGCGTTTATATAATTTGACAAATTTGCATAGACATATAAAACTCCAGAAGAGATGCGTTATTAATTAAAACACTACATTCACATTCGCCAAACTTTGCACAGCCATCGAAACCGAGCGTCAAATGCGTCCGCCTTTACCAAAGAGGTCACGGTGCTGAGTTTAATTCATTGCTGCCTTGTTATTAATTGCTGTCAATACCATTGCTACCTTTGGGACTATGTAGTCTCCTCTCGTTGGTTATAATTACCGATTTGTCTTTGTGTAACGTTGACACAGAGAAATAAAATTTTTTGAGAGCCTACCAAAATCAAGTTAATAAAATCATGTAGATTTTTGTTGGTGAACTAAATTGAATCGAACTTTTAGGAAAAAACCTCAAATTCTGAAATAAACAAAAAACTAACTAAATCACGAAAAAACATCAACCAAAAAGATTCAAAATGTATATTCATAACATTAAATTATTCATTTAAATTTTAACTTTTACGCGTCACTGAAAGGGTACAAAATAAATAAGCACGAGCACACTGCTATGTCATTCTGATATGTGAAACTGTAAGTTCAAATTAGGTATTATAAAAGACATTTCAAGAAAAGAGCGTACTCTTGCTTAAAAGGCAGGCAACGCATTTTGTAGCTCCTTTGGTGTTGCAAATGTCCATGGGCGGCAGTATTCACTTTCCATCAGGTGATTATCTTTGCTCGTTTGCAAAAAAATACATTTGCAAAATTGAATAATGGATACAGTGTGCTGGTATGGATATATATATATCCCATACCAGCACATATATATTATATATATATATATATATATAATATATATATATATATATATATATATATATATATTATATATATAAGTGTAGTAACTGTGTAAGTGTCAGTGGTGGATATTTGTTAATGATTTGCCCTGTGGTATTACCGGCGGTATAAGTTGTAAAATATCTACCTAAATATCCCGTTCAAATCAGTCTAGCCATTTCAGGGATTCACCGGAACAAACAGACAGGCAAATGGACAGTCAGCCAGAAAATGGGATTTTGGTGTATGCACCGTATACATATCCATATGCATGAAAAAATAGTTATTTTAATATTTCAAAGAGACACTCCAATTTAATTTTTAAATGGGCCATTATATTGTCAATATATGTATTAATCTCAGACTTTTCAACTTCTATGTACAAAATCGCACGAAGTTATTTTAATCTATGCGGTCTCTCCTTGGAAATTCAACCCATAGACCCCGGATGACGCCTCATACCAAACTCAACACACAACACCACATGTAAATTGTGCTGTATTTATAAATAGCCGTAATTACTTATCTATTTTTGACAAGGGTGATTGGTATAGGATGAAAGCTTCCCAGAAGCGGGGCGTCCGAGCTTTTCGAATAAGGCCCTCGTTTACCCAACGTTAAGCTTTGATTGATTGGTTTATTCATAATTTATTATCCGTTATGACACACCACGTGTAATGTTTTAGAGATCTTTGGCGGAATAATGGGATATTTTAAATATGGAAAAGAGGTTTGATAGAGAAGCGTCGTGCGTTTATCACAATTTGTGAGAACCCATTTGTTGTAATGGTTGAGATGTCGGCTACACCAAGGGTTCCGGAATCCCCGGGCAGTACAAAAATTTGTGTACATGAATATGTTTGTTTGTACAACTACCAATAGGTATTTGTGATTTAATGTATAATATATTTGTATTTACATATTATGTGAGTTAAAATTCGGCATTTGTTGTATGGAAAAACAAATATAAAAAAACTAACAATTGCCATTTGTCAACAGAGCCGAGATAAAGCACAAAAGCTAGTTATGATGGTACTCCTGTATGACCTCATATTTAATTATTCATGCGACATACTTACTTTTACGACTGTGTAATGATCCATGTATTATATATATATTTTATTACTTTCTGAACAATAGTAAAATTTACGACTTTGTAACAGATTAGAAAACTTATGCATTAGTCCTCTCGACACGCCTCGCTAACTAATCCAAATTTATAACCATGGGAAATTTCATTACTAAGATAAGCCACGTAGAAGAGCAATCGGTTTAGTATATAAGCTTCTGCACGGACAACAGAAAATCATTCTACCACCGGCAGACGTCTAGTATAGTCACAATAGTCTTAATTTTTTGTAACTTTTACTTTCCATTAAAATATTATCTATAACCCGAAATCTCTGCTGTTTCGTTCACCAAAGTCTTCCCTCGCCACTTCGACATACCACTCGGGCTCGACCAATAACTAGCTTGTGTCGTAAAACGGTGCAAAACCAAAGTGATGTGAAGAAAACGAAATTAATGTATTTACATTTTATACGTTCATCAAAAAGAAAAGTATGTTTATCATTGGATATTTCTCATTTTTTGTTTAGTGTAATAAATTAAAATATCTGAGGCTGTGATAGGTGACTGAGACCGACCCTTACCTGAAGACTTCTTATATTTAACAATACGTATATTATGACTACTACTCACCAAAAGTTGATTTAGTCTTCTTTTCAATGAAAATGAAAATGAAAATGAATGAAAATGAAAAGTGTTTATTCAGTTTAGGTCCTTAAAGAACACTTATGAATGTCAAATGAAGCTACCACTGGTTCGGAGGTAGTTTTCCACTGAGAAGAAACCAGCAAGAAACTCAGTAGTTACTCTTTTCAAAAAATTGTGTGAATACAGATTCATTTGTAATCAAAATAATTATATAAAGCAAATTATATTTTCAATTTTATCGTATTATTGGTAAAAATATAATAATCTACAAAAGTACTATTAAGCAGTTAAGTATTTTATAAATTTAAATAGATGACAACAAAAGTAGTGCAGGCGTGGAAATCAACATGTCCATGAGTTTTTATCATTTATATAATCTTCAACACTATAGTAAGCTTTTTTTATTAAAATAGACTTTACATGAGACTTAAACTTATGCAGGGGTAAATCAATTACATTTTGTGTTAGCTTATTAAATATTTAATGCTTAATCCCACAAATGAGTTCCCAACCTTATGCAATCTAAGATTTGGAACGGCAAGTTTGTGTTTGTTCCTAGTGTTCAAACTATGATTATCTGACTTTTTTGAAAATACATGTAAATTTTTGTGTACATAGATGACGCAGTCTAGAATGTATTGAGACGGTAATGTTAAAATATTTATTTGTTTAAATAATTCCCTTAGTGAGTCACGTGATTTAAGGCCGTATATGGCACGGATGGATCTTTTCTGCAATACAAAAATTGTTTGTAGATCAGCAGCAGACCCCCACAAAAGTAGACCATAAGACATCACGCTGTGAAAATAGCTAAAATACACAAGTCTTGCAGTCTCAATATCAGTGAGACTTCTTATCTTCCTTACAGCATATGCAGCGGAACTAAGCCTTCCTGCCAAAGCCGCAATATGGGGACCCCACTGCAATTTTGCGTCTAATTTTATACCCAGGAAAACGGTTGAATTTATTACTTCCATGGGTCCTTCATCCAAAGTGATGAAAGTATCTACCTGCCTTACATTAGGCATTGTGAACTTAATACATTTGGTTTCTTAGAGTTAAGAAGTAAATTATTGGTCGTAAACCAATGTAATACCTGAGAAAGTGTAGTATTTACATCGTCAAAAGTTTCTTTTTGTCTATCCACGTTAAATATAAGAGATGTATCATCAGCAAATAATACAGTTTCACATAGGTTTTGAGTATAATAAGGTAGATCATTTATATAAATTAAAAATAATAAAGGTCCCAATATTGAGCCCTGGGGAACGCCCATCAATAAAAGGGCTCCGCTGGAACTTGTTTCTCCGACATGTACGTTTTGGACTCTATTCGTTAAATATGATTGTATTAAATTAAGAGCGTCCTTATCGACACCGTAATGCTTCAACTTCATGAGGAGAGTATTATGGTTAACGCAATCGAATGCCTTCGATAGATCGCAGAATATTCCTATAGCATCTTGCTTATTTTCCCACGCCTCAAAAATATGTTTCATTAGTGCCACTCCTGCATCAGTAGTGGATCTGCCTTTAGTAAATCCAAATTGATTGCTATGTAATAATTTGTTTACGTTGAAATGGACAATAATTGATTAAATATAATTTTTTCAAATATCTTACTTAGAGCTGGAGAATAGAGATAGGTCTGTAGTGAGACGGGTCACTCTTTTCTCCAGATTTGAATAAAGGTATGATTTTACTGAATTTCATCAAATTTGGAAATTTGCCCTGGTCAACACACTGATTAAAAATAACAGCTAAGTGAGGAGCAATACATATAATTATATTTTTAAGTATTTCTGTAGAAGTCCCCATAAATCCTCTGTTTTTTTAATATTTAACTCTTTAAAAGTTCTAATGATTATCCCTGCATTTACATGTGTAAATCTAAAAGACGTTTTGCACTCATCAACATGTGACTTGAGGAGAGAAACAGCAAGATGAGGATTTGAATTTAATTTACTAGTTACAGTGACAGCAATATTAGTAAAGAACTTTTCAAATGCATCTGCCACCTGAGAGTCAGTATCAAGACTCCTGCCATCAATATTCAGTGAGATCTTGTTATCTTGTGTTTTATTTTTACAAGTCTCCTTATTGATGATATTCCACGAAACTTTACTTTTATTAGTAGCATTGATTATTTTATTTTTAAAATAATTAGCTTTAGCTACTGCGCAAACTTTTTTGAATAATTTTGAATAATTTCTAACATACTCTATGATAACAGGGTCATTAGTATTAGCCTTAACATCATACAATTCAAATAACTTTTTTCTACTTGTATAAATACCAGTAGTGGCCCAGTCGCTAAATTTAGATTTTAAAGTATTTAATCTGACATGTTTTTTTGGAAATGTACCATTAAATTCCTTTTCAATTACACTAAATAATTTATTATAATGTTCATCGACATTTTCATTACTATAAGTTAATAAAGGCAACTTGCTAGATATATTTTCCTTAAATTTTTCTATGCGATATGTTGTAATTGGCCGACAAACAAAATTACATGAAGTTGGGGCAAGACGGTGCTCAAACGATGCCATCTGTCCGCTATGATCAGAATTAATGAAATTTATTATACTCTTGTCATTTATATCAAAATTACAAAAAATGTTGTCTAAACAAGTGGCCGAGATTGAAGTAATTCTTGTAGGTTCATTAAAAAGATTAATTAAATTAAATGATTTAAAAAGATTTAGAAACCTAACAGTATTTGGTGAATTTTCTAAAATGTTAATGTTAAAATCACCACAAACAATAACTTTTTTACTAGATGAACTTATTTTTCTTAATACTTCTTCCATAGTAGTCTCAAATACATTAAAATTCCCTGATGGAGGCCTGTACACACAAACGATTACATGTTGCTCCAGCTCTGCACACGCTAGTTCAATAGTTCGTTCCACAGAAAGCGACACCACATCTTTACGCTCTTTAAATTTAATTTTATTATTAAATAATATTAGTGACCCGCCTCTAATAGCCGATTTCCTAGTAAACGAACTACTGACCATATAGTTATCAATACTAATAATTAGTTCATGCTGCTTTAACCAGTGCTCGGTAATACATAGTATGTCAACATTCATTTTATTTAAAAATAATTCTAATTCTAATTCCTTTCCAGAAAACCCCTGAATATTCTGATGAATAATTTTAAGGCAGTTGGGATTTTCCTTTGTCACCGGTTTGCCAGAGAAGTCCTCTATTGTCTTATTATATAATTTAAATTATTGGAACATCTTCCAAAGTCTGAATAAATAAATTTTTAATGTTAAACGCTAACAAAGTAGCTAGTTTTTTTTTTATTTATAAGGCAAATAAAAAGTTTGCCAGTCAAAATAAACTTATTTTCTATAAATTTGTTTATGTCAAAAAACATAAACTTGTCACTATGACTATATGTTAAATTATATAAAAGAGTATTCAATAAGTGAATACAGTTATTCTGGCTAGGTGTATAATACCTAGAAAATGGAAAGGCACTTACAATACTAGCTTATTTGATGCTACTTTTGATAAAACATATTTTCAAGATATTTGCAAACATACTCCAATCTGGCTTCATCAGTTGAAATCCAATCAATATGCCAAGCACATTGACATTACTGCAGGTATCGAAACCACCGTCCTTAACAAGAGAGCGCCAATCAACGGTCCCATCTAGCCCGACACTTAATTTATTGCACTGTTCCGTTACTGTCCGTGACATTCAACCCTGATATTGGTTTTCGTATGAGTGGATTATTTCTAGAACCATTCAGGAATCCAAATTGGATCAAAATATATGTTTGGATTTGTTTGAGCATTACTCGTGATGTTACGTATAATCCCAGTTAGTTAGAGGCTATGACATTGATGTCTTAAATCATCATCATCGTCAGCTTATTAAATGTCTTCTCCGAGGGTACGAGCCTACCCGTATAGGGTGTTACCCGTACGGATTGGCTGACTTCCCGCACAACAATTGTATCTCGTCCCAAGTTTACGCAGGCTTCCTCACGATGTTTTCTTTCATCGTAATAGCATCAGGCATTTTGAGGGGTGTGGACCTTTAGTTCTATGGTTTCTCAGACTTCAATAAAAAAATATGTATCTGATCCATAGGACTTTTATACAGCCGGCTCTCCGACTAGAATTATGTATTATAATAAAAAAATGAGGCAGATATTCCAGCAGTGTGAAAGTCTAAACCTAAGAAGCAAGTTAAGTTAGCACTAGTGCTGGAGCCTTAAGTAGACAGCTTCAAACAATACGTTGAGTCTGAACTAAAAGTAATAAACCAATGTATTAATTCGATATTTTAAAAGGACATTTTATATTTCCTAGCTTTGGCCCGGAGAATCGCTCGCGTTTAATTTGGGAAAACAGGGTTTACGAAAGCAGAGTATAATTTTAATGCTTCTTCTTCTAATTCTATTTTTTGTTAATGACAAATAGACCGCATACCAATTATTAATTAGCTTTACTTTAAAAATTTCGGAATGCTTCATACATGTGAGTAATGAGGAATGTATAGTCTTATATTAGCGACGGGATTATTATAAAAATATTATAAGTGTTGCATGTTAAACGCTATAACTAAGATTTCTACGCCACAAATGGCAGATTGTGCTGATCTCATAATTGACGAAAATCCTGTAAACCACATTCTCAGAAATAAAAAGATTTCATTTCATTTCATTTCAAAATTTCAACCCCTATTTCAGCCTATCTATCACCATACCAAATATCAAAACCCATTCTGACGTTCAGGCGTGAACGCGTGAAAGCGTAACAAACAGACTGACAGTATAACTTCGCATTTGTAATATTAAATATGGATTCACATTTATCACATTGAATGCAAAAAAGAATAAAAATTAATTATAAATTATTCAAATTACAATTCAAACCCATACCATCAGAATATTCTTTAAAAATATTATCATGACCATAACCAATTTATATTTAATTTATTTGTTTTACAAAGACTTAGAACAAAAGAGCGTGTCAATATACATGATGAACTACCGTAAAGTCTTCATGACAACGAAATGATAATTAATACCAACCTATTGATCCCTACAACACACATATGGCGAAAAAGCCGCATAAGATACATGCCACTTCATCAAATAACAATAGCGTTGTCAAATTTAATACGGAAATAATATAGACCACTGTAAACCATGCATGCGCAAACGAATAAAATCTCTATATATCAATACATACGGTACAATATATCATATCAATATGATTCCCACATTCATCCTATACTGAATTATTAAATTATTCGTGCCATCCGTTATTTGGACCCTTCGGGTGGAGGTGTGTTTTATATGAGTTGGCGGAATATACGTATGTAAAAACTTATATAACACTGTGAAAACAGACATCAATCATTCGATTTCTATACCAAGATGCTTAATGGAGCGCTGGATTCGAAAAGAGCACCTACACGTAAATAGTTCAATAAAATAAATCTACTTTTGTTAGGCAATAACAAAGCAGGTAGCAGTCTGATGGTTAATGTATTATTTTATAGCACAACTATAAATAACTGTACTGTTAGCTAGGACCATTTTATTCTTGTAGTCTTATTCTTTACTAGCCTTTGCGCGCGGCTTCGTTTGCGTCACATCCACATCCCCACATCATCATCAGCTCATTAAACGTTCCCAATAAGGGGCACGAGCATGCCCGTATAGGGTGATTAGGCCTTAGTCATCTACGCAGGCCCAGTGCGTGTTGGACGACATCACGCACAATCTTTGAATCTCATCGCAGGCGTGCCGCAGGTTTCCTTACGATGTTTCCTTCACCGTAAGAGCGTCGGATAACGTATATATATTTTTCGAAAATTCGAAAACACTTTGATACGTGGCGGGATTTGAACCTCAGCCATCCCGGTAGGTGGGCGATAGTCCACATCATTGAGCCACCGACGTCCCCACATGTTGCGTAAAATTGTACTGAACAATCTGAAATTTGCTTAAAAACACGTCATTACGCCAATTCTAAATAGCACCGACCCATATCGTGCTTCGACGCTGAATTTGGCTGTACATTTATATTCCTGCTTTTAATTTGCCGCGTCGGTGTTCCCGGGGAATGTTTAAATGTCACAGGTGTGATGAAATGCAGCGCGGTTTTTTGTTACCGTTTCAAAATACCAGTGTTTTTTTGTTGGTCTGGGTGTCTGTATGTATAATATGTATGTATTTACGTCAAAAAATATTTAAGTAAGTTTATCCGTTGTTTAGTACAAATTATTTAGGTTTCACACTTAAGTTAGGGCTAGATGGCGCTGTGTAATTGCCAATGGATATTATTTAATAATGATGAATGGTTTATTGCTCTCATAATACATTGTTAATAAGAAGGATCTCAGTTGACGACTAGAATCTAGTCAGCTCTGGTTTTCAGTTACTTTTTCCTCGCGTCATATTTATAAGGGCTTTAAATTGACTTAAACTAGGTATTTTAAAAAAGTCATTGGTTAAAAAAAATATTTGGCACTCAAAGTGTAAATTTTAAAATTATATCACGTGTGCAGGACGGCCAGTACTCTTAACTGATTGTAAGTGATACGCCTGACCATGTCAGAGCAGCACTGACGTAACACCACCACTGGTAGTACCGTTACCTGAAATGACGAATGTTAGGTGTCTTTTACCTAGTAATTACTAGACACAGTGCCATGTTTCGGGTCTCAGAGAAGAAGTTGAAGAAGCAGCAGCACGCTAGCTACAAACAGCTAAAAGGTACCGAACAAACATGGCGATTCATAACGCGTTATCCTTTAACGTTGAAAAATGTCAAATAAAGTATATTGTCCATAAAAATATATCTGTTCAGGAGCTATTAAACTTTATAATGATCGTCCGTGAATTTAAAGACTGGTACCCAATTTTCCATAGGTAAATACGACCTTCATTTGTGACCATAAAAATTTAACGTATTTTACAACAAAAGTCATTTCTCATTGAAAACACAGTCAAGAGTCAAGGGGGGCATAAATTATTGTACTTTATTATCTATGCTTGCAGATTTCAACGAAACGCCATTACTAACCCATGTCGACCTCTTTTTAATCTGCACCGTTGTTTTCAGGGTTTGTTATAAATTTTTTGAGATACACTAATAATTGCTGAGTAAGTATGTTATGTGAATTGATAACTTTATACTTGATTGAAACTTTAAATGTTATTATTATAAATAATTTAAATGTAACTATTACTTCGAAAAACTCACTAACAGAAAACTGAATGTTTATTTTCATATTTCATAACCTTCAAACTCCCAGCATGTTCTTCGTTTTATAAAAGCCCTTACGCTTTTTACGGTTCACACTTCACCTTAACCGACATATTTCAGTTAAAACTGGATGCAACAGGAGTTCCAAGACGATGATGATGATGAATCTAATAAATATTTTATATATCTATGTCTTATTAATTTTAATAATATCAGTTCCAAAACACCATTAATGTTGCAAGCCAAGTTATATGGAGTAACTAAAAACAGGCGTCCCTTTCACGTATTACGTGTACTTTCGGGAAACATTGGTAGATTTATTATGTTTTCCCACCGAACTATCTAAAACTTTTACAATAACCAGAGATGCTATATTTGTTAGTTTTAATGGTGTCCGTTTTCTTATGTTACAAAGTGTACAGGACGGTTCGGACGCTCACGTGATGGTAAGTGATACGCCTGACCATAACGTTTTCACTATACGAATACGAGTATTTTGTATAGGATGTATGACAAAACACAGTCTGCCCACAAGTTTGAAAATGTTGCTAAAGCACTTATAAAATGAGCTTACTGATTTACCAATGATAATAAAAAAATGCAGTCCACTAATTGAGTTATAAATCAAATCAACCAACATTGACACATCTTGTATTATTAATACTAAATAACCAATATCATGTACATAATTCTATTCCTGTTTTAGTACATACATGCATATTATACATGGAACAATAAAAAAGATGTTCATACACACAAATGTTTGTACTGCCCATGCTTCGAACCCGGAATCCATGGTGTAATAGCCGAATGTTTTTACACCACATAAGTCGTTCATTTGTGACGTAAAATAAATAATGGTTCCTTTTTTGCCATTTGGCTACGGAATCCTAAAAAGCGATGCGTATTGCCGTTACTAAATTACTTGGTTCTCAGATAAAATAAGCTTTCGAGTTCGAAGTAGAAAGCTAAGCTATCGTCCGTACCGTTATGGCAGATATAACATTACTTTACATATGCCATACACTTAAGGCTGTTCACAATATATAATATATATTTTTTATCAATATCAATAAGGGCTCTATTTATAAAAAGAAGGCACACATTTTTGTTAATAAAAAAACATATGAAAATCCTTTAATATATATTGATTTACAATTACCGTCTTTTATATTTAAGACAGTTTTTCACCCACTTTGAAATACTAATATGATTCAAAGAAAAATACAACAGTATAAATAACCAATTCAACAATCGACGAAACTTGATCGTAGCACATACCTCGTAGCAACGTAGCTTCGTAGCTGCGGGCGTTACGTTGTAGGCTCAAATATGCGTTCACTACGAGTATAAAGGGATCAACATCAACCAACATGGTGAGACACCCGTTGTTTGTATACAAAGTGGTAAGAACCAAACCTATAATACGCGTGTTTCATTTGACAATCGCTTGAGGCTGATTATTTAATACTAGCTATTGCGTGCGACTTCGTCCGCGTGGAATAGTTACTTTGGCCTAACGCTCTCTTTAACCCGCTACTTCGTTTATACAGGTGAGTTAAAACTGCGATATCACATAAGATATTTAAGTTGCGAAGGGCAATTTTGTTTAAAATGACATACTTGTGATCAATTAAGAATTTATTTGGATATGGATTATTATCATATTTATGAAAATATTTATGAAAACCTTCGCAAATGATGCTTTTTAGAATTTTTTTAAAATTTTTCAGCAAAAAAATATGTTTAAGGGAGCTAACCTTAAAAGACAGACATATGCTGTCGCTGATTTTTTTTGCAGACCTTTAAAAAGGGAACAATATTCTCATACATGACTTTTGCGAAACTTTAACCGTTTATGCAGCGTACGCTGCGGAAGCTCCAAGTATGAAAAAATCCCCCCGATTTTGAAACATTCTTCATTGCTGCTTCGCTGCTATTGCTCGTAGCGTAATGATATATAGCCTATAGCGTTCCTCGATAAATAAGCTATCCAACACTGAAATATTTTTTCAAATCGAACCAGTAGTTATTGAGATTAGCGCATTCAAACAAACAAACAAACTCTTCAGCTTTATAATATTAGTATAAATAAATTGTCATTTCTACGAATAAACGCTGAATTGGAGGTAGGGTTGGGTTCTATGGCATAGTAAACTTGCACGTTAGGTTGACCACTATGTATTTTAGGCAACTTCTAGCTATGTTCATCATTATGGTCACCTTTAAATACCTACACTTGCACTTTAAGCAATTTCATTTCCAGGATACCAGACACAGTCAAAATTAATTCTGTTTGTTGCAATATCTGTTTCCAGCGGTGAAGTACATATTTTTTTTATAAAAAAATAATGAATTAGTTTTATAGCTACATAGCTATAACAGGTGAAATTTATAGTAACTACTACCCAATAAACTAATAGGTGAAGTTCACTCATAGTTTAGTTCAATTTAAAAATAGTTTTTGATATTTTAAAATAATTCTTAATTACCAATTTATCAAACTATACACGTATCACCTCATCATGATCAGCTCATTAAACGTCCCCACCGAGGGGCACGAGCCCACCCGTATAGGGTGATTAGGCCTTAGTCGTCCACGCGGGCCCAGTGCGGATTGGACGACTTCACACACAACCTTCGAATCTCTTCGCAGGCGTGCATGAAGGTTTCCTCACGATGTTCTCCTTCACCGTAAGAGCGTCGGATAACGTACATATATTTTCGAAAATTCGAAAATACATTGGTACGTGTCGGGATTTGAACCTCAGCCCTCCCGGTAGTAAGGCGACAGTCCACACCACTGAGCCACCGACGCTCTATATACACATCACCTATATCACAAATTATTTTAATTAGACCAATAACATAAAAGTTATCATGCGTTTAAATCATATAAATAATCTACTAGAACTAAAATCAGTTCGATCACAGTATTTAAATAATGTAAATCCCTGCCGTGGTTAACGAATTATCGATACATTGGTCACCAACATCGGTACTTCAAGTCCAACTCGTGGGGACGTGATAAACATAAATTGAACTACTTAACGTCCAACGGCTCGATTCCATATCTCGGTCGGATTCTGTCCTTCCGATTGTTATAGTTACGTCACTTATTTTTGTTTGATTTTTGTTTTAAATTTGGAATTCGTTGAATGGAAAGAGTTGTAAGTCAAGCAACTGTTGCGATGCAATTAGACATATTACAGCTATGTAAAAACCAATAGTATTATATAAATTTTGACTCGAAATGAGAACATAGTAAACCCCATTTTTTTTAAAAGAGTAACTACACGAGTTTCTTGCCGGTATCTTCTCGGTAGATAACAACCTCCCGAACCGGTGGTAGATTCATTAAAAATAACTTCTTGACGATTCAAAAGTGTCATGTAATGATTTATTTGAATAAACATTTTTGAGTTTGAGTTTGATGGCCGACTATCGTATTGCTGACCGCAAATAATATTTCGAGTCCCCACGTGCTTCGTCACTAAGTTGACTTTAACTCTAATGCCATTTATTCATTAACTTTATTTATTTATTTTCGGAAGACAAACAGCATGAATATTTTAAAAACATACAACTTAAGTTTTAATACAATGCTAATAATAAGTATCCACCTATAAGTTCGACATCATGCAAAAGTAAAGCTGTAAGATTGAAACAAATGAGATAAGAAATATGAGTGCTGCCTACAAAGCTACGCATTTTTTGAATTGGCTAATTATGGTAACGTTCAGCAAGTAGCCGTTTGAGTGATAGAGTGCTAGTGCAGAATAAGTCTATTTAGGACGGGAGCCGTTTGAAAGTCTCACTAGCCATGTTCATCATGGCTAGTGGCATCAATTATGTCCACTGCTGAACGAAGGCCTCCCCTAATGATTTCCACGCGGACCAATCCCTTGCAGTTGATATCCATCTGCTACCCGCCACCTTAACCAGATCATCCGTCCATCTGGTTAGGGGTCGGCCTACGCTTCGCTTTCCGTTACGTGGACGCCACTCAAGAGCCATGTTCATGCATGATAAAAATTATTTATTCAACCTATCGCAGTCCACTGCTGCACATAGGTCTCCCCTATTTTTCGCCAGATATCCCGGTCCTCTGCTTTTCTCATCCAGCCTCCACCAGGACCTTTCGCAACATCGGCCGGCGGAGGGCGCCTTCGCTCGCTTGCCAAGACGCGGTCTCCACTCCAGAACTCGTCTGCTCCACGGCCGTCGTTCTGCGACATATGACAGCCCACTGCCACTTCTAGCTGGATCCGGCGGGCTATGTCGGTAACTTTGTCCTTACGATTAAATTATTTCTGATCTCATCCCTAAGAGAGACCCCGAGCATAGCTCGCTCCATAATAAACATGCTGTATACATATTTTGTAAATAAACACATACATATAATTATCAAACCCAGATCAATACCAGCAGACATGTTCATGCACACAAATATTTATACTAACCAGGGATCTAACCGGGAACCCAGGGTATACTTTCCCAACCATTACACCAAATGGGCTTTCGAATGATTCCAGAAACACTCCCTTATGTATTATCTAGTTGCGTATTCCGCTATGACGTCACAAGCCTCGCGCGCGTCTCCTCCAGTGCGTATAAGACTAGTCCAAGATTTCCATTGAACGGTTGGTTGGAAACTAATACTATTGTCTAGCAATAGACGTCACAGCTGTAATAATGACTACCCATGGTGTAATTTGAGACGTCAGGTATTACACCAAACGGCAGTACAAACATTTGTGTGCATGAACATGTCCGTTAATATTGGTGGCTGGGTGTTTCTAAGAGTATATATCATATGTTTGTATGTAACAAAAAAATAACAAGTATGATTATCCATTGTTTAGTATCCATCATCATCATCAGCTCATTAAACGTCACCACCGAGGGGCACGAGCCTACCCTAGAGGTGATTAGGCCTTAGGTCGTCCACGCGGGAGTGCGCCGAGGCGAGCTTGGACGACTCACACGACAACCCTCGAATCTCTGCGGTGTGCATGAAGGTTTCCTCACGATGTTCCTTCACTCGTAGAGCGTCGGATAACGTACATATATTTTTTCGAAAATTCGAAAATACATTGGTACGTGTCGGGATTTGAACCTCAGCCCTCCCGGTAGGAAGGCGACAGTCCACACCACTGAGCCTTTAATTAAATTTGAGCAATTTTAGTATCCATATTACAGGCTAATGTTTAGTTTGGGGCTAAATGGCTGCGTGAATGCCAGCGCATATTTATTTATAAATGGTCAATGACTCGCAGAGATAACCTTAGTGCGAGATACCGTTCCGTGAAATTGGAGTGTTTTGTACTTCTGTGTTTAGGAAGGCACTGCAGGTAGTAAAATTATAGGGTATAGGACCTGTTGTCTCGGTTGTCTGTTGGATCGATAATAATAACCAGTATCAGTCGTTGGTCTCAATCATTGCTGTTCATAGTCAGGGACAAACCCGACCATCTTGTACATTTGGTTATAAAAATATCTCTTCTAACAGCCATAATGTCATTAACCTTTAATAAAATGAGCTGATGAATGAACACATGTATTATTTAATCAGTCAAAAATGTCCCATGAAATCGTCCTTGCATCGACATGCAATCATGTATAGCTATAGAAAGCCCACCACGCCCAATATGGATTGATAATTAACAAGAAAAGTAAAAATTTTTTGACCTCCCATCTGATGCGCGACCATTATAATAGCGAAATTACCGAGTAAAGGACCATCTGTTGTCTCGGGCGACGGACGCAGTGCGGCATTAATGGATAATAATGTCTCTCAGTTGTTGTCTCCTTCAATGTGGCTCTGTCATGGTGAGGCGTATCACTTGCCACCAGGTGATCATCCTTAAAAACATTAAAAATAAATATCCACTGATATTCGCATATCGCCATCCAGCCCCAAGTTAAGCGTGAAGCCTGTATTATGGGAACTAAACGACGGATAAACATACTATACTTATATATTTTTTTTTGTAAATACATATTATACATAGAAAATACCCAGACCATTACAAACAGACCTGTTCATGTACACAAATGTTTGTACTGCTCGGGGATCAAATCCGGTACCCTTAGTGTAGCAGCCGACGTCTCAACCGCAACGCAAAATGGGACGTCAAATCATCCGAATGCTTTCACTACTAGACCATTGATTTCTTGGTACTAATTTTATTATCCAAATTCCTGATCCATAGGTATAGAACCCTCCATGACTCATTTTGTAAAGATATCACAAAATTACTTCGAAGCCATCGAAACTGTCCTATAAATAATAACAGAAGACAAGCCCTTATAAATCTTTTGATATTTATGACTTCATTCTGGGAACACTGTTACCTCAGAAGAATATTGAAATATCAGTTATCACTTAAAATTACGTAGTTCCTTGTTTTCCTAAATACTACTACCGAATCAAGTTGATTTTATTATTTAAGTACCTAGTATATGATATTAGCGATTAACAAACAATTTCCTACAGTTGTGACAGGCATATAAATGAAATAATAATGTGGGAAAACTTTATTATCCACTTGTGCTGCGTTGTAAGGTCGTAATTAAGTGACTGGCACTTTTTCCTTTTTGTTCATATCCCTCATGTTTGTAGCTTAATTATATTAGCGTATATTCCATAAGTGAAAAAATATCACGTTACATAATAGGAGAGTGATTTTTCGCCATATTTCTTATGAATGTTCATTTTAAATACGTTTGTAGCACCTTTGAGAGTGCAATGAAGTTTTCCTTTCAACGAACCCTGAATATCACACGGTCAAGTTCAAGGGCAATGCAAAAGAATTTCTAATTATAAACGCTCAAAGTGGAGGTTTATTTTATCTCGCTGGCCGTCTGGCTTGTGTCGACCCGTACCAACTAAAAGAACAATCCGAGTAAAGCGTCGTTGGAACCCAATTTTTCTCTAGTCCTTTGAAGGCGGTATCAACAATTTTGCGCGCGCCTATACCCACCCCAGTCTTACTTTGGCGTCGGGACCGCTCGCACGTCACACCGACGTGGCGCGCAGTAGACGACGATTCGAAATTCAAATATTTGAAAAAAGCTCGCGCCTTTTTTTCTCTGTAGAAAAAAAAAACAGTTTTTTTTGCAAGTGGCCAGTGCTTGTGAGGAACGAATGATGTGGTTCTCACCTGATGGTGGGTAACTGATGGTGATGCATTATCCAGGTGATAAGATGATAATCAGATATACGGGACGACTTTGAAATTTCAACTGCCAGGTATTGTGATTTAATTTACGATTTGTTCATAAAATATATTGAATTTTTTAAAAATTTTCGTGTAACTTATTCATCTTCATTATAACTTATTTAAGAAGTGTAAACGAACACATAACAATGAGTTTATAATGTTTAATCAAGAATGTGCAGCATCGATCAAAAAAGTAATTTTCACAAATCATTAGTATATATAACTAACCTTAATTAGAGTTTAACTTTAATTCTTTAATATTAACTTCAGTAGCTTTTTCGCTTATGAACTTTAGCGCATTGAAATCAATATGAAACCTGTTCTAATTTATGAACAAATCTCCCGTATTCGCCATAGAACCTTGCCTATTCCAAACTTAAGTTTTGTATGAGATAAATTCCAATTTTGTTTTATAATAGTATTTTAATTCAGACCTTATTTTTAAAATTGACATTCACGATGTTTACGATGAGCTCAAAAATCACTCTAAAAAAATAAAGCCTTCATCACTCAACATAATCATAAAATTAAATATATTTACCCCGGACTATACGTCTCTTTAAGGAAAAGTTCAATTAGTAAGTGACCTTTGATGGTACGGACACATCAATGAAAAATACGAGTGTATCGTGAGCGATACCGAGAAAAAGTATGCCATAGCAAATTATAAATTATCGATAGTGGCAGTGGGCTGGTCACGTATGTCGCAGAACCGATGGCCGTTGGAGCAGACGAGTTCTGGAGTGGAGTTCGGGGCTCGGCAAGCGTAGCGTAGGACGCCCTCCGGCCCGATAGACCGACGACTTGCGAAAGGTCGCTGGTGGAAGCTGGATGAGAAAAGCGGAGGACCGGGATATCTGGCGCAAAATGGGGAGACCTATGTCCAGCAGTGGACTGCGATAGGTTGAAGAGAGAGAGAGATAGTTGTTATACTACTAATCTACTAAACGTAAAAAGTACGTGAATCATTTATTTGTTACTAATTATTATTGTAAAACTTTTCGTTTATAAACTTTAGTGCATTTATACAAAAATTAAACCTGTTCTTGCTTTTCAATATATTAGGGTCAAATACGTTATTGCGGTAACGTACTACAGGTTTAGTATACGAGACACGTGAACCAATTTGAGAAAAAATAAAAATACACCACTCAACAACAAAAATAACTGAGCTGTTATACTTTTTGAGCCATTGAACGGGAACCTGAACAAAATTAAACCAATATATAATTACATTTTTACTTTTCTATAAGAACAGGGAAAGAAACTCATTTACCTTTTTATTAAAAATGACACAAAACAAATAAAAACAAAAACCGAACCCAAAAAAAGTGTGTACAAAGCCATAAAAGATAATGTGTATTAATAAAGTTATAGTCAAAATAAACACTTAATCGTATCATCTCTGCTGAGCGACGTGTACCAACATCTGGGTAAAAGCCATCAATATTAATAACAGAGGTTTGGAGAGTAATTGGCTACACTACCCAATACTTACATGATCCCGGCAATTTCCTCAAAGAAGCAAATAATAACAATTACGTACATTAAATTTACTTGCAGACATACTTTAACAGGTGTTTAACTTTCCCATCAGTAAAGTTGCGCTACGTAAGTAAGTGGCACTGCATTTTGACGACCCATGTGGTATAATAGTTGAGACGTCGGCGGCCGAGGGTTCCGAGTTTGGTCCCCGGGCAGAACAAACATTTGTGTGCATGAACATGTCTGATTGTATTGGTCTAGGTGTTTTCTATGTATAATATGTATGTATTTACAAAAAAAAGTAAATGAATTTTTTATCCATTGTTTAGTATCCGAAATACATAAATATATAGGAGCTCATGATTAGTTTGAGGCTAGACGGCGTGTGAATGTCACGTGGATACTTATTTTCTATTCTATTCAATTAAAGATCAACGCTGGAGTCTCGTTCTAGAACCGGGCCTTAGTCTCATATACCGGGTAATTTCACTAGCTACAGTGCCCTCATCCCGAAACACAAAAGTATAAAACATTTCTATTTCACGGGACGAGTTTTGGCACTACGGTTGTACCTACATAGATGACTCAGTACCGAGTAGTAAACCTTACCACCTAGGAAACCTCACCGTAACTGGTCTATAGCGTGCTATATGAAACACACAGGCTGAGATCTCTCTCTCTTCAACCTATCACAGTCCACTGCTGGACATAGGTCTCCCCCATTTTGCGCCAGACATCCAGGTCCTCCGCTTTTCTTATCCAGCTTCCACCAGCGACCTTTCGCAAGTCGCGGTCATCGCGCCGAGGGTCCTACGCTACGCTTGCCGAGCCCCGGTCTTCACTCCAGAACTCGTCTGCTCCAACGGCCATCGGTTCTGCGACATACGTGACCAGCCTACTGCCACTTCACTCAGGCTGAGACTAATGGCGTTATATTATTTCCAAAGCACCCATGCCGATGACCAATTACTGTAATCAAAAGTAAGAAGAGCGTCGGTGGCTCAGTGGTGTGGACTGTCGCCTTCCTACCGGGAGGGCTGTGGTTCAAATCCCGACACGTACCAATGTATTTCGATTTTTCGAAAATATATGTACGTTATCCGACGCTCTTACGGTGAAGGAAAACATCGTGAGGAAACCTTCATGCACGCCTGCGAAGAGATTCGAAGGTTGTGTGTGAAGTCGTCCAATCCGCACTGGGCCCGCGTGGACGACTAAGGCCTAATCACCCTATACGGGTAGGGTCGTGCCCCTCGGTGGGGACGTTTAATGAGCTGATGATGATGATGATGATGAAAAGTAAGAATGTAATAAAATAAAATAACGTTATTTTTACAACGACGTTCAATGTGAGCTAAAAGCTAAATTACTTAGCTCAGCAAGATTATGTGATGTAAATATTTACATAGCAATATAGCTTTAATATACTTACCAAACGTCAGTGGCTCAATGATGCGTCTGTCTGTCTGTCGTCCTCCTACCGGGAGGATTGAGGTTCAAATCCCGCCACGTATCAATGTGTTTTCGAGTTTTCCAAAAATATATGTACGTTATCCGAAGCTCTTACGGTGAAGGAAAATCTCGTGAGGAAACCTGCGCATGCCTGCGAAGAGAATCAAATGTTGTGCGTGAAGTCGTCGAACCCGCACTGGGCCTGCGTGGACGACTAAGGCCTATACACCCTATACGGGTAGGCTCGTGCTCCTCGGTGGGGACGTTTAATGACTGATGATGATGATACTAACCAAAGGACTAGCTTCCATATTATGCAACTAATACCATTGATCGGTTTTTAATTAAAAATGGTTTCGATATTTATTGTTAAACTGTGTGCCTTGCGAGATTAAATTCTTCCATTATTGCTTGTTACATAACAAATGCGCGGTGCAGGCAGGAGTTTAAACTCAAAATGATTCATCCAAACTTCCAAGTGAAGATATCTCTGTTAGCAAAATAATTATCTCGACGGAGGATCAAAAATACGTTAAGGTTTAATTAAAGTGGGGAACGCGGGCGCTCCTGTGTGCGGGACATTGGCAAAATTTTATGTTTCAATAATTTAAGTCGTCCAGTTGGCTGAACGGAAAGTGTAAATACCGCGCTAATTTAGAGAAAGACTTCATGTAATGATTTTGTTTGCTTTTTACGTAGTTTTTTTTTTTTTTTTATAGTATAGGGGGCAAACGAGCAGACAGATCACCTGATGGAAAGTGAATACTGCCGGCCATGGACATTTGCAACACTAAAGGTACTACAAGATGCGTTGCCGGCCTTTTAAGAAAGAGTACGCTCTTTTCTTGAAGGTTTGAAAGGTTTGAGTTTCATTTTTATTTTGTTAATTTTAAAAACGAAGGATTTGTATTGTGGCCAACCATAGTTTAAGGTATACATTTCATAATGAACAATTTACTTATGTAATGTTTTAAATGAATCAACATTGGTATTACTATTGCTTGACATTGTTACATGCATTATTGTAGTTATGTCAGAAATAAATTGAACCTCGTCACCTTACTGAGGGTTGTAATTCTCTAGTTACGAAAAATATTTTTAGACAGCTTACCACTTCTTCTGTTACTCAGCAGAGTGAAGAATAACGTTTTAATTTTATGCCCAAGGTTGTTGAACTTCGTCCATTTTGACCATTCAAAAGTAAAACACCTCCATTATTCACTTAAAAATGATGGTAATTATTGTAATTAGAGAGTAAGACAGTAATTACGCATAATGAGGCAATTGCCAATAAACTGAAGTGTCGCTTCGTTGACGGCGAAGGTCGATCGACTGGTGACATGTTGGAAGTAAATACTAGTTATTTACTCCTAAAACGATTAAATGAATTTGAACGGAAATCACCCTTGACCTACTTTTCAACATATCAACTTTTGCGTTGGTATTTTGGATGCTTTTGGAGAATGTGGCTAACCATGGCAGCGAATAGCAACTTCAAGACTTCTTTATACGAATAGTATTTAACATTACTGTACTTTGACGTTTTTTATCGTCAATTCATTTTAATGTGAGGTCTATATGTTACCAAGAACTCTAAGATCATCATCATCAATTCACTTTACATCCCCGCCGAGGGGCACGAGTCTACCGTAAAGGGTTTTTGAATGTGCGATCGGAAGGCAACCAGTTATCGGAATCGGAAGCCACCGACGCTCGTGGTTGTCTGATTTTAGATAAAATATCATTTTAAAAAGGACTAAACCATAGATAGTGGAATCCTGATTCTTTATTTGATTTAACAGAAACACATGCGTGCAAACACGTGCTTTCAATGTCATTAGTATGGTTCTTTAGAGGACACCTTTTATAAGAGAAGTAATAGGCTGCTCAAAAATAGACAGGCTATGAAAACAAAAACACAATACTGTCCCACAATTGAAAGGTTTGGCTAGTTTTAAATTCTTTATACTATACTTTAACTTGATGACAGCAGATTGCCTATGGTTTTAATGATAAAATCAGAGCAGTTACCGTCTTGTATGGCATTAGACTTCTATTTTGCACACAGAAGATATGACTTAATACTTTACACTACATTTGTAGATCCTCAAACCATTATATTTCTTGCTATATTCTTCTCAGTTGGAAGATGTATTCCGAACCGGAGTTAACTTAATTTGACGTTTACTACGGCCTTTCTCGTGCCTGAATTTCGTAAATCATATTTGACTTAGACTTAAAGATTACAATATTTAAAAACTTAATTGGGAAGCTAAGATTAAGAGATGCTCATGAATAAATCGTAATTTCTAACTCAATTCATAAAAGCACTGGTTATTTACAAACGGCGACTAAGCTTAATTATTCTGTGTAATCAAAATGTTTGCAAAGGGTGGCTGAAAAATATGCACCGTTAATATCCGATTCAAAAGGTTTTTTGATTAAAATAATTTTAAATTTCGCTCAAACATTTGGTTTGGTTGGACCAAGTTTTATATTTGTAGAGGCAGAATTCGTACAATTAGAATGTTGAATGGATTTAAAATAATTTTAAGGCTAATTAAGAATTTTATTTTGTTTCAATATCCCAAAAAATAGGTGTGATTAATTACATATCAAATTTATGATTTTCGTATCACATTAAAGCTACTACATGTGCTTCACTTGATAACTTAAAACCAGACATCATGTTAATGTTTTTTTTTTATATTTTATTGATTTAATGAAAATTTTACTAATGTGCTGGTCTCTCGGTCTGGTTCGTGAGGGCTGTACGGCGTTATTTGAGTATCATCATCATCAGCTCTTATAAGTATGTTTCCACGAGCCTTCACGTATAGGGTGTATAGGCCTTAGTCGTCTGGCCCAGTACAGATCGGCTGACTTCACGCACAACCTTTGAATCTCTTCGCAGGCGTGCGTAGGTTCCCTCATGATGTTTTTCTTCACCATAAGAGCATTGGATAAACATTCATATAATTTCGAATACATATCGGTAAGTGGTGGATTTGAACCTGCACTATCCAGATGAGAAGGCAACAGTCCACACTAATAAGCCACCGATGCATGAATATATTTTTTTAATTATTAAATTCCAAGTTTACTTATGTATTTTGTCTTAAGACATTACTAATGATGATTATTCTCATATGATTCCTTCGATTTTGAATGCCTTATAACATTAAATATTCCAGTCAAGCCTACGTATATGTTCACTAATCCGCCTAGAAAGTCGTTAGCGTTGATTTATGGGTACTAGATAACAGATAAATCTGTAATAACCAGACCATGCCATGTACACTAAAATGTTTGTCACTTAAGTTATGATTGGACAAATGAGTTCATACTTTTATTATGTAAGCAATGACTACTTTGTAGATATTCGCATTAGTAAACTACTGATATTTTTTTGAAAGGTAAAGAATCAAAAAGTGGTACTAAGGAAATGGTTATGCCTTTTGAAACAATAAATTGTCCATCTTTTCTGATATTTCAGTAATTTAACCGCCATCTCGACAGGAACTAGAAAAAATGCACCAAGTCACTTTCTATCCTTGCCCTCTCCATAGCTTAACGTGCTATAAGGGCAAGGATATCCGTAGGAGAACTAGAGCGACCGACATAGCCCACAGGATTAGCAAGTTGAAGTGGCAGTGGGCAGGGCACATAGTGCGTAGAACCGATGGCCGATGGGGCGGATAGGTTCTCGAGTGACGTCCACGTAACGAAAAACAAAGCGTATGCCGACCTCCAACTAGATGGACTGATGACCTGGTTAAAGGAGCAGGTGCAGATGGATATCAACTGCAAAGGATCGGTCCGCGTAGAAATCAGTAAGGGAGGCCTTCGTTCAGCAGTGGACATGATAGGCTGTATGATGATGTTGACTGCTTCAAAAAATATTTTTTTAATAATGAAACGGAATGGGGCAGGTTACGGTCCATTACAAATATAGACATTATATTCGGTCCCCAAGTTTTAGCGTGATAAATGAAAAAGCCGATTGCGATAAGTAAATAAATGTAGCCCATACCGCTCACGGGACATTGACAAATGACTTATATCTCGATCCGTCAACACGCAACGGCGTTTAGATCTCAAGTGCTTGTGACATATGAAATACTTCTGAAAGGAAAGTTTATGATTCGTTAAAAATTGGTTTTTACTAGTTTAGGGGTTGATGGCGACGCGGGTAGTGCGATTTGGGCTCAAATACCGTTGTTTCAAAATGCCATAATAGTGTCGTTACTATATATCAATAGTTAAACTTTGCACTCATTCGTTCTGTTTTTTTAAGCGGCCGTACGTAGGGTAAGTCAGGGGTAGTTGGCCATAGTTTTTTAGAAGTCTTATAGAAACAAAACTACACAGATGTAAGTTGTAATTTAGTATTTTAATTAAACTTTGAACAATATACTAAAGGTTTTTTAACAAAAAACGTATCTCTTCAAATATAATCATTCTCAAAATTAACATAACATTAAAATCGCAATTGGCCATCTCACCCAGAGTGCCCGGAGAGATGGCCTTAGCAGTAAGGGTAAGTTGGCCATCAGTTATTCCTACTTACTCCTTTTTTACCAAGCACTCTTATTTTTGAGATCATGTTTCATCTTTTTTCCACATTTGGAGCACATATCGTCGAACTCTGTGCAATTTTCATGCACCCAGAGTTCACAAATATTGCACTGCCAGCCAGTCTTCGACGAGAAGTGTTTCATAGTAATTCTCGCCACAGCCAACACAGATGTTTCTTCGCCTCCACGTTCTCCATCTGAAACATCGCATAATACTAGTTCTTCATCATCGTCGCTACTACTATCAGACAATTTTCGTAACGATGTTCTTTTTCTCGGAACATTTTTCTTTATTGATTCCTTCTCAATCTTCTTTTCTTTT
The DNA here is from genome assembly GCA_019425675.1 of Leucinodes orbonalis. Taxonomy (NCBI): domain Eukaryota; kingdom Metazoa; phylum Arthropoda; class Insecta; order Lepidoptera; family Crambidae; genus Leucinodes; species Leucinodes orbonalis. The sequence continues at coordinate 270,923 of PQWD01011375.1, forward strand.
TTATTAGACTTATTTTCTTTTTTAATATTTTCAGTCTTGTTTAGTTTTAAATCAGTCTTGTTTTCTCTTTTTAACTTCTTAGCAATTTGTAACTTTACATTTTTAGCATCTTCTTTACATTTTCTTATGTTGATGTGTTCTGCTGATGTCAAAATTGTGCCAATTTGCTTAGCTCGTTTGCGTACTTCTGTTAGTTTTTGAGGTACAGGAGATATTTCATTTAGAATTCGCGTTGGTGTCAGATCTGGAATGTTATCGCATTTTTCTTCACGTGGAGTAGCTGATGTCGACGGAAGCATTGCCGCAATATTTACACCAGTCTGTATCAAAGCGTTCCTTGGTCTTTTTTTTGGTAAGATTTCCGGGCTTACATTCAACATTCGATGTTCGTCTACACTAGAAGATGACTCATTATCAGTGACAAGCTCACGATCTGGTCCTACTGAAGCTCCTGCAACTTCATCTCGTTCATGATTTGGAGATACAGAAGTGATGGTACCGCTTGCAACCTGGACGGTAGTTGTAGCTGGAGTGTACCGCTTTTCTCTTGTTTTTATTTGGCATCTACAATAAGGTCAAAATAAGATAAAAATTGGTCTTAGTTAAAAAAAATATGCAATCACGTATATTAATAATACGGCCATCACACCCTGACAAAATATGGCCATCTCTCCTAATTTTCTGGGAGAGATGGCCACACCGGATACGTGACAAAATATGCGTGATATTGATATTATTTTGAGGTTATAATCTAGTACGACTCATGAACCATCACGAAAGTATTAAAAAGCATGATTTTTTAGGAAATACTGCACAACTTTAACATAGAACGTCAACTCTTTAATTCATTTTCACATTACGCAAAACAAAACAAGAGGATTTTACTTACTTTTAGCTTTTTTTTCGCCAATATTTTTGCGTACAGGTGTTTGCACACACGACTCAGAGCGAACTAAATGAGCGCTAGCGACATCTAGTCAAATTTAATGGAGCTTTTTTGACTAGGCCATCTCTACCTTAAGGCCAACTGCCCCGGAATTACCCTAGTAAGAGTGGAAACTCACAACATACAATATATAAATCTATTGTCTACGCGCGTGCATTGAGCTGAAATTCAATTTTTTGGGGGGTATGTTCTTGCTCTTGTAAAATGATATTAATATTTCTCATGTCATTTTTAGGGTTCCATAGCCAAACGCCAAAAAATGGAACCCTTATAGATTCATCAAGTCTGTCTGTCTGTCCGTCCGTATGTCACACCCTTTTTTCTCGGAAACACTACACTATTCTTTGTAAGTGTATGTATTCTGTGAACCGCTATAAGGTTTTGATAAGAAAATTGAAAAATATATATATATATTTTGGGGTTCCTCATACGTTGAACTGACACTCACAAATATTGTTTTCTTCGTTAACCTTGTGTAAGGTATAAATTTGTAGACCTAGAAAAATGGTACTGAAGGTTTCTTATATCATTTTTTTATAAATTGAATAGTTTGCGCGAGAGACTTATCAAAAGTTGAAAAAAGTGCACCCCTCCCTCCCCACTCTCCCCCTTATTTCTAAAATATGGGATATATTTAATGTAAAATATAACAACGAAATCTGGTTTGAACGATATTTATACGCCATAAACGGTGACCCACTATTTTCTCATAATAAAGTTGTGTCTGCCTGTGCAGTGCCTGAGAAAATAAAAATATTTTATTTTATGTTACTTGATGCTGCGGAACCGTCCACACGCAAGTCCGACACTTGCACTTGGCAATTTTTTTATTATTTGAGTCGAAAAAATGTTTTTTGCAAATCGTCCAAATACAGCACGAGCCTAGACTGGCTTAAGTTATAAAAGTTGTAAAGTAAGCGAGAGAATCCACCCTTCCCGGCACCTTATTGATACGTGGTTTTCCAATATGTATTCCCCTAAGGCTTGGGTTATATTAAAATAGGGATATATTCGTTGAATGCCAGATACGTCTGTGAAAATTCTGTTTATCGATTTCGGGATATATTACTCGAAGCTTGACTACTAAGACCGCTATTAACGTTTAATCCTTACCAAAGTTTTTTCGGTATGTAGGCGTGTATAAGGAAATGACGAATGGCATCATCAAGGATGATCAGCTGTAAAATAAAACCTCTTGGAACAAAGTGTCTAGTGGTCGCTTCACTTAACTCTGTCTAGACAAGACGACGAAAGCTATTCGAAATTTAATTATTTAGCTGACGGTTTAGAAGAACTCCGCTGTTCTCGTTACGTCTAGATTACCCATAACTCAAAATTTCAATTTTTATGTTGCCAAGTATGCAGGACGGTCAAGACGTAGTGATACGCCTGACCATGACAGAGCGGCGTAGACATCAACAACTGATAGACAGTAATTATTATTCTCCATCAATGCCGCAGTGCGCCCGACAGCTACACCCCTCACTACGAATCACAGAAGTGCAAAACACTTCTATTTCATGTGACAAAACTTTTGTGGTACCTAGACGACTCAGTACCGAGTCAACCACCTCCTCGTAGTTCATGATTAATTTATGTCATAAGTGAACGGTACAGTCAGGGCGCTAAACATGACAGAAGCAATGTTGAAGAAAATAACAGTAGGTTGTTATTGATGAACCGAAGAACATAACAGAACCGATGGCCGTTGGAGCAGATGAGTTCTGGAGTGGAGACCGCGTCTTGGCAAGCGTAGTGTAGGACGCCCTCCGGCCCGATGGGCCGACGACTTACGAAAGGTCGCTGGTGGAAGCTGGATGAGAAAAGCGTAGGACCGGGATATCTGGCGCAAAATGGGGGAGACCTTTGACCAGCAGTGGACTGCGATAGGTTGAAAAGAGAGAGAGAGAGAGGTTCATCATCATCATCATCATCATCAGCTCATTAAACGTCCCCACCTAGGGGCACGAGCCTACTTGTAAAGGGTGATTAGGCCTTAGTCGTCCACGCGGGCCCAGTGCGGATTGGACGACTTCACACACAACCTTCGAATCTCTTCGCAGGCGTGCATGAAAGTTTCCTCACGATGTTTTCCTTCACCGTAAGAGCGTCGGATAACGTACATATCTTTTTCGAAAATTCGAAAATACATTGGTACGTGTCGGGATTTGAACCTCAGCCCTCCCGGTAGGAAGGCGACAGTCCACACCACTGAGCCACCGACGCTCTCAGAGAGAGTTGTTATTTCGTAATTTGGATAGAAATAGAATACGCATTGAATGTTTTGATACCCGCTTCATTATTAAATTTTGAGGTGTGGTTGGTTTTATTATAAAACTTGTATATCATGACCATTAAATATATGAATTTATAATACATTATTTAATGTAATTAAATAGAATGTTACTCGTGATGAGCCACCGCGAGTGCAGGTTCACTTTAATGAGAAACAACCCAAGATTTCTAAGATATCCTTTAGGCTGACATACGTGTTAATTCTAATCTCAGTGGATTAATTTCTCCAGAGCGAGAGCCTAGAGCTCTATTGCGAGGTCCCGTTAAGATTTAGCTAAGACCACTAAATGAATTATTTAGATTTAATTTAAACGTCTTTTACTTGAGGCAGATAAGGCATAATATTGATTAACATGAAAAACATATCAAGTCATGACCACCACATCATCATTATCAACCTATTACATCACAATGAAAGGGACAGGCTTTCATAGCATAGGTATGAGGAGTTTGAGACGTAACCCACCAATCAGGCCATTGCGTCTAGATCGTAGTGTTTAACACCGATCATATCTTTATGAGCTGGCACCAATGATATTCTGTATATGTAAAGGTAGATACACCATCCGTGCCTCATAAACGAACCGCCAAATACAGTTTGTAGGCTTTTGTTTAGGTCAATGTACGCTTATTCGGAATATGTGCATGTGTGCTGTCGCTGCATTCGGAACACATTTCGATTGATTTGTAAGCATATCACGAATTTATACTTTTTGCATCATTGGTTGGCAGTTGGCACTGACTGCTTAACGTGTCCTCCATAGAACGGAATCATCTTTCTTTTAATTAATTTATTTATTTTGGTAGATTTTCAGTTTCAAAAGACACTATATTAAAGTATAACAATATGATACGAATACAATATTCATTACAAATCTCCACATATGAATGAACAGATTACAAAAGTCATATTGAGGTAACCACAACTTTATATTGAGTATGTATTTCATCATCATCATCATCAGCTCATTAAACGTCCCCACCGAGGGGCACGAGCCTACCCGTATAGGGTGATTAGGCCTTAGTCGTCCACGCGGGCCCAGTGCGGATTGGACGACTTCACACACAACCTTCGAATCTCTTCGCAGGCGTGCATGAAGGTTTCCTCACGATGTTTTCCTTCACCGTAAGAGCGTCGGATAACGTACATATATATTTCGAAAATTCGAAAATACATTGGTACGTGTCGGGATTCAAACCTCAGCCCTCCCGGTAGGAAGGCGACAGTCCACACCACTGAGCCACCGACGCTCGAGTATGTATTTAACCAAAAATTTATATTTTTTAATATCATCAAGGTTCAAGAGCCTTAAAATAAGATCTTGTCTTTTTATCGAGGGAATGCTAGTGAAAAATAGGATATCAATTATCAATAGGTGAAACGGAAAATCTTCATCTCCTATGAACTAGAAATGTATTCTGCTAGTAGTTAGTACTTGTGTGTGTTACATTTAATACTGAACGTGATCGAAATTTTAAGAACTTAGTGTTCAGAGATTCAGGTGACTCAGCCTGCAATTCCCTAACCAAACTGGGATAAATTGCACAATGTGACTTCATTTAGGGAATGCAGTTTATTCTTCGCATTATATCGAGTTCAAAATATGGTAGTTTCCTATTTTTGTTGAAAATCAGCGCTATATTATATGGTCCTCCTCGCAATAGTCACTTAATAATCGAAAGGATAGTCAGAACACATACCCTCACAAAAAAAATCAATCATAAAGTAAATAATGCAAAGTTAAGATACCCACACGACCTTTTTACGCGGCGTTCCTTAGGTAAAAGGAATTTCAAATTCAATAGAACGTATACCGAACAGCAAAATATTACATAAAGGCGTCTCGAATTTAGCTCAGTTACGTATATTTACGAATATATGGTACAAACTGATATTCTATGGATTCGAGCCCCGCAATGTAATTTAATACAGACGGGAGAGGGATCAATTTGTCGACATAGTTATACATACCTCAGCCAAGTAAGCTTGCTTGTTAGACATGTTTCTTTGATATACCTTCCAAACTTTATTCGTACTTTAACGTTTGAGAGGGAAACGAGCGATTGATATTTAATTGAACGAGTGTTGGTTGCCGTGCGTAGTTAGTTAAATATCACTTCAGTAAATATTGTTACAATTTAAATGTGTTTTGGTAAGATATTTTTTGAGGAGCTGAGATTAAAATGATTACTTATATTACTTAAGTTAGTCTTGTAGGACTGAAAGAGTTCAGTTATTAAATTCATTTGTTATTTGTATTGACTTTTTTATATATTTTTTTTACTAATTTTGTCTTAAGGGCAAGATAAAGTGCTGTATCAAGTTGGTCGAAAACTTTACAGAGTTTCTTAAAAATATTTTATGGTTTCTGATTACCAGGAATGATGAAGGTTCAAGTCCTGTATCAAATTGGACCAAAACTTTACAGATTTTCTTTAAGATTATTTATGGTTTCAGGTTCCGAGGAATGATTTATTATTTGTTAATATATTTACCAGATATGGATTGTAAACAGATATAACATTTGAAAATAACTAGATGTTAAACAAACGAAAAATGGTGACGGAGGAATAAAGTTTCAAAGCTAACCCTTTGAAATACATCCGAAGAAAAAATGGTCAAGGCTTTATTTTGTATTTTAAAACATGACTCGGCCATTTAATGGCATTGTAAATCAAATTTCTTTATATTTAACAAGTATTGTAAGTCACTACGGATGACAACATATTTTGGTGTTAGTGACAGCTAAAAGAGTAGCCCCATTTTTATTTCCGACAGATGAGTAAGGTAAATCACAACCTTGGAAATATTAAAATTGCCAAATAAAAGGTCTCGGCGTGGAAAGCAATCCGTTGACTTTTGTGTATAACATGCAGTATCAATACTGGCATTAAATAATTGTTTTTCAGACTACATAATATATAGTTTAAATAAAAAAAATATATATGATCATTCCCAGGTGTTTTACTAAAATATTCCTATGATATAAAATCAATTTTCACAAAAAATCTTGAGTTCTACATCAATAAATAACTAAATATACACTGACATTCACACAGCGCCATCTAGCCTCATACTAAGCTTTTAGCCTGTAATATGGACACTAAACCACGGAAACACATACCATACATAAAAAACACCCAGAGCAATAAAAACAAACAGACAGATCGACGACTTCACGCACAACCTTTGAATCTCTGGGCAGGCGTGCGCAGGTTTCCTCACTAGATTTTTCCTTCATCGTAAGAGCGTCGGATAACGCACATATATTTTCGAAAATTACATTGCTACATGGCGGGATTTAAACGTCAGCCCTTCCGGTAGGAGGGCAACAGTCCATACCATTCAGCCACCGACGCTCGAACCTTAAACAATAGATTGTCCATTGTGTCAGGAATTCCGACAGTCAAAGGATTAAACATTAAAAAAATAGTATGTTTTCTGAGTTAGTGCTAACAGTTCAATTTCAAGTAATTCATTTTATAAAAAGTAGTACATGCTTGATTTTCCAACTTTTCTAACATGTCAATAATAATATACAGAGGTTTTTGCTGTTTCTGCATCGAATTGTAAAATTGTTAGGACTCAAAAGACTCTATTTAATGGTTTTATAACCATTGAACCATATGCACCGAACACGGTTCACTTCACTTTGTTCCAGTTAGCTCTGACGATGCAAAAGGTCATTTATGTTCGATGCACTTTATTAAGGATTCAAAATATGAATATTTTTTGTACTATCTAAAGTGCATTACAATCCAAAATCAACTCATATTGATAAGATAAAATAAAATTTAAAATTGAGAATACTTATCTGAAATACTTAAATATATCAAAAAGAAATAAATGTTAACAAATAGCTTTACAGAAACAATATTGACTTTTGAGTTTCTTAAATTATCGGCGTTATCCGTATTAGACAAATTTTAATAAGTACTAATGTAAAAGTCATAATTTATTAAAAAATATTTCCCTTCTATGATAGTATTTTACTAAGGCAATAGCATTTGCCTTAGAAAATACTATTTCCGCATAGACTATTATCCGATCTTTCAACTTTATTTCCTTTTTTTTAACCAATAACATTCACTGTACGCAAATTACCAAACTGTATATAAAGTCATTCCCTTAAATTTTCGGAACTTTCGACGCGATTATCACTTGACTAGATACCTTGCAAAGAATTCGAATCTATGGAAGATTAAAAATGTATTACAAGGCATGAAAACAATCTGGCATGTACAGATTTTTTAATATTCATAATTATTTTTAAATTATTTCCTGACATCGCTATCTTGCCCTTTTTTGACAGCGCAATAACCCATGTCAAAAACAAACCGACACCATCTTGTACATGTGCCATATTTTTAACAACAGACTCCTGAAATTTGATATAATTAAAAACACACATTAGATTAATCGATAATTATGACTTACATATATTAAAATAATCATATTTGTTAATTACTACGATAATTATATTCAGAAACGAAATTTCATCGATGAAACTTTCTTATCGAAGTGTCTTAGTGAAGTGTGAATATGCTATTTAATTTATCTTTGCAATAAAATTTATGTGAAACTAAAGATTATATGATTTCTTAACATCGGTGGCTCACTGGTGTTGGCTATCGCCTTTCGATCTCGAGGGTGCAGGTTCAAATCCAGCCACGTGGTAACGTATTTTCGAAATTATATACGAGTACGTTATCCAAAACTCTTACGGCGAAGAAAAACATCGTAAGGAAACTGTCCGGGAATTTAGCATGGTATCTTTAGTGTGATCCTATTTTTCAATCTTTGCACTTAATGGGTCGTCATAAAAATTAAGTATCATTTTATACAAAAATTATAAAGCATTGTTATCCAAATCCGGTACGCGTTTAAAGTCTCCAATATTTGTCTCTAGATTTAGAAATAAAATTCATACCATTTACATTGTCTTAAACCTGCAAACCGATTATTCTCAACTGTAAATTCATTTTATAAGCAGGCGTCAGTCAACTTTGAGCAGATTCATAACGCAATATGCCATTGACATTCAAGGCATAAGCGAGAGGGTGTGGGGCGAATTCCACGGTCACTTGACCCTTCACAGATGGTCACACCCGTTAGTTGGCTATATCTAGTACTAGATAACTGATACGTGAATAGCTGGGACATGTTTCATCAAATTGTATATAAAGCAATATACATAAATGTAGCCAAGAACCCATTTAATTGCATGATTTTTGAGTCTTTTTAAAAGAGAGTATTTTATTTGAAGAATTTTGTACAAAATGCGTTTCTTGTATTATGTATTAAACAGGACGGTCAGAATGCTCTCCTGATAGTACGCGATACGCCTGACCATGACAGAGCGGCATCGAAAGAGACAAACCACTGACAAACAGTTATTATACGTCATCAATGCCGCACTTCGCCCGTCACCCGAGACAAGAGAAGTTAGTATCTTATACTCGGTAATTACACTAGCTACAGTGCCCTGATCCCGAAACACAAAAGCACATAGCACTGTTATTTCACGGGACCATATCCGGCACTACGGTGGTATCTACCTAGGCGACTCAGTATCTAGTCTACCACCGAACGCGATTAATATAAAGTCCAAAATACACATTTATCATCAGTTCATTAAACTTCCCACCAAAGGGCACCTACCGTATAGGGTGTATAAGCCTTAGTTATCCACGCAAGCCGAATGTGGATTGGTCGACTTCACACACAACTTTAATTCCCTTCGCAGGCGTGCGCAGGTTTCCTCACGATGGTTTCCTTCACCGTAAGAGCGTCGGATATACGTACATATAATTTTGTAAAGACATTGGTAAGGACGTGGCGGAATTTGTACCTGCACTCTTCAGATCGGAAGGAAGATCATCAAAGTCAAATTCAAAATCAAAATGATTTATTCAAATTAGGCTTACAAAAAACACGAATGAACTTCAAAAAAATATACAAAATTATACAATAAAACATTATATATACTAAAGCACAATTTATGATTCTTGAAAAAAGGCGTTTCAGTGGTTTGGCCTGTTGATAGGTCAACACCAATGAGCTACTGAAACTCAAATTCACATTAAGGTAAGGAATTTGTTAGTCGGTATATTCGGCACACTTACCTTACACGCAAAACGAGCCAGCCAATAAGAAGATGTACTAAAAAATCTCATCGTTTATTTCTCGGTCGGCATACTTTCATTTCCTGGTGCACGGTTGGTTGATCGAAAAACTTGATAGATTTGGCTTCAACGCGTTTGCTCGGGAGTTTGTCAAACCTTTGCTCTAACGCTCATCGGAGGACACAGATTTTTAAGGAAGTCATAAAGTAAACTTTAACGAAATACAGATAAGACTTAGATTCACAGCGTTAATTTTAACGACCGTTAACTAAATTACAAAAACTTACTTTATTATATACTTACTGAATATTTTGTATATACTGTATAAATAAATATTATAAACATCCAATCAAATTCTCACAGTGCCATCTAGCCCTAAACTGAGTATAAGCCTGTAATATGGGTGCTAAGCAATAGATACACATACTTTGATACTCTTTTTTACAAATAAATACATATTATACACAAACAGCGTTGAGCGTCGGTGGCTCAATGGTGTGGACTGTCGCCTTCCTACCAGGAGGGCTGAGGTTCAAATCCCGAAACGTACCAATGTGTTTTCGAATTTTCGAAAATATATGTACGTTATCCGACGCCTTACGGTGAAGGAAAACATCGTGAGGAAACCTTCATGCACGCCTGCGAAGAGATTCGAAGGTGTGTTTGAAGTCGTCCAATCCGCACTGGGCCCGCATGGACGACTAAGGCCTAATCACTCTATACGGGTAGGCTCGTGCCCCTCGGTGGGGACCTTTAATGAGCTAATGATGATACACAAACACAAAGTTTGAATTGGTCTGGGATCAATATAAACAGGCATGCTCAACACAATTGTTTTTATTGCGCAAGGATCGAATCCGGGAAACTTAGTGTACCGATGTCTTCACAATCAAACCTACTCGTATATGGATCGATCGATACATTAAGAAAAATAGGTTGCAGGTTTACTGTTGAGTGTGAGTATGTGTGTGTTAGTTTATTAAATTATTGTTAAATCACTGTTTAATGTACTAAAAATTATACTATGTATATACTCATAGGTAAATACAATACCTACAGCACGCAGTAGTACATAAGTTTCCATATTGTCATAAATCAAATGGAAACGGAACACCCATCATTCTTGGTTCTTTTTTATTTTGCCTTTCATACTGTCGTGATTTCGGATAAAAGTGCTTTCAATCACGAATTTCAAACATTCAGAAAAACTATACATAAATGGTCCTTTTATGAGGGTTGTGTTATAAAGATGACATTTGCTTCTGATCCCGAAACATAAAAGTACATAGCACTGTTATATACATTTGCTTCTCTCTCTCTCTCTTCAACCTATTGCAGTCCACTGCTGGACATAGGTCTCTCCCATTTTGTGCCAGATATCCCGGTCCTCCGCTTTCCTCATCCAGCCTTCACCAGAGAAGCCTTTCGCCAGTCGTCGGTCCATGGGCCGGCGGGCGTCCTACGCTACGCTAGCTGAGACGCGGTCTCCACTCCAGAACTAACATTTGCTACTGAAACAGTAGGATTATTAGTTGAGTTAGGATGATTGTTTGTTTTGCTCGTTAAGTTTAATTAGGTGGTAGACTCGGTACTGAGTCGCCTCGGTAAGGATGTTTTTTTTATTTAGAAAACAAACGGTCATACATTTTCTTAGTTTCTTCATATATTTTTGTTACAAACAGACCCATAGTTTCCTTCTTTAATCAAGTTACATATAATTAATATGAGCTTAGATCCGAATTATCATAAGTACATTACACTTGTACTTGTAAAATGATAATTATTAGGTATAATTGGTAATTCGGTAATCCCAAAGCTATTGTTTTAAATTACACAAAAAAAAACATGTCAAATTTGCTGATGGAATTTCTGAATATAATGTGAACCACATTTTGTATCGAAAATATATTTTTTAACAACATGAAACTTAATATTAAGCCTCAATAAATACTTGTATGTCATTTTTAATGGAAATTCTAATCCGAAGGGGTTTTGTGATCATACTTAGATTTCTTTTGAAGTAGGTGATTATTAAAGCCCGTAATTTTATCTTCACGCCTCAGGATGTAAATAAATAACCAAAATGTACGAAACGTTTAGAATTTTACTACCGCTGAAGTAGAATATTATGGAAAAGGAATTGACATATTTTATTGTCAATTCGAGAGTTATGAAAAAATATGTCAGGCTTTACCTGACATATTTTTCGTAATACGCCTGTAGAAATTTAAGGAGATGAATTCAAGAATTTCCCTATTTAATAAAGTGCTACTAAAGCCGTCTGCTAATTAAATAGATTACTATATGATCATACTCGTAAAATTGGACGAGATAAAGTTCACACTAAATATATTTCCGATGTAGCTAAAACTAACCTGTACCAAACTTACATTATTTATTTATTGCTCCCAATATGAATCGATATCTACTCCGTTTACTAAAATAAAATATACCCTACTATCAGCACAAAAAAGCTGAAACAATTCGATACATCTCTGCAACCGAAAACACCCAAGGGAGTCCGCATATTACCATACCAAATCAGCATATAAAAATACTATACGACTAAATTGAAAACACGTAGACTCCCCAAATTGGATTCAATGCTTCCGCATTTTAATATGGACATTACAATGTTGTGGAAATCACGTAATCCTTAACGAGATGTATACAATATTCATCATCAGCTCATCAAACGTCCCACCGAGGGGCACGAGCCTACCCCTATAGGGTGTATAGGCGTTAGTCGTCCACGCGGGCCCAGTGCGGGTTGGACGACTTCACGCACAACCTTTGAATCTCTTCGCAGACGTGCGTAGATTACCACACGATGTTTTCCTTCAACGTTAGACATACAATATTACTATGGCAAAAATCTAAGCTCAGAAAAATAAAACAATATTATTCAAAACTCAGACTATTGTGGCCAAATAGTAAGCATTAATTTTTTTTTATTGTACTGAAATGTTTTGTGCAAAACAAAAGTTTAAAGACAGATTATATTTTACAAATATGACTCATTATTTAAGGTAGGTTACTACCTTCTTCAATTTTGAGGCTTTAAATATACAAAGCTAAGTATACATACAAAATGTGGGAGACCTATGTCCAGTAGTGGACTGCGATAAGTTGAAGAGAATAAGAAGAAGTATACATACTTAAAGTCCAAAAAATTAAAGAGTTAGTAATCTACCCTAAATAATACATTGTAATTAGAAATTTAAATAAAATTTACGACACGAAGCAATGTAGACATTGCTAAAGTAAATTGAGGCGGGAAACTTGTTAAACTATTTGAACGGGTGAGAATTATTATTTAACTTTCCATTCCTGGAAGAAAATTGGCATTACTTGACGTTATTGTATAAAAGGTAAACGAAATATTCATTTTATTTTAATACAAGTCTCTGTGTACGTTGAGACTTTATATCTTTGCCTAGGATATAGTTCCACTTATCATCATCAGCCCATTAAACGATCCCACTGAGGGGCACGAGCCTACCCGTAAAAAGTGTACAGGCCTTAGTCGGCGGGCCCAGTGCGGATTGGCTGACTTCACGCACAGCCCTTGAATCTCTTCGCAGGCGTGCGCAGGTTTCCTCACGATGTTTTCCTTCACTCTATGAGCGTCGGACAACGTACACATAATTTCGAAAATTTGAAAACACATTGGTACGTGGCGGGATTTGAACCTCAGTCCTCCCGGTAGGAGGGCAACAGTCCACACCATTGTGCCACCGACGATCTTTATACGTTCAGGGCACTTTTAATTATAAAATATTATATAAAAATTAGCCAGATTAATTAGCATTTTGACTATTACAAAAGTGGAGGTGCATCCTGGTGGTGCCTAGGTGGCAGAATGGTGCCCCCCCCCCCCAGATTACGGGGGCAGACCGACGAGTCGGTGTGGGATTTATTGGCGTTAGCCGGTAAACAGGTAGTAGCCCTCCCTCTTGGACCAGGATGGGGAAGGAAAAGTGGGACATTGGGATTGGGTGTGTTGGATCATGCATACACTATCTCATATGTGTAAAGAAACATACTACGAAATAATTATTGGTTCAAATAAGGATATCCAGTAAGGTAAACTTCCCAAATTTATCCAACAAAACGCTCACTGCTCGGGTTAGCTAACCACAATGCAACAATGGTGCATTTGTGCAAACACTGCCTGCGAGCGAGCAAGAATTCATTTAACGCGTTATATGTTTCTTGCAAACACAATCTTTCAACAATGTGTGTATCAAGATACAGGCTCTGCCTTGTTTGGGAACCTCTGATAATGCTCATAAGCTGCATACTTGTAACAGTAATCTGTGCTTGTAATGCACAACGAAATTATTGAAATATATTTTTTTGTTAATTGTATAACCTACCTTTGGGAAATAAACAAATACTAATATAAATCATTATCACAAAGAGCTCTTGCAGATAACTCGTGCAACATACCTGATAATCATAACAAACATAATTAGACCCAAATGCGAGCCAGGGAATGCGATATACGTCCTCGATTGATATTTGTAAACCACTATAACATACTTGCATTTTGCGAAATATGTAAAGAAGATGGCAAAAAGGTTGTACAAAAAGTGTCTTGAGAATCAGTCGGTAACCAACACAACCATATCCGTTACAAAAATCAGTGTAGACGCATTGTAGACGGCGCTAATTTGTATATTTACGTGCCATTAATAACAGATTTGCTAGCGTCGGTGGCTCTACCGGAAGGGCGATGATGTGTAATGTGATTTCGAAATTATTTGTACGTTATACGACGCTCTTACGGTGAAGGAAAGCATCGTGAGAAAACCTGCGCACGCCTGCGAAGAAATTCAGGTTTAACGTGAAGTCGTCCAATCCGCACTGGACCCGCGTGGACCCTACACCCTATACGGGTAGGTTCGTGCCCCTCGGTGGGGACGTATACTGGGCTGATGATGAATAACACATTTGAACTCGAAATTATTATTTTTTTCACCCACTCATTCAATGACTCATTTTTACGATCTTCGATTGCAATCACCACAACATCACTGAACACTATAATTCTAGACAAATTTATATTTCTTTAATCTACAACCTGACAAGGAAAGAGTGTCGAACCGCCAAAGAAAATACAGTTGTAGGCTCTTTGTTTAGGTAAATGTTGACGAAAATTTACCTAAATTTTGACGACCCATTTGGTGTTGCGGTTGAGAGGCCGCACTCGGGTTCCGGGTTCGATCCCCGGGCAGTACAAACATTTGTGTGCATGAACATGTCTGTTTGTAATGGTCTGGGTGTTTTCTATGTATAATATGTATGTATTTACAAAAAAAAATGTATACATGTATGTTTATCCGTTGTTTAGTACCCATAATACAGGCTTTACGCTTAACTTGGGGCTAGATGGCGCTGTGTGATTGTCAGTAGATATTTATTTATTTATTTATTAAATGTACGCTCATTAGAAATATGTGTATGTGTGGTGTCACTGCATTCGGAACACTTTTTTCAGCTGTTTTGTGAACATATCACGACTTCATACTTTTTACATCGGCGGCCCCGACCTTTTTTGGTTCACGTTTCTTCATGATTGTGCACCTAGTTAGTTAATTGTGTATATAAAGCTACGGCCCCTAGTTATTATCGTTTCAAATTCCTTAAGATATATAATCAAGTACCATTCGAATTTACATAACAATCATCATAGTCCTAAGTCAACTTGTGCGTTTGTTTCATTTCAGTTACTTTCTCGCAAATATTTATTGAGTCCTACAAGTCTAGCTATGACTGTTTACTTTATATTGACACTTACTGTTCCAACAAGCTGTGTTACTCTATTGAATTAATTTACATAATAGCATTTGGCAGCTCCATAGCTTTCGGTTCTCAAACTTCGGGGATAGGGATGTCGATGCCTTATTTATGTAACTGGCATAAATGTGAGATAAATGTCTTGAATTTCGATAGATAAGACTTAATAAGTAGAAGAGGCATTTTTAGAAAAGAGAAATGTATTTTTTAAACTGTGGTAACAATATTTTTGATGATAATGGGCGTAAAATCCATCTATTTCCAAGCTAAGTGATTACAGTTGAGACTCCGGTATACTGTCAACAGGCAGAGGACCAAAGCGAAAAGTGATCTTAAAATACGCTCACCAAATATAATAGTAGGGAAGGGTATTAGAGATATTATTTGATAATAAAGCCACCTGCTATAAAATGAAACTATTTGAAAATAATTATCAGTCATAATTTCTTTTCAAACAAATCCTCTTCTAAGAGAGCAAAGCAAGCGTCTCTTTGCTAGAGTATTTAGTTTAAAATTCCCTTGGACCGTTTTCAGAAGATTGACAATGGAAGTCTGGAATACTTTTAAAATTACCCTAAAAGGTCCACTGCTCAACCCAAGGAGAAAATCTATGGATCTGAATATTTATGATATGAGGTAGAAAACTCAACGTATATGTTGAAGCGATACCCCTACTCAAGGGGACCCGAGAAAATCTACGCATATGCCCATTTTGAACCCTAATCAACATCGGCAGGTCTATTAAATTGAACAAACTTTTCTTCTCTGACGGTAAATAGATTTTCAAACCATTTTCGAAATTGGACGCATCACCCCAGACGCCATTACTTCTAATCTGTAATAAGGCAGATACGCCGTCGTTCAAAATGGCGACACGGATTAATATTGGTTATTTATAATTTAAATTTAATGACAAATTCTTCTCAATGTAACTCTAATTGTTATGAAAATTAATAAAAAGAATAACAGCTAAAAAATTACATGAATATTTGATTAGTGTATTGGATGTTGTTATTTAAAAAAGTCTGTGGATAATTGATCTTGTAAATGGCATTCACAAATAAAAATACAAAAAAATCTGTTTATTTAATTTTCTGTTTGCTTGAGTCTTAATTGAAATGGACTGTTGATCTTAATTGAATTTATTTAAATTGTGCAAATTTAATTTATGAAATGTTTGATTAATATTTGGTTTTGACATTCATTCGTGTGATTCACAGTAGATCCAAAGATCCATCCATCCATCCACAAAAGATCCATCCGTGCCATATACGGCCTTAAATCACGTGACTCACTAAGGAATTATTTAAACAAAAAATATTTTAACATTACCGTCTCAATACATTCTAGACTGCGTCATCTATGTACACAAAATTTACATGTATTTCAAAAAAGTCAGATAATCATAGTTTGAACACTAGGAACAACACAAACTTGCCGTTCCAAATCTTAGATTGCATAAGGTTGGGAACTCATTTGTGGGATTAAGCATTAAATATTTAATAAGCTACCACAAAATGTAATTGATTTACCCCTGCATAAGTTTAAGTCTCATGTAAAGTCTATTTTAATAAAAAAAGCTTACTATAGTGTGAAGATTATATAATGATAAAAACTCATGGACATGTGATTTCCACGCCTGCACTACTTTTTTTTTTTTTGTTGTCATCTATTTAAATTTATAAAATACTTAACTGCTTAATAGTACTTTTGTAGATTATTATATTTTACCAATAATACGATAAAAATTTGAAATATAATTTGCTTTATATAATTATTTGATTACAAATGAATCTGTATTCACACAATTTTTTGAAAAGAGTAACTACTGAGTTTCTTGCTGGTTCTTCTCAGTGGAAAACTACCTCCCGAACCAGTGGTAGCTTCATTTGACATTCATAAGTGTTCTTTAAGGACCTAAACTGAATAAACACTTTCATTTTCATTTTCATTTCATTTTCATTCATTTTCAGTATCAATTATATTTGTATTGTATGTTTTGTCTTTACCATCAACACTTATGCCATGGACCCAGAGTCGCACACACATACATACATTACACACACACACATACATACATTACAGTACATTTGGTTAAGACCCCGCAAGATTAGCAAGTATCGCAATTGCCTCCGCTCGAACTATCATCGTCAGCTCATGAAATGTCCCCACCAAGGGGCACGAGCCTACCCGTATAGGGTGTACAGGCAATAGTCGTTAACGCGGGCTCAGTGCGGATTGGCCGACTTCACGCACAACCTTTGAATCTCTTCGCAGGTGTGCTTTCGGTGCAAATAAGGGATTAGAGAATAGGAACGTGGGAGCGTAAGCAGAATAAGGGAGACCTACTACTAACTACGTAGTGAACTGCGAAAGGTTGAAGTGAGATAGTACCTCGTTGCTTTAAAACTCACGTTAAATTTTAAGGGCTTTAAAATTAACCTTCAAATGATAATTGTTACCAAAAATCGTTGATCTCAACTCATACATTAGTAGGGTAGTTGTAACCAGTCTCGCATGAATGAATACGGACTTCTCATAGTCTTTGTGTTGAGAAAACATGTACCATACAGTGGTGATGTCTTGTCTAGTTTATGGAAATAAATACGAATATCTAACTAAATTTTGTGCCAACAATTACTTCTAAATCGTTCTAATTTATTATCTTGCCGATTTATCAGCGGTTTAATTACATAAACCTAAATAGATGACGTATTCAGAAGCGGAGTCTTACTAAACTGCACTCTGAAAAGTCGCCTTCACAAAATGAAGCTAAGTAACTCGGACACTTGCAGTTTCTTCGCAGAAAAGAGAGAGACGCGTCCCACTCTGCAATTGTCCTCTACGACGGAAACGAAACATCACTTGGGCAACTATCATTTATGCACAAGTGACATTAAATCTATTAAGTTGGGCTGGGTCCTGAATTTACTAAATAGTTCCCAAATTATAGAGGAACTCTATAGGGGAGTCTTAAAATATCTTCTAGGTCGTACCTACAGGTTAGTATTAGCTTGAATACCCCCAAAACTAGAATAATAATAAAATTATATGTTTAAGCTGAGGGCAAACAGCTTTTTGCGTTTTCATTAAAAACAAAAACTGGTTTTATTAATCGCGTGCAAATTGGAAATTATAGCTACGACGTGTCCTTCTTTACACGAGAATCAAAAAGTCTCTTTTCGCTTTTTCTTCAGCAATATCGTGATATATGTATCCTTAAGTTGTTGCAGTCTATCTGAAAAAGTAATAAAAAACAACAGAACATTTGCTAAATATATTACAAATAAATAATACACCAACCCCTATTGTAACCATTATACCTGAAAAGGTATTCTTACAAAATAATATAGATACACCTTACAGACGTAATATGGAATTATATTAAAGCCCGTTGTGCCTCACTGTATCGGAAAGGAGACGCGACATGAATATCGTCTAGACATAAATCCAAGCTCAATTTCCTGAGGCCCATTGAAAAGGTCCGAATGTACAACTGAATATACGGACCTGTATTTGGGACTGTTTTTATTTTATTTATGTTCAAGTGAACAAGATCACCACATCAATCATCTGGTTTACGCGTACGCATAATAAATGCATTATTAAAGACACCAAATAAAATATATCGTATTTTCTGCTAACATAACCATGTTAGGTAAACTGCAGTGTTAATTAAAATTGAAACAGGCAAAGTACCATATAATAAAATGGTTGAGACGTCGGCTATTACACCAAGGGTTCCAGGTTCGATCCCCGGGCAGTACAAACATTTGTGCATGAATATCTGTTTGCATTGCTCTGGGTGTTTTCTATTTACAATATTTATGTTTTTATAATAAAAATATTTAAATATGTTTATTAAGTGATAAGTATCCACTTTACAGACTAATGCTTAGTTTGGGGCTAATAGCGCTGTGTGAATATCAATGGGTATTTATTTATTTCATCATCATCAGCTCATTAAACGTCCCCACCGAGGGGCACGAGCCTACCCGTATAGGGTGGTAGGCCTTAGTCGTCCACGCGGGCCCAGTGCGGATTGGACGACTTCACACACAACCTTCGAATCTATTCGCAGGCGCGCATGAAGGTTTCCTCACAACGTTTTCCTTCACCGTTAGAGCGTCGGATAACGTACATATATTTTCTTAAATTCGAAAACACATTGGTACGTGTTGGGATTGGAACCTCAGCCCTCCCGGTCGGAAGGCGACAGTCCACACCATTGAGCCACCGACGCTCTATTTATTTAATAATAATCATTACTACAGATGGTTTGTTCAGCTCTTTTGCCTTTAACCAAAACTTTTGCACCAAATGGTCATGGCAACCTATAAACCGCCGGGATTCCAGACACAAAAGAAAATCTATTGTGCCTGTTGAATATATGGTTAGAAGGTCATTGTTATATCCATCTGACATCTCTTTAGCAAAACAAATAAGAACACAATCAAGAATAATTTTCGAAAACAAGCTAACATAGTGTTTTCTTTGTTACAGGTACCAGTATTTGATCCAGACTTTTTAGAAAAGTGGATATATTTAATAATATGTATCAACGGTCATTATTACCCCACCGGGTACAGTACGAATTGGACGACTCACGCACAACCTTTGAATCTCTTCGTAGGCGTGCGACCATGACAGATAGTGTTATTTGTCATAGTCAGGGTTATCACTTACCAACAGGTGAGTGAACTGACCGTTTACTATAGGACATAAAAATTGGGTTTCAATAGAAAAAAATAAACATTTATTGACTAAATGAGTTCCTTTTCCCCCATAATGTTAATACAATCTGTGCTGTAAAAGGGCCTCGATAACGTTTATTGGTAATAACACTAACGCGAGTCCGTACTTTAGCTGAAATCTTATCGCTAAGTGTAAGACTGTTATTGTTTCGCCATAAAATAAACTGTATCGAAAATAAAAAGTTCTCCGTTAAATTGGAACATTTGTGAACAGTATACGGCTCTGGAATTTCTTATGTGTTCAAGTGTCGCTTGCTTTGGCTTTTGTATTATTTTGTAGATGTAAATAAAATAATTTATTTCTCGAGTCAAATGAACAGTCAGGTACTTAAGTAAATTTTAAAATGGGCCAATATGATCGCAATTGTACTTAAATAGGTAAACTTTTGCAGTACAAATATTTGTGTGCATTAGCATCTTTGTTTGTATTGGTCTAGGTGCTTTCTATATAAAATGTGCATGTAGTTACTAAATATAATATAATTTTGTTTATCCGTTGTTTAGTATGCCAATGCTTATTGTGGGGCTACATGGCGCTGTGTGAATGTCAGTGGATATGTTTTATTATTATTAATGTTCAGGAGATTTAGCCTACAATATTAAATGTTATCTGTTAAAACAACGCCTAAAAAGATTCAACAGATCGGTCAAGTGATTCAGAATAAAAATAATAATAATGTATTTTGCGGTACCATAGCCCAAATAATAAAAGCATTTAAAATAATTTTACCTTCGTCGTAGACAAAAATTCAGCAATTTTATAAATTATACCTACGGTCTTAACATTTTATTATTTTTTGTTTAAATTTCTTCTTTAAATATTTAAAAAACTTGCGAGTAAAAGTACTTCGTGCATAAAAAAAGTAGTGGTTTTGCTAGAGCAAAGTGCTTTAGGTACTTTAAGCAAGCAATTTATAAGTTCGCCGTCATACTATTGAACCTTTATTCATGGAAAATATTTTTTTACAATATCCGAAAAAGGTCGTCCCTTACCCCATAACTATTTGATACGGGGAAACTTGCAAAATATAACCCTTCACGACCGTGAGCTGATCGGCTGCGGAGATAAAAGTTGGAACCAAATATTCCATAAACTGGATATAGGTACAAATCTCACTATAATAAGTTGAGGCTCTTGAACCTTGATGATATTTAATAATATTTGTTTTGGTTAAATACATATTTAATGTAAGGTTGTGGTTACCTCAATATGACTTTTGTAATTTGATAACTCATATGTGAAGATTTGTAATTAGTATTGTACTCTTATCATATTGTTATACTTTACTTAGTGTCTTTTCAAACTGTAAATCTTCAAAAAAAAAAAAAAATACTTGGGCACAAATTATAAATTTATATGACAGATTCGTAAAGATCTGTAAGGGTCTATTACTGACTCATATCTTTAAATGTTTTTGATTCTGGGATACCAAGAAACCGACAAAACACATTTTTATTCTTTCATAATGACCATAGAATAAAATATGTTGAATTATTGATTATGCTATAGAGGGCCAACAAGCAAACGATTCATCCGATGGTCAATGATATCGCCGTCCTTATAATTTACATTTGCAATACCAGAAGGCATTGATGCATGCATGCGTTGTCCATCCTTTAAACGGGAAAAGATTCCTCCAAATGGGAAACGCTTATTTTTCCAATCGAGTCATCCACGTCCGTAGGAATTTACCCGAATCCTGTGACCTTACACGTGGCCCCTGGGTGGTGCTAATCAGATGACACACTGGTGGAAGGCTTTGCCGAGGCTAGTTACCACCCACCGTATAAAGTCGTACCGCCAAGCAACCTAGTTGTGTTCCGGTACGTTATTCGGTGACGCCGATCGGAAGTCGGGTCGGAACAGTAGCGTAGCAGTTGCGGGTCACGTTTTTCGTTGCTCATAGTGCTGCTGCAATGTTGGCTGGTCGCGGAGGGTAGCGGGATCCGAGGCACGGTGCACCGCTGGCCGACCGCAGTTAGTAGGGGACCCAATTGTGAATTAGCCGCTCACGAAAGGCTGTCCCGCCAACTGGCGAAAAATCCCAGGAATGGATCATTGTGCCGGTTGGCAACCGGACGAGAGGGCATAATGAACTTTTCTGGGGGGGCTCGGGTGTCCCCGCAGTCTCCAGCCCAGTCTACTGTGATTGTATGTCGTGCATTGTGAGCTTCTTGTGACGCATGCAGCGTCTCGTTCTACTTCCGGCTTCCAACCTATTTACTCCGAAACCTAAAAATGAAAAATAAAATAAAGCAGAGGACAGTTAAACAGCGGTTGCACTCCCTCTCACTTAAAGTGCACCTCTCTAATATTCGAGGATTGCACTCAAATCTCGTGCCAGTCCACCACCACCTGGAGACTGATAAACCGCACCTCTTGTTTCTTACAGAGACACAGATTTGTAGTCCACCCGACTTGTCGTACCTATCATATCCTGGGTACACTTTGGAGCAAAAGTTTGAACCGCGTGCAGGTGTATGTGTTTTCGCTCGTGACGATCTCTGTATAAGGCGTCTCCGTAAGTTTGAAGTTCCTTTTCTCTGTCCTTTGGATCCTGGTTGATACGGGGATAGACAAAATCATCTACGCTTGTGTGTACCGATCGCATAGTGGTGATCGGGAGACGACTAGGTTGGTTGAGTACCTAAGTGAATTTGCAGATCAGGCTCAACTGGAGTACCCTACAGCACAACTTGTGTTTCTGGGGGATTTTAATGGCCATCATCAAGATTGGCTTTACCCATACCGGGACACCGACCATGCTGGACGTGAGACGCATAGACTTGCTTTATCCTTAAATCTCGTCCAACTGGTGCAAGGTGCTACGAGGGTTCCGGATGTCGATTCCCATACACCGTATTGCTTGGACCTATTACTGACAACCGAACCAGACCGTTATTCTGTCACCATTTCCTCTCCTTTAGGTAGGTCTGATCACTGTTTGGTCAAGTCCGTCTCTGTTTACTCCCCGCCCGACCCCAGCCCTAAGGGCAACAGGCGGGTGTGGCGATACAAATCGGCGGATTGGGACGAAATGCGATCCTTTTTTGCATCATATCCCTGGCAGCCTTTTCGTTTTTCTTCTGGTGATCCTTCTGTCTGTGCAGATGCCATCACTGGTGTTCTGCGTCTCGGTATGGAGTATTATATCCCATTTACTGATGCTCCTTCTTCCAGCAAAGCTCGCCCATGGTTTGGTCCTGAATGTGAACGTGCTGAGGTGTTGAAACATTTGGCATACCTGGCCTGGGCTGATGCTCGTAAGCGTAAGGCGGGGGATATACACCTAAAGAAAAGAGCCTTTAACAGAGCTGCTAAGTCCTGCAAGAGGGTCCTTCAGAGATCCCGCTTTGACCATATTCGCCGGATAGGGGACAGATTGGCATCATATCCCGCGGGTAGTAAGGCGTTTTGGTCCTTGGCTAAATCTGTGGAGGCGAATTTCTGCCGCACTTCACTACCTCCAATGCAGAAACCAGATGGGACTCTGGCTCACACTGCGTTGGAAAAAGCAAACCTATTTGCCTCCCTGTTTGCTCAGTCTTCACGTCTTGATGCGGGTAATGCCGTACCGCCTACTTTGCCTAACGTTACAACAACTATGTCGGATATTCGAATTCGCCAGACGGAGGTGCGTCGAACACTTTGTTGTCTGGACGTCAATAAAGCAAGCGGTCCTGATGGTATACCTGCAATTGTTTTGAAGGTTTGTGCGCCTGAACTGTCTCCCGTGCTGACACGCCTCTTCCGGCTTTCTCTTGACACTGGTGTTGTGCCGAAATCCTGGAAGCTTGCGAACGTGCAACCTGTGCCTAAAAGAGGTAGTCGTGCTGATCCTGCTAATTACAGGCCCATCTCAATCACGTCTTTACTTTGTAAAAGTATGGAGAGGGTTCTGAATCGTAGACTTCTGGCGTACCTTGAAGCGAATGATCTCTTAAGTGATCAACAGTTTGGGTTTCGTCGCAGTCGGTCTACTGGTGATCTTCTTGCGTACGCCACGTACATCTGAGCGAAGCAATGGAAAGGCATGGC
Source organism: Leucinodes orbonalis (assembly GCA_019425675.1). Classification (NCBI taxonomy): domain Eukaryota; kingdom Metazoa; phylum Arthropoda; class Insecta; order Lepidoptera; family Crambidae; genus Leucinodes; species Leucinodes orbonalis. Next base: position 294,885 of record PQWD01011375.1, read on the forward strand.
GAAGCACTTGCCGTTTCGTTGGATATTTCAAAAGCTTTTGACAGGGTTTGGCATGACGGTCTGATTAGCAAGCTTCCTGCTTATGGCTTGCCCACTGGGTTGTGTGCGTGGATTGCAGACTTTCTGAGAGATAGATCTCTTCAGGTGGTCATTGATGGTTGCTCGTCTGATCAGTTGTCTCTGAATGCAGGTGTTCCTCAGGGGTCAGTGCTCTCTGCAACGCTCTTTCTGCTGCATATTAACGATCTGTTGATACCCGGTATCCTTGGTATGCAGATGACAGCACAGTTGTAGAGAGTTACACGTCCAATGCGCGTACCAGTGGGTTTGAAGTGCAGGCGCTGCGGGAGGCTATGGTTGAGCGTTTGAACTCATCTCTTAGGTCTGTTTCTAATTGGGGTGATGCTAATTTGGTCGCGTTTAATGCCTCAAAAACTCAGGCGTGTCTTTTCTCCACAAAGCGAACACCTTTTGACCTCACACCTTCTTTCCGTGGTCTATCGGTGCCAATTTCGGATAGCCTTGAGCTCTTGGGCACTACTCTCTCGGCGTCTCTTAATTTTGGATCTTTTATCGAGTCTAAAGCCCAGTTGGCCTCGAAAAAGCTTGGTGTCCTCTCTAAGGTGAGGATATACTTCACTCCAGAACAGCTCCTTGCTTTGTACAAGGCACAAGTAAGACCTTGCATGGAGTATTGTTCTCACCTTTGGGATGGCTCAGCTAAATACCAACTGGAAACTTTTAATACCATTCAGAGACGAGCCGAGAGGTTAATAGGTAACAGCTCTTTACCCAAGTATCGGTTGCAAGGTCTGAGCCACCGGCGGCGGGTTGCCTCTTTGTCGTGCTTCTATAGGTTGCACTTCGGGGAGTGTGCACAAATATTGCATGATATTGTCCCGCCGAGTCCTTTCTTTCATCGATCAACCAGGCAGACGGTGAAGCGACATCCATTTATAGTAGAGATGCCGAAGTGTCGTACTAAGCGCTTTGAATCCACATTTATTATTCGCACTGCGAAACTTTGGAATTCGTTGCCAGCTTATGTTTTTCCCGAGGTGTACAATTTGGGGGTCTTCAAGTCGAGAGTAAATAGGTTTCTTCTAGGTCAGCGTGTTTCATCCTAGACATCGTCGATGTTTAACACCAGACAAGGCGTAGTCAAACGCTGGCCTATTTAATGTAAAAAAAAAAGACGTATTTCTCATGAAATACCACCGACAGCAATTTATTCCAAAATTTTGTGATCCATGGTAATTGTCATTTATTATAATATGTTTTCTTAAATATAAAATGGTATACTCGTAGTCACTAATCGGTGTATCTTAGTAGTACTAATACACGTGAACATTTCATCATCAACATTACAGCCTAATAACTTGCTGAACGAAGGCCTCCCCTAGTAATTAATACGATGGCCGATCCCTAGCAGTTGACATCCATCTACTACCCGCCACCCTAACCAGGTCATCCGTCCATGTACTCGGGGGTTGGCCTACGCTTTATAGTTACGTGGACGCCACTCGAGAACCTCTCCGCCCCATTAGTTCTTCGCACTATGTGCCGTATGACTCTCTTCAATCTATCGCAGCCCACTGCTAGACATAGGTCTCCCCCATTTTGCGCTAGATATTCCGGTCCTCCACTTCCCTCGTCCAGCCTCACCAGCGAACTTTCGCAAGTCATCGGTCCATCGGGCTGGAGGCGTCCTACGCTACGCTTGCCAAGACGCGATCTCTATGTATGTATATGTAATTAATCCCATTTTAGAGTTGTGGTTACACGCACTGTTGCTAATCGCACTGATCCGTATTCGTCGATGTCAGGTATGTACAAACCACTAATTAGGTAGCAAGTATTGTGGTTAAGGCCCTAAGTGGAATAATTCTTGGCTCTAATGAGATAGAGCGCCGGTGGCTCAATGGTTTGGACTGTTGCCCTCCTACCAAGAGGGTTAAGTTCAAATCCCGCCACGTACCAATGTGTTATCCGACGCTCTTACGGTGAAGAAAAACATCGTGAGGAAACCTGCGCACGCCTGCTAAGAGATTCAAAGGTTGTCCATGAAGTCGTCCAAATCGCACTTGGCCCGCGTGGACGACTAACGCCTATACACCCTATACTGGCAGGCTCATGCCCCTCAGTGGGAACGTTTAATGAGCTGATGATGACGAATGAGATACAGCAGGCACTATGTTCATTATTGACCACTGTAAAAATCAAAACTCGTAAGTAATACTTCATTAATATCATTATTATGATCAACCTAAAACGAACCACGGCAGGGTACAGGCACCGCATGCTATGGGATGGGGAGATTGGGCTTAACCCACGCGGACCCAATGCGGTGTTAACGACTACTATCCTAAGATAGTAGCCGCGACCGACGGCTTAACGTGCACACCAAAATACAGAATAATATTTCTTTTCATAGAATCAGGTTATTCGACCTGCAATGTATTTACCAAATTAAGGAAAACACATAGTGAAAATCTCTTTGCAGACGTGCGCAGGTTTTCTCACGATGTTTCTCTTCGCCGTAAGAGCGTCGGATAATGTATTTCGGAAATTCAAAAACACATTGGTACTTGGTGGGATTTGAACTTCAGCCCTCCCGGTAAGAGGGCAACAGTCCACACCAAAGAGCCACCGACGCTTGAAATAATTATTTAATTTTAACAAAAAACGCAACTTTATATATATTAACACGTCGTGCAGTTTTACACAACCAACAAACTTGTCGAAAACCGTAGCAATATTTATCACTAGCTGTTCAAACCAATAAAACGAACATATAAGGTAACAGACTTATAGCCGTGAGATATGAACAGTTCGTGCTGTAAAGCGCATTACTGCTGAGCTCTCAGCACTAGGATTAGCTGCACTGAATTTTTCCACTTCTAAGAAATATTTATTGCACCGAGGGACTGTGTAGTACTTCGCCGCAGCTGGTTTTATTAAGCTGATACTTGGATTCCTTGTAAACATTCCTTAGCTTGTAGAGAAATGTGATTTAAAGGTTTAATGTTTCAGATTAAAATTAGTAGAATACTTGGTTTGCACACTCAAATTATCACGATTGGGAACGCTATATTTACTCTAAAAATAATTTATTTTACATTAAGGGAACTTACACATGTGTAATGTCTTCGCATAGAGTACTTACCTAATAATAGTAGATTTTATAATATTATAAGTGTATAGGACTGTCAGAACGCACACCTGATGGTAAGTGATACGCCTGACCATGACAGAGCGCCATTGATTGAGACCAACAACTAAATTATAGTTATTACTTCATCAACGCCACTCTGCGTCCGTCACACAAAACAACAGATGTTAGGCCTCGCATGTGACCATCTCTGCACAAAGTTATTGGCTACCCCTGAAATATGAATATGGCTTTTCGTTCCTTAAACGAAGTATTTTTGGCCTAAATTATCTCTTCGGTATTTACGTTAGGGACACTGTATAAAAGGTTGTCAATGTTACCTATTTCTTTTGATTTTTTACATTTATTTCGAAGTGTTCCGGGCTGATGGATGGTTATCGAGTTCCTTTTAATCTGTTAACCTACTTATTTGCTATCAATGTTGCATAATTTTGAGGCCACGAGGTTTTTCTTATAAATTATTATCATTTTTGCCTTGTTAGTATTATAAAAGGGCGTTGCTGAGACAAACTTATTGTAAAATACCAAATTATTCTGATTTTGGAAATAGGTTATCATCATCAGCCTATTCCTATCCACTGATGAACATAGGCCCCTCTAATACCACGCTACATAGATTTGTACCTCGTTTTTCGTTCCCAACTGCTGCCAGCCGTTTTACAGATGTCATTACTCCAAATTGCTTGAGGTTGCCCCGAGTTACGCTTCTAAGACTAGGTCTCCACTCCAGACCAAGTTTACCCCATCGGTTCTGCGATAAATGTGTCCAGCCCGCTGCCCGTTCAGATTGCTTATTCTTTAGGCTATGTCGACAACTTAGTTGTTTGAGGGTTCACAGTTTCATTTTGTTGAATCTTTTGGACTATAAATAATAAGGAGGTATTTTTACAAAACAGGGTCTAAACCTTAACCTGTCAAGACGAGTTACAAGGTGATAATCAATTTTTGCAGTCTTTTTACAGGGCTACTCCTTATAAGGTGCCCGAAAGGATCCTAAGTTATATAAAAGCTATTATATAGAAAACAAATTTATGAAAATTTCAAAGCAATATTTAATTTCAACTTAGAGCATAAGCCAAAACTTGCAAAACTTATTCTTATAAATAATAAACAGTGTACCCTCTATACAAAGTGAGATAGTCAATTCCAAGAGTTTTGAATATCGCATATTATTTACGGCTCAAACTACGTCAGGTCATTTTTGAAATTAAACGACTTCAAAATATTGTACAGAATGGGTTTTGAAATTATCGAATTCATTGAAGTTTTCTCCATGGAAGTTTTGCTGTGTTATTACTAATTTTGAAGTGATAATGAATGTGACAGCGTTATGAGAGTCCAAATTACTTTTGGAACTTCGCAAAATTTTAAAGGAGTTTTGATACGATATTTTTTTGTTTAGTACAACATTAAAAGTTGGATTTTTGTTAAAATGTATTTGTTTAGGCTCTGTCATAACCATTATACAGCTGTTTATATATATTCGAAACAGATTTTTCATTGCGTCTAGGTATCTGGTAGTAAAAAGTCGTAAACGAAATACAACTACCAAATCGTTTCGACACAAATACGTCTGTATCGTAAACTACCAGTACTTAAGTTAATACGTGATTCAATGCGTAATATTGTTTCCAACTCCATGTGTAAGAACTGCAAAAACTTTAGACAATATGCATACTAAATTATTATTTACAACAAATAAAAAGTGATTGCTAAGACTAACTGTATGTTCCTTAACCAGTACGAACGTATCGGTATTTTCGGCATTGTTTAACTCTTCATCTACGAAAAACATCTTACCAGAAATTTCTACATTACGATATGCTCCTTAACCACGATGGCATTTAAATTTTCTTTACAAGAGGAAGTAAGGAGAAGGAGATTATACGAGAATTCATACAATTTCTGAAGCATCAGCATGACACTTCATCCTTTCAAAAGTATTTTTAAAGAGCTCACCTGGTGGTAAGTGATACACCTGACTACGACAGATGTGTTTAAGTAAATTCATGACAGTAGATAGTCATTATTTTCCGTCAACACAGCTCCACGCCTGTCGCCGGAGACGACAGATGTTAGATCTCTTATTCCCGACAATTTCACCAGCTACAGTGCCCTCATCCTGAAACACAGACAAGTGCAAAACACTCGTATTTTACTAGACGATATCTGGCACTGCAGTTATACCTACCTAGATGACTCAGTACCGAGTCTTCCTAATAAAAAGTGTTTTTGATGCTAAAATTTGTTCATACAAAAACACGATCCCTCTAATTCACTTTGATCTTTTGCCGCGCAAACACACTGTGTTGTCATAGGATCGACAGTTGTCGGTTCACGCTCAGCCTATCGTTTGTACGCGTCGGGATGACTTGCGGGAGTTTTGTACACAGTAGGTCCGTTTTACGACATTTTTATTTAAACGAATCGGATTCTAACCGATGGCCATTGATCGCTTGTTTGTAGAACAGTGGTAAATACTGAAATTATACAGGATTCTACTTGCAATGCGTCGAACATCTACACAAAATTATCATCATCATTATTACAGCTTAATATGTCTACTGCTGAACGATGGTCTCCCCTTATAATTTCCAGGCGGACTGATTCCTAGCAGTTGACATACATCTGCTACCCGCCACCTTAACCAGGTTATCCGTTCATCTCGTTGGGCTTCGACCTACGCTTCGCTTTCCGTTACGTGGACGCCACTCGAGAACCTTTCCCATTGGTCATCGATTCTACACACATCCTCCATGGACTCTGCCATGACTACTATATCATCGGGAATCGAAGTTAAAAATTTAATATAAAAAAGTATTAAGTTATAATAAATTTCTTAGGCCCGCATTCTAGATCAAGACTAGCTCTGATTTTTACTTAAATACAGTTAGAAAGGGATGCCGTTATCGTATATAGCGCTATCCCTTTCTAACCAAATTTAAGTAAAGATCAACGTTGAGTCTCGTTCTAGAGTACGGGCCTTAATGTAATAATAAATAATAATAATTCATTGACATTACACAACGCCATCTAACCCAAAGTTAGGCGTAGAGCTTGTATTGAGGGTAGGTACTAAAGAACTGATGAACATACTCATAGACTTCTTTTTGTAAACACATACGTATTATAAATAGAAAACACCCAGACCAATAAAAACAGACATGTTCATGCACACAGATGTTTTTACTGCCCGGGGATCGAGCCTGGAACCCTTGGTGTAGTAGCCGACGTCTCTACCATTACACCAAATGGGTCGTTAATATATTTACACTTATTCATTTTTGCAAATCAAAAAAACAAAAGATCTATATACGAGTGTACAACGTAGGCACTCTCTGTTATTACTAATTAGACGTGGAACCATTGTTTTCTGGTATAGTCTAATAAAGACAGGCAATAATTTAAAGGTTTTAGGGTTCCGTAGCCAAATGGCAAAAAACAGAACCGTTATAGATTCATCAAGTCTGTCTGTTTGTCCGTCCGTATATCACACCCTTTTTTCTCCGAAACTAAAAGCGCTACACTTTTCAAACTTTGTAAGGATATGTATTCTGTGAACCGCTATAAGGTTTTGACAAGAAACTTAAAAAAATATAATGTTAATATATTTTGGGGATCCCCATACATTGAACTGAAACTGAAAATTATTGTTTCATCGTATCCTCAAACCCTCTCTGCCCCCACCCCCGGGTGGGGTATCAATTTGTAGATCTTGAAAAATGGTATCATAAATTGAATAGTTTGCGTGAGAGACACTTCCAAAGTTAAAAAATGTGTGTGTGTGTGTCCTCGAATTTCTAAACTATGGGATTGATAAAATAACCAAAAAAAAAAGATGTACATGACTATGAAATCTAACAACGAAATTTAGTAGGTGCCTTAGTAAATAAAAATTATTTTATTTATGTTACTTGCTGCTGCAGAACCCTCCACGGACGAGTCCGACTCGCGCTTGGCCAATTTTTTATGCGTGTTATTTACGATTATAATACATCCGAGTCCCTCAGCTTCAGAGTAGCCTGTATCACGCGACGCGTGTTAATTATGCGTACAACATTGACAAAATACGGTTCGTCGTTAAATGCTAGCACGACATGTTTTTGCAGGATATCTTCATGTGAGAGAGCCCGTGCATAATTTTTATGGCGCCTCGATTTTATCTATTCCTTGAATTGAGATTTCCTTATATCTGTGTGTGACTTAAAAGTGAAATGTGAAATCAACGAATAAAATCATTAATGACGGTTCGGTGTTGTCGGAAGGCAACGGTCCACACCAATGAGCCACCGACGATATAATACAACATTTTTAGTGAATTTGAAATTTGGGACCAGTGGAATTTTTAAAAACGGATGTTTTAAATTTATTAAATATCATATTTTAAAAATACTTATACAAAATAGATGAATATGGCGTGCACTCCATATATGCGAATAAGTGCATACCCTGTACGTAGCACAGACAACCCGGAACAACACTAACATATTACCCTTTGACCGCCAATGACGCCTTAAAGCGTTAGACACAATAGATTTTGTATTGTGTCTGGTTTCCCGGCATTCAATTGGTTAAATGATTCCCACTCATTTGTCCATTTTCCACAGATTCGAAACCATAGGCGATCATTCTGCTGTCATCAACAGCTCTCTATTTGACAAAAATGAAAATTATTCATTGTTTTTAAGATAAGTGTCACTCACTTTGCATACCCTAGTCATAATCTCCGTGCACACTGTTTGTCAGGGCAATATTTATTAATCATTTTAATTAATTTCTCACACCAACGCCTTCACAGTTCGGTATTCTCCACCATCCGCAATAAAATACCAAACCTTATTTTTATAAAAGCGCACTTTATTTTATATGTCGTTTCATTGATCACTTTTGTTTATTAGCAATATTGTATTTTTAGATACACTGAAACCAATAAATATTAGGTCAATTGATGATAGTGAGCAATGACGTCACATATTAATAATCTCATACGAAATATATGGAAACGTTCCTTTTTGACAGTTCATAAAAAGTGCGTCAACGATTAGTAGTGCCAAATACCCAATTACAGTTGCAGCGAGTTCTTCCTATGAGCCACTTACAATACAGACGGCAATAAAACTTCATAGCCGCGTCTTATTTTATTACCGAAGTGTCCCGGCACGTCACTCAGTTAAAATGCTTCGTTAATTAATTTTGCATGTAAATTTCATGTAATGAAACGAACCAAATGAATAGGCATGCCGCGGATAATACTTAACATATAGCAGAATCCGTTCAGTTTCGTTTTGATTATTTAGTATTTGATTGTTTAGCATTTTTGCGCAACGTGGTGGGAATAATTTTTCTTTGTTTTCTTTTTATTATAAGGGATCAGAGAATTTGATGTGGATGTTTTTTTGAATTACACTAATTCAGTATTGTATAGTTTCTCCCGTTTTTTGCTTTCGTAATTTTACGGTAACTTATATAGTCTACCTTCTTTTAAATTGTTTTAGAAGATAAAAAGATCTTCTTTCTTTTCATCATCAGCTCATAAAACGTCCCCACCGAGGGGCACGAGCCTACCCGTATAGGTGATTAGGCCTTAGTCGTCCACGCGGGCCCAGTGCGGATTGGACGACTTCACACACAACCTTTGAATCTCTTCGCAGGCGTGCATAAAGGTTTCCTCACGATGTTTTCCTGCACCGTAAGAGCATCGAATAACGTACATTTATTTTCGAAAATTCAAAAACACATTGGTTGGGCTGAGGGCTGAGGTTCAAATCCCGACACGTATGTCGGGATTTGAACCTCAGCCCTCCCGGTAGGAAGGCGACAGTCCACACCATTGAGCCACCGACGCTCTACTTCTGCCTTTCGTGCCTTATTCTTCCTTTATTATTTTCTCTCTACAATCGATATCGTCTAAATAATGTCAATAGTGATTATTTAAAGGATTCTTACGTCAACATGCTATATTGTGGATTTAGCGTGTTGACGAGTTGATTCAGTAAGATACACCATTTGTATATAATATTGAGTAGGATCTGGCTAATTGTAACTTGCCAAAGTTATTCTTGTGTGTGCAGGAACCCTCACATAACCCAAACAAACACGGTGATAGTTCAGTGATGTTAATACCGTGGTTGCACCCTATTTAGTTTCCCTTAGTTTATCACTATGTTTATTGCTTCTAATTAATTTGGTATGTAAATGTCGCATGTTTCAAGATTGTCAGTGTTTGTCTTGTATCGTTGTTTGTTGTAGTTGTTTGTGATAGTTTACTTTGACTTTGAATATGTGATGATCTTGCGAGGGAAAAGCCTGCGGGACGGCACTGTCTTGTCTATTAATCTTGTTTCAGTTGGATATTAAATTTTTTTTGAAATAAATATATAGAAGTACAATATGCACTTATAAAGGCAAACGTGTCTTTCTTCTAACCTAAATAATTGACGAGATTTACCAGGTAGTAATCCCTTCTTAGCTACTCTCAGTATACATAATAATAAACTTTATTTACTTGAAACATGGTAATACAATAGATGTTTTACAATGGTTTATAGTACAACATGTTTCGCCTAAGAAAGGCATGTAAAAAATGTTCACAATGAAAACAATATATTAATTACATAAAAAAATCATTCAGACTATAATAGTTTTTATCCAAAAGCCATATGAACAGTTTTTTACAAAATAATGGCAGATTTATCAGTTTTAGTGTTTCTGGTATTTTGTTATATATTTTGGCACACATATTCAAAAAGTTTTTTACATATAAAGTAGTTCTGGGTGCAAATTTTAAAACAAGCCTATCAGGATTTCTAGTATTACGGGATAAATCTCACCTGCCCGAGTTAAAAGTTTCAGATTGTGCTTAACAAACTTGCATGTCTCAAATATGTAAAGTGACGGCAACGTCAACGGTCTCAGCTCCTTGAACAACGGCCTACAAGGCTGAAATGGTGGTACGCCAATAATTGCACGCACGCATTTTTTTGGGCTATAAAAGCTTTGTGCACGTTGACACTGTTACCCCAAAAGATCAAGCCATAGCGCAAAATGGATGCAACAAAGGCATGATAGGCAGAATGGACACAACTTCGATCTGTTATAGGTCGAAGACGCCTAAGAACAAATACAAAGCGGTTAATCACATACTTTGTCAATTTCTGATTTCTAGTTAATGCATTTATCAATATTTATACCAAGAAATTTAGCTTGATCGCATTGTTCAATACAAGTATCTTTGTAGGAAATTTTAAAATTATATTTATTATTCTTATTTAAATGGATATAATTCGTTTTCGTCAAATTTATTTTTAAGTTATTTATTTCAAGCCATTCAATGATTTATTCAATGTTTTATGATTTCAGCTTCATGTTTAGCAATACCTTGTTTCGAATTAGTTGTTATTACTACACATCATCAGCAAATCATATAGTTTTCTATTTAATTGTATGTATATATCATTTATATGTATGATAAATAAAAGAGTCCAAGGACACTACCCTGTGGAACACCATATAAATAATTCAAGTATTTAGACTTATAAGATTGCACAACATTATATTCACGTAAAATTCACGCCTATCACGTAAATATGACTGAAACCATTGGAGAGTTAGTCCCCTTACTCCTATGTCCTCTAATTTTTGCAACAAAGTTGAGTGGTTAACTAAGTCAAATGCCTTTGACATATCTAATAATAATACTGTAGTTATATATTTTTATCTATATTAGTTAAGACTTCTTGTAACAGAGAAAATATAGCAAGATTTGTAGATTTATGCTTCTGAAAGCCGTACTGATCTTCATTGATAATGTTAAGAGCTGAACAGAAATGCATAAGCCTTGTGTATACACTTCTCGAAAATTTTGGAAATTATTGAGATAAGTGTGATAGGTCTATAATTTTTAATATCGAGTTTGCAGCCTTTTTTGTAAATCGGTTTAACAATAGATAATTTTCATCGTTGCGGATATTGTCCAGTTTCAAATGAGAGGTTTATCAAATAAGTTTAGTATAGGGGTTAATTCATTGACACGAGTTTTTATAATTTTAGTGCATACTTCATCAAAGCCCTCAGAATATGTATTTTTAGTGATAAGATGATTTTTTTAACTTCCTCTTCCGACATAGGATTTAGATATATTGATTACCTCAATTTATTTGTATCGACTTGTTTCTTATGTTTACAGTGTGATTTTATTGGAGCTGCATGTGATGAGTTTATGAAGTATGAATTAAAAGCTGTGCTATGCGCATCGGATCATGAATGGTTTCATCATTATAACGAATTTTATCAATGCTATATTTCGTTACATTGTCACAGTGTTCGTTTTTTATAACTTGCCAGGACGCTTTACATTTTTATTACAGCTTTGTATGTACCGATTGTTTCTATTTTTTTGTGCATCAATGCATTTTTTAAGAAGTTTTGAATATTTAAGATATTTATTTTTCATTTTAATGGTTTTGGTTTTGTAATACTGAATTCTTAGGGCTTGCATATTAGACCATGGTGCCTTTAAAACAAATATATTTACACAAAAGGCCTCGTATTTTTACTTAATCAATTTTAATATAACATAGATTACGAGTATGAAAAGACCACCTCGCCTTTTAATAATTTCTTCAATATTAAAGATACTATTTTTGTTAATTAAATATTATTACTTACATTCTATTCATAAAACTCCTAATGATGTTTTTTCTGCTGATAAGTTTACTAAAACTCTACCCCTTACGAATGTTTAGCATTCAAAGTGACATTTACTGAGTTTCATTTTCCGAGTCAAACGAAGGCACCTATATCGTTGGGCGCAGTTTTAATCAAATCTAGATTGAAGCGCCCATAGAAATGCGAAGCTCATATTAAAAGTTAAACAGCAGCTGAATATAAAGCTGCACTAATGAGCGCAATAAAATGCTGTGCACTCTCTGGGGTGCGGAAAAATGCGTCTCGCTAATTTTTAGGTCAGCCTGAAAGACTGATGCCATTCTGCCCTCAAAGACTGGAATGGAGACGATATATCAAATTTGATTAACATAGTTAAATGACAAATAAAATAAAAACAAAATCATACATTGTGAAAATTTCATTAAAGAATCAGTTAAAAGATCTTTTTTTGGAGTAAATTTTTTCTTACATTTTTGGTTATGGATTGAATTTGGAAAAGAAACTTAATCTAGTACAAAAGTTACTTTTAATTTGAAATATTCTCAGATTGGTTCAAATATTTTAAATTTAAAAAAATGTATGTCTAAAAAAATGAAGGAAATCTAATGTTAGTCAGTCAGGGGTGTCAAAAAATTATATGTGAGTATGGTTAAAATTGAACATTCATCTGACCTTGTTTCAAAAACCTTAAATTCAATAGTCATAGTATTAAATTCACAACCTGTTGTTTCACTGAATTTCAAATAATGCTTCTCGACGGGAAAGATTGTTTAGAAAATTGTTTGCGATGAGTTTTTAATGGTCCATCTCTGCAGAAAGTTGTTATTGCATCGCTTTATGACTTTCTGCAATGTAACGTGAGGATAATAACGTTTCTTATTTGATACTAACTTTGAGTCCCAGCTTTATCTGTGTGTATAACGGTATCGATTTTTGGTATGATTTTAACCTTACATTTGTTTATAAGATATTGAAAGGCGAGTAGGTTTGTAGCAGTTATTTCGTTTCATTAATTCATTGATCAAGCAATTATTTCTACTAAGTTGACAGCAACGTCTGCCATAGACGGCTATATTAATGGTCCATATAATGGTGTTATGGAACACTTTGTGAAATTTTGTGACCCTAAAAGGTTTTAAGGGGTAAATATTAAAGGACGATTCTATTATCCTTTTGACAAAACTAGTTTAAAAAGTATATAATTTGGTGGTAAAATGTTAGGCCAATGGCCCCTTCTGCTACTCTAGGATGGTAGTCTTTAAGACCTACAAGTACATATTGGTCTCACGTTGGGGGTTACAAACCAACTGTCTAATAGCCAAACTGTGCAGAAACGCTTACGCTTGCAGTAGAATGTTTTGGACTGGTTGTCAGTTATGATAGTATCTTCAACTACACATATCAAGCAGGATCTATAAATCAATGGTTATGGGTATCTAGAAATCATCGTAATTAATATCAGCCAAGGGGACATCAAACGCGAATTTTACCTCCAAAAAAATATGGTCGGAACAAAAATAAATAAAAGGAAACATTTTCACAATGCGTATTAAAAATATAATTGATACGTCATTTATTCTTGTATCAGTATTCACAATGTTCGTGATTATTTTTACATATTTTAATAAGAAGGTACTTTCCAATAAGTATTTCCCGTTAAAATATTCCAACTCCGGCGCGTGACTGTAAATCCCGATTCGATGAAAACACAAAGCATTCCTGTTGGATCTCAGCCTCATCTGAGGTTTATGTTGCGCGAAGTTCTTTCAGTGGAAGTATTTATCAAACGGTTATTGTATGATTTTCAATATTTACGAGGGGATGTTCTTCAAATATTTATATTTGAATTACATATACAGGATGAATTTTGAATCACTGGCATCCATTCGATTCGAGATCCTATTATTGTATCTACTCATATTATGGAATGCGTTTATGGAAATCGACTACCGTAATAAATCTATTATCATAAAAGGTACACAAAATAAATGATTAATAAATAAACTTTAATACTTTAATAAATACTTTATTTATTTCGTAACTCAGGTATACTTTACATTTTATTGCATTTGAAATTTCCCTTTAAGCAAATTAGTTTTACTTGTGTTAGGAACAACATTGCATAGAGCAATTCCATAATTTATTATAGCTTGTACTACTTTATTCAGCACGCCCGCGCCGCCCACTCCATCGCGTCTGCACCGACCTTTACCACACTGCACGTCGTGAACCCGCCTCAACCTCTATTTAATTGATTTCATAAGTATTTTTTTTTTATATTTTTTGTAATATGTATTTTTGATCGAAAGCAAAGTATTTTATATGAGTTTTAGGGTTTAAAATATTTGATTCATGTATCATTACATTTGTCTCATATTTAGGGGGATGTACTTTAAACAAAGAGTACGTTCTTATTTTAAAAAATTTCTCGATTTCACCCTGTATATTATTTCAAGCACACAAATGTTTGTACTGCCCGGGGATAAAACCCGGTACCCTTGGTGTAAGAGCCGATATCTCAAGCAATAACACATGTGTCGTCATCATATAAGTTTTGATATATAACCTACCAACGAAGACGCAATTACCATAAGTGTTTGTCCCGATTATATCTCGTACATGTTTCACACGCCCGTAGTTTCCATGCACCGTTAGCCCTAACATATTCCATGCAATATCAGCGTTTCAAACCTCAAAGGGCAAATGTCCGAGGGACCATGCGTCACATAACGCGTGGGCGGTTTCGGTTACGACGCCTAAACCTATAGACGGGTAAAGTTGTCACGGAATTTCAGTTTTTGAATTTTCGAATATATATGTACGTTATCCGACGCTCTTACGGTGAAGGAAAACATCGTGAGGAAACCTGCACACGTCTGCAGAGAGATTCAGAGGTTGTGCGTAAAGTCGTCCAACCCCCACTGGGCCCGCGTGGACGACTAAAGTCTAATCACCATATACGGATTGGCTCGTGCCCCTCATTGGGACGTATAATGACCTGATGATGATGACAAAAACAATCATGACGACTCATACCACATGAGTAATGGCTGAGTAGTCGGCTATTACAATAAGGGTTCTGCATTAAATTCTGGACAGTACAAAAACTTGTGTGCATGAACATGTCTGTTTGCATTGGTCTGAGTGTTTTCTATCTATAATATGTATGTATTTACAAAAAAATGTATGTAAGTATGTTTATCCGTTGTTTAGTACCCATAATACAGGCTTCACGCTTAACTTGGGGCAAGATGGCGCTGTGTGAATGTCAGTGGATATTTATTTATAAAACAATACATCATACGTATTTCATAAAATATCCGTTTACTTATCTGATTGGTGTTTATGGACTTTCGTATTCATAAAGTAAATAGATTTAAACTTTGAAGTTTGAAGGCTAAAAGTAAAATAACTGAAATGCTTTGCGGTCGTCTTTGTTTGTCTTTATTACAGTCTAGACAGTCTTATACTTTGTCGCGTCTGACAAACTAGTGCAACTTTCATTTTCTGTTTGGAAAACAGGCACTTTAAAAAAAACTTTTTTCCTTTTTTTCTAATTATTTTTACCGATTGCTATAATATTATATACTTGGTTGAATTGTTTAGTTAATTTGTGAACTATTTAGACGTTACTTTATCATGAATTGCTAGAATTATGGAAAATATTTGGATTTAAAAAAGTGTAAGAGATAAGACATGAATTAGGCGATCCAGTGCGTATTGGCCGACTTCAAGCACAGCCTTTTCTTCATAGGCGTGCGCAGCTTTCCTCACGATGGTTTCGTTCATTGTACGAGCCAATGCTCCTGCGTTTATTAATTTATATATTTCGAAATTTCGGAAATACATTGGTACGTGGCAGGATTTGAACCTGAACCGTCCAGATCGGAAGATAACAGCAATGAGCAACTGGCGCTCCTTAAAAAATATTTATTGATTTATATTTCCTTTTTTTCACAAAGTTAGAATCACAACTGTCCTTTGAAGTCACAAGTGTAGTTAGATATTGAGTGGATGCGCTTTACATCAGATGAATTGGCTGCTAGGTAACTATGAAATAAAAAAGTTTTGTATAAAGCAACAGTTTTCAAAAGTATAAGCTCTGTTTGCGACAGGACTAGCTGGTGAAATGGTACATGTTCTTGAGACATCAATTATTTTTTATACCACCGCGAGCGGAGCCAATCATCGGCTGAGCTAGGCTCGCCATTTTCATCCGGTGACGTCGTTAAGGCCATCTGCGGCCAACAACAAAATCAATTCAAAAAAAAAGGAAGTCAGTCGGAGTTGAGCTTCGAACGAAACAACAAGTGATTTACAAGAGTATTAATAATCTTTGTATTTACGATAAGATTTTGGAATAAATCAGTGAAGACAATACTGGGGTTTGGTTATTCTGATCGTTATCCTCTAATATTATTAATTTGACGACCCATTTGGTGTAATGGTTGAGACGTCGGCTACTACATAAACTTGGGGCTCTTAACTTGGGGCTAAATGGCGCTGTGTTAATGTCAGTATTTATTTATTTATTTAATTTAACCCAAACAATTAATAAGTATTTACGCAATTTGATTTGATCAATAAACGACATACCAAAAATCTAATACTATTTTTATGGGATAGCGGTCCATCGAGCAGACGGCTCATCTGATGGTAAATGATGCCGTCACCCATGTACATTTGCAATACCAGAGGGCAAAGAAGTATAACGAAAATAACTCCTTTGCTATTACTGAAATTTTAAATATTCGAATAGCTTAACCATTTTAATAATGTTACGATTTGAAAGAATAAGTTAATACTATCAAAGTCCAATATACAGTGCCTTAATAGCGACAAAGTCATACAAACTAAGCTATCCGACTCCAACAATTGATATTATTTGGACCATGCTTAGTTTACTAAGCTCACTCAATATGTGAAAAGGCGAGATTGACTCAAACACAAAAATACAAAGGTGAAATCCATTACATGCCAAAATCATCACGAATCCAATTACCAACGTGAAATTATCGCAACAAATTTACGACGCAAAGGATCGAGGGAGTAAGTTTACGCATAAAAATATGGCGGCTAATCCATTTAAATCTCGCCGGTTTTTATCCGGCAACAAAAGCCGTGCCCGTAATCAGTCGCCGTGCCAAGCCGTCACTTCGGACGTCGCCGCCGGGGCTCTTCTATTTTCTTGATTTGCCCAATTTGCGAACAATTACTCCGAGTGCCGTGTTGGGACTGAGTTAAGAGCAAATGGATGAACCGAGCCGCTCGCTGTGCTTGTTTGTCTGTTCTTTGTGTTCATGCTTATTAGATTCAAGTTCCACGGTTTTAAGTCAAAGTGAGCCGGTTTTTGATTTCATTGGCAAACGTTCACCTAACAGTTCACCTCTGGGTTTTCGCAACTCAAGAGGGTGCAACAAGGCATGGTATCCATCTTGAAAAAATGAAGTCGGAAAACAAATACTTGGTAAGGAAGAACATATGTTTGAGCCATCGGTAACCTCACTTCTAAACTCAATATAACACGAAGCGAAGTTTTCTGTATTTTCAGTTTCCCATTCGCGGCGACGCAAGACTTCTATCCCATAACAGATCTTTGTATACACTGCCTTGCAAACAAAATAACTTTTGTTTACACTTAGTTACAAATCATCATCATCACCTCATTATGTCCCCACCGAGGGGCAGTTATAGCCCGCCGGATCAGCAAATTTAAATGGCAGTGGGCTGGCCACGTATGCAGAACCGATGGCCGTTGGAGCAGACAAGTTCTGGAGTGGAGACCGCGTCTTGGCAAGCGTAGTGTAGGACGCCCTCCGGCCCGATGGACCGACGACTTGCGAAAGGTCGCTGGTGGAAGCTGGACGAGAAAAGTGGAGGACCGGGATATCTGGCGCAAAATGGAGGAGACCTATGTCCAGCAATGGACTGCGATAGGTTGAAGAGAGAGGGGCATGAGCCTACCCGAAAGGGTGTATAGTAATATACTATGTATGATAAATGGCGACGTCCCTTCTAATTCTATTTAAGTGAAAATCAACGGACGAGTCTCGTTCTAGAATACGGGCCTTAATTGTCTCAAAAGGAAACTGTAGACTCGATAGATATACTCTGGACATTTGGTCATTGTATAAGCATCTTATTATGTACACAAGTTTGCATGACAACACACAGTTGAATTCGCGTGTTCACTCCTCCGTAGCTTTCTGAATTATGTTTCCAAACCCGCGAGGCTATAAAGCTAGCGATTCAGTTTGCTATGAACATAGCTGGTCAAGAGCCGTTAGAGCTGACGAGTTCTTGAGTTAGTGTTTCGGACTTTTTGGATTTTGGCTGGCCAGTAAGACTATGACTAAAAAAAGAATAAGATTCGACGTACAATTTAACTGACTATTGCCGATAGGGAAACAGAGACTGTTTTTATTATATTAATTAAAAATATAAATACTTTCAAGCCGCAGACAGTATTTTCTTTTACAAGTAGAGATCCCGTGTTGTCTAGCAATGCCTTCGTCCTCCAGCCCGATGTATTGGCGACGCACGAGTAGTGTACGTAGTGTAATGGTTGAGACATCGGCTACAACACCAAGGGTTCCGGGTTCGATCCCCGGGCAGTATAAACATTTGTGTGCATGTCTGTTTGTATTGGTCTGGGTGTTTTCTATGTATAATAAGTGTTTATTGACAAAAAAATAAGTATATATGTATGTTTATCCGTTGTTTAGTATCCATATTATATGCTAACGCTTAGTTCGGAGCTAGATGGCTGTCAATGAATATGTTTTATATATTTATTGGTAAGATGCCTAGAAACTAATCACAAATAATAATTTCAACCAAAGATTTTTGTCTTCGCTCCCAAACACCGAGACATTTTAATTATATTCATTATAAAATAAGGCCCTTTCTGGATGTGTCGCTATCATAAAATTAAGTAATGTAATTTAAGCACTTTGATGTCAGGGGTTAAAATTCACTCCAAGTTACCAAGTCGGTGATGTACGAGTAACTAATGTAATTAGCAGTGACATGTGAATTAACTTAAGAGACATTTGAAGCTTCTGGCAAAGTTTAAGATTTTTTTATGTAACCAAGTGATGGCAGTCAGAACGCTCACATGATGGCGAGTGATACGTTTGACCGTGATAGAATAGCACCCTTTGACAGCCAATGAGGCCAAAAGGCGCAAGATACAATAGATTTTTTATCGTTTTCTGTCAATGCGCCGGCCTTTCGAGACAACAGATGTTAGGTCTCTTATACTCGGTAATTTTACTAGCTACAGTGTCCTTGAAACGTTAAAGTGCATAACACTCCTGTTACGGACTTTTTGGTTTAGACTGGCCAGTAAGACTATGACTTCTATTCGACGACAAAAATAGACTGACGAGAACAGAGGACTGCTGACCAATTATTATTTTTTCATATAATAAAAAAAGACCAAGACCCCAGTCCATGTTTTCTTTACAACTCCTATTTCACGGAACGATATTTGGCACCGTAATTGTACCTACTTAGACGACTCAGTACCGAGTCTACCACCCAGTGAAAACGGCAGATGTAAGAGTCTCAGCATATTTTTTTTTATTCAAACAAATAATTTTTAACCAGACTTCATCATTACAACCTTTTACGTCCCAAAACAAGGAAAGACCATCACACACAGCATGGCTTATGAGGAGTTTGGGCTGTAGTCTACCACGCGGACCCAGAATCAGTGGGTTTAAATGAGTACTAAGATTTTGGCCGGGGCTGATAGATTGACATACCCTCCGAGGCATGGAATAATCTTTCTTTTCAGACTATCATGTGATTCAGCCTGGGATAGTGTAAAGATTTTGTATCTAGTATTCGGACGCACATCAAAAATAAACATATTGATGACAAGAAGCCTTATGTAAATAGAAAAAATTAAATGCCTGAATATCGTCGAGTTTTTTACCGATGCAAAACTTTTGACATAAGAGATGTATTATATATTTTGAGTTTTTATGTATTCCACAACATTTGAGATTTTATTTCTTGAAATAATATTTTTTTTTATTTATAAATGCATAAGTAAGTGAGCGTCGGTAGCTCAATGGTGTGGACTGTCGCCTTCCTACCGAGAGGGCTGAGGTTCAAATCCCGCCACGTACCAATGTGTTTTCGAATTTTCGAAAAATATATGTACGTTATCCGACGCTCTTACGGTGAAGGAAAACATCGTGAGGAAACCTTCATACACGCCTGCGAAGAGATTCGAAGGTTGTGTATGAAGTCGTGCAATCCGCACTGGGCCCGCGTGGACGACTAAGGTCTATATGGGTAGCCTCGTGCCCCTCGGTGGGGACGTTTAATGAGCTGATGATGATAAGTAAGTAACATTGGTGAATAAAAACAATAAAGACATATTTTTCCAACAGAATCATGCTTTAAATATTTCATTTAATAATTCTGTTCATATTCTAGAACGTACGGAAATATATTTTTTTGCTTTATCACTTGTTAGTAATGATGAAGATGACACTATGACATCCTTCGTTAAGTTAAGCATTAAAGAGTAAGAGTAACGTTGTCAAATTTCAATTGTTTAGTGGCCACGCTTGTAACTCGCGCACAAAATACTATATTCTTTGCTTTCTTGGATTTCCGAGCTCGAGTGCAGGCATTGTTATTGTTATATTCCGGTTCCGACATTTCGCCATTTTGTAAAGTACCGGGCTATCATCCGGGACTAAATATTATCTTTCTGCAGCCTTTGATGGCGCTTTTCATTAAAATAATATCATAAGCACAGATGCATTTCATATGAATTGAAAACTGAAAAAAGAAATTATAACAAAATACTCTAAATAAACGTTTGTTTCTCACTCAGTTCACTGGTTTTGGAGTTGTCTCACTGGTCGCAGACAGCGAATCAACGTTGAGGATTCTTTGTGTTCCTGGTGTGATGTGGTGTTGGTGTTCCTCAAGTTGGTGTTCTATCCCCTTACTGTTCTCAGTGTTTAAAGAGAATACATCGTAATTTGCATATATAATTAACAGACAACTACTTTGCCCGCAACTTCGCTCGCGTAAAATCCAGGAAAATACGGTTCCCCTTTCCTAGTTACGAAAACAGAATATAATTTTTACGCTGCTGTAGATGACAATATACATCTTTACATCGATTTATTTTTCTTATCTTCACTATTTAATCCCCCTAGAAGTGGAATTTATCAAAATCCTTTTTTAGGAGATGCCTATGTCATCGAAGCTATATGCATGCAAAGTCTCAGCCCGATCGGTTCAAAATGGACAAATTCATCCCCTATTTTATCCCTCTGGGGTAGAATTATTCAAAATCCATTCTTAGCGGATGTCTACGTCATAAAATTTTGACGACCCATTTGGTGTTGCGGTTAAGAGGTCGGCTGCAACACCAAGGGTTCCGGGTTCGATTCCCGGGCAGTACAAACATTTGTGTGCATGAACATGTCTGTTTGTAGTGGTTTGGGTGTTTTCTATATATAATATGTATGTATTTAAAAAAAAATGTATATAAGTATATTTATCCGTTGTTTAGTACCCATAATACAGGCTTCACGCTTAACTTGGGACTAGATGGCG